>MU399494.1:3055430-3590749 GCA_022578845.1 Hypoxylon cercidicola | reverse complement strand
TGCGCCCCCCCCCCCGCCCCCCCGCCCGCCCCCCCCCCCCCCCGCCCCCCCCCCCCCCCCCCCCCCCCCCCCCCCCCCCCCCCCCCCCCCCCCCCACCTATGCTAGACACTAGGACGCGGTGTCCTTGCAAAGGGTAAGGAGAGTAACGGGGACAGACCGAGCTTAGATAATTCTGTCTCGGCTTCACGGGAGGTCGAATGATTGGGAAGTGACGTGACAGAGGAAGCATTCGAGAATTGTGTGCATACATCTCTTAGCCTCATGCAATCTTGGTGTCGTGCATGTCTTACGAGTTGACGTTAAGGAGGGCCCGCCATGTGTCAGGTTATCTAGTACTGAGTTGACGTCCTCTAACGTACGATAAGCGCCCATCCTACCACCATCCGCTCTCGGTGAGGGACTCTGCAATGATAGTTTAATCCGATGTCATTCCCACCCAACGTGGACGGTATCGAGGGACCAGGAGATGCGGCGTTCTCGTAGTATTGGCCCAACATCGTTACGTTCACCATGTCACTACCTACATCTAACAGGTACACCTGTGATACGAATCTAGACCCCCCTATTTGTTGTAGCAAGAACACAACACAGACGAATGAGTTTGCCTTCTATGCAGTGTCTCCCCTAATTAGGCGAGTTGGAATATATCTGCAAACAACCTAATGCACGAGCTTTGGTCGTCGGTCAATTGGCCAAGACCCATCAAGCGAGCTTCGTCAGACCGATCCCTTGTCACGGCGAGCAAGAAAGATAGAGAAATAGGAAAAAAAAAAAAAACATCTAAACAAATTCAAGTATTTTCCCAAGTTGCCCAGAGGCCCACTTGACGGACAATCTCGGACATCTATTTTTATTGCGGACGTTAGGCAGTGTTTCTCATCTGTATCTCATTACTTGGCGTAGTAGATTGCGCCGATCTTGTTATGGGTAGGGGATGGGTTTGGTATAGCCCTATACGGTTACCCGAGATGTGTTTCGTCCGAGCCCTACCTTAGCAGCTTAGGTATGTATCCTTGTCGCGCCGTTTGAGTCTCAACGTCGGAAGCGCGCCGTAGCATTCGAAATCTGATGCAGGGGTTTCCCTCCCGCTGATACATACGCCTCTGATAGGTAAAACGCCTGACGGGTATCGCAAACTACATACAACTTAGAGATTCAAAATCATGGAAATTTGCTCGTCACAAAAAAAAAAAAAAAAAAAAAAAGGAAACACATGTACAACTTCTATTTGTCGATCAAAACAGTATCTATAATTATAATTGAGCAATGGCAATATGTAGATGAGCAAATAAAAGAAGATGGAAGGCAAGCACGGCATGCCACCGGGATCGGTATATGTAGGTACTTCGTACTTTGTCCGGTTAGCTGCAGATCCGGCTACGCTTCCTGCTGCAGCCAAGTCTCTTGTCGTCCTGAAATGTTCAACAGAGAAAAAGACTACCGGTATCTAAGACATTTTGTTCATCAACGCACGAAACAGGTTGAAATTATTGACAACTCGGCCAGAAAGTTCTCTTCGTCTCGTGATATCGCGACAACTCAAGTGACTAACGCCTTTCAAGGACGAAAAAGGCCGGTTACGGTTAGTAATAAGCTGGAAGTTCGGCCGGGATGGCCGATATCGAAACGGCGTACCGATCCTTCCTCCTGTGTATCAACGAGAGAAGATGGGACGGCTTGCCAAGCTATATGCACTACAACTTCATCAAGAACGGCCAAGACTACCCTCCCGAGAGTTATACCGCGGGATTGAGATCTGTTAGCGGAGTCGAGCTCACCATAGACGCCCTCATCGTCGATCGTGAGTCTCAGCAGCATTTGGTTGTCATCGTACTAGTAAGGGTCAAGTCAGCCAGCACAGAAAACGATGCCGAGTTACCCGGGAGATCGGTCTCCTTCATGGAGCAGCACATCAATTGGTTCACGGAGGGCAAGCTGTCCAAGACTTTGATATTGGCAGATCGCGCTGAATTGCGCCGGTAGTTATCGGATCCCGAGGCTATGTACACGCCAGATTGGATCGGCCAGGAAGAGCCGCCGGCGCCGAGAGTTTGCTCATCTTCGGATGATAAGGTACCACAATGGCTGTTCTCACGCGAGCTGGAGGATAAGTACCGCGCGTACATCGTCTGCATCAACGCGCAGGCGATGGGTGCGGAGCAGCAGAGGTTCTGTCACGCACATGTGGTCCACAACACCAAGTGTCTGACGGTGGACAAGTACCGGCGGATGATAGAGGAATCGTTCGCGGCGATCCCCGATATCGTCGTCAAGCTGCACGTGGTATTTGCGGACGAACAGGCGCAGCGCGTGGCGGCACGCCTCGAGCTCAACGGCACGCCTCAGGGCCCGTCGATGCTCGCGGACGCCACGCCAAACGGCCGCCGCGTCAACTTCTCGGAACACGTCACTTACCGCTTTCGTCGACGGCAAGATAGCGAGGGTCTGGAGCATCGTCGACTGGGAGTCTTACCGCCCCCAGCTGTCCGAGTAGTAGTTCGCCAACCACCCATCATCCCCATCCAATCCCGATCCGTCCGTCTTGTCCGTAAGAAGACTGATGCAGTAAGACCCAAGACTTACACAAAAGACTTGTCAACTTAGGAACCTATCAACTTTTAGCAACATATCTCGAAAAAGAAGACAGGAATTTGTGATATGTCTGTCTGTCTTCGGAGTAACCTACCATTTCGTACGACGCATGTATGCAGCTAGCATGATGAAGCTTGCAGGATAAAAATAATGTGCTTGGTTGCGAACCGCCGTGTCGCCGTGTCCGCCAAGCAGCTCCGAGATCCATAAGGTTTGTTTCGCATGTGACGGCAGCCGAACTAGCGGGCTACATAGCAGTAGAAGCTTCGCAAGGGTCTTGGACGAGTGACGACAATGGAAGATGGGGCCCAGCGGCTGGCTGAAGTGTTTTGGGACCAGAAACTCCACTTTGCCACGCCCAGCGCCCAGACGGTCCATATGCCAGTGCCCTGCGTTGGCAAAAGAGCTTGTGTGCAGAGCTTGAGCTTGTTCCCGTTCCGAAGCTGCTGAGCAAGTCGGGACGGTGAGGCGCTGGAATCGCAGGCTCGAGACCGTAGAGTGCCATAGTCGACGCCTCGGAGCCACCTATAGAGTGAACAAGTTCTTGGCTTGTGCATCACTCATTACGTGTCTAGCTTTTTATCTATAACGACGTTATTAGGCTGATTTCCTCTTGGGATCTGCTGCAGTCTGCAAGCATCGCCACAAAAGACCACAAAAGAACGCGTACGGTTGAAAAAGAAAAGCACGTCAACCAAGTACCGGCATCGCAGGTAGCATCGTAGACCGCAGAGTCGCAAACCGTCGAAGCCAAGTCCCATTCGGAAACAATCTCATTTGAAACCGTAGACTCTGATACGCTATGGTCTCTCTTTCTCAGCGTTATAGCATAGCCATAGCACCTGATATTGCTAACCCGGGTCTTTTCGGGCCTCGCATCGCGATGCATTTTGATGCATTTTACTTTTGATACGCTCTTGGCTTGGACAGATGAAAAAAATTCGTCCCCCTTTATTTTCGTTGGCCCCCACTCCGCCTCAGGGCCAAGAAGGCCAAGAATTAGCCAAGATCGCTATCTGTGAGGCTCATGCTAGAACGGCGGCACTACCGTAGGTACCCTGTCCCAACCCCTGGCGGGTACCTGTCAGGCCTGTTTTAGTGAGCTATGGTACCAGCTAGGCTGCTAGGGTATCAGCTAGGGGTAGGATTACGGTAATAGTAGAGATCGATTTTTTTTTTGTTTTGGGGCCGGCCCACCAGCCTCAATCACCTTCACGTTTGACGTTGGCCCGGTAAGAAACATTTTGGACAGGGGTTCGAACGAATTATCGTATGTATTATTGTATTATGTATAACCCGTCCAATGAGGGTTAGTGCTTAATCCTATGAGGCTCCATGCAGTCCATGGCGATCTCCCTCGCGCCAAGTCGCCGCCTTGCTCCCCTCGCATACTACGAAGAATCCTCGAGTTTCTCCTTCCATCTTGGCTTCCTCGCTGGGCACGAATGCGGTGGGTTCTCTTTCTCGACGGGGCACCGGGATATGGGGGTCAGTGGAGACTTGTCATTTCTATTTTCGAAGTCGTCGTTGTCGTCGTCGTCAAACGCGTGGGGGGGGGGCTTTGCTTTGCTTCTTTTCACGTTTTTATCCACCGTTTTGATAATCCAGGGTGCTAAAAGAAACAGATTCGAAGCACATGCTACTCTACATGTGGCCGTGGCTTGGAAAGCCAAGATGTTTCCTACCGTGGGTCGTCGTTTACAACTCGACTCTGTACCGTGCTAGGAAGCACAATGAAATAGTGAACCGTTACGCTCGACAATTTCTGTGGACCCCCCCCAGTTCCATACCTACCTCTTTTTGATATTCCTCGTTGGGCACCGTTGAAGATCGCAATGGAAGCTCGGTCGCTCACGCACAGCCATGATTTGACCGTCGTCCATTATCGAGACCCTCCTTGTCTGATTCGGATCCTGGGAGGTTCCGTCCTTCTCTATCGTTGGTTGTTTCTATACTTCCAAGATGTTTTCTGCGTCTCTTGGCTCTCCCTAACTGGGCTGCCATGGGTGCAAGGGGGCGAACTGTGGTGCCAATCTATCATAAAGGCTTCGTAATTGCCCAGACTAGAGAATCTCGAGAGTTGATATCCGGAGTTTATTTTCTTTAGGCGCAATTTTTTTTTTCCACTTCATTTCATCTCGGGAGGCCGGTACTCTATAGTTTTTAGTTGATTCCGCTTTTTTATATATTCTCCTTAGCTTCTTCTTTCCTCTTCGCCTTAATATCTTGGGTTCATCTCATCTTTATCTGTATAGTTCTCCTTTCTCTTATCATTGACCTCCTCAAGAAAGGAATAGTCAAAGATTTTGCTTGTGGCAATGGATCAGTCACCTATCAACTCTCCTTATTCGAAGGAGCCTCTCTCCTATCAGGCATCATCATCATCGATAATGCCTTCGATATCTTTTGCCGAGCCAGAACGGTCGTCGATACAGTACCCGGTAGACGAGAAGAGACACGATGAACCGATACCAGGAACGTCGTCTAGCTCGTCCGCCAGTACTATCGTCGACGGCAAAGAGGGTCACGGCGGTGATATCGAACTGGGCAACGACGACGACAAGTCAAAAGAGCACGTGGATATATACGACCCCAAACGACCGAAGCTTGGGATCCGTCAGAGGATGCATCACTTCACATGGGCATGGTTTACTCTACCCATGAGCACGGGTGGCCTATCGCTACTGATCTTCGCGCAACCTCATCAGTTCCCCGGGCTTCGACAGATCGGCTTATTCGTTTATATCGTCAACATCGTCATCTTTTCCTTGCTGACTTTTGCGATGCTTACGCGGTTCTTCCTTCACCATGGCGACTTCTGCAAGTCCCTATCTCATCCCCGTGAAGGATTCTTCTTCCCGACGTACTTCTTGACGATCGCTACCCTGATCACCAGCACGCAGCGCTACGCCATTCCCGATCACGATACACCGTTAGTATGGGCAATCCAGACTGCCTTCTGGGGCTATGTTGTGATTACTCTCATCCTGGCCGTTGGACAATACAGTTTCGTGTTTGCGACGCATAACTTTGGATTGCAAACCATGATGCCGACCTGGATTCTGCCCATCTTCCCTATTATGCTGTCGGGAACCATTGCTTCTGTTATTTCTGACACGCAACCTGACATCCATGCTATACCTATTGTCATTGCTGGTATGAGCTGCCAGGGCCTGGGTCTCTCGGTTGCTATCTTGATGTACTCCCACATGGTTGGACGTCTAATGTCAGCTGGTACGTCATCTCCATTGCAAAAGTGGCAGCGCTGCTTCATGATTCCAGCCAGTAATAATAGCTAATCAATATAATAGGTCTTCCGAACCGCGAGCACCGCCCTGGTCTATTCATGAACGTGGGGCCGCCTGCTTTCACAGCCCTCGCGTTCATCGGCATGGCAAATGGCATGCCCGATACTTTCGACCGGGAGCTGGACGGGTTCATCGATGTAAATATAATTAGGACGTTTGCTGTCATTGGCGCCATCTTCCTATGGGCACTGTCGCTTTGGTGGTTTGGTATTGCACTCGTCGCTGTTCTCAGCTCGCCTCCCAAATACTTCCACCTGGGTTGGTGGGCGATGGTCTTCCCCAACACCGGTTTCATCTTGGCCACCATCTCGATTGGAAACGAGCTGAACAACGAGACGGTGAAATGGATCACGACAGGCATGTCTATCTGCTTGTTGCTTACGTACCTTTTCGTCCTGTACAGCCACATTCGAGCCGTCGTGATTCAGGATATCATGTATCCCGGCCGAGACGAGGATGTCGAGGACCACTAAAAAAAAAAAAAAGGGAGAAGCATATCGATCCCTACCCTTTTATCTCTTCTTCCACAAAGCGACGGAGAGAAGAGACTACACAGATAACGTGTGATGTTCTTTCCTTTGCAATCTCATTCCCTACTCAGCATTCTCCTTTTCGCATATCAACGGTATTGTCCCGGGAGCATTGGGTCTCGGATGGATACAATAACACAATCGGCTGGTTTTCCTTTTGGTCTCTTGAGATATCCCTTTGCATTTAGACGGATGCGGTGTCCTGGTCGTCATCTTATAGATATAGATAGGCGAGCGAGGATTTAGCGCGTTCTTCTTCTACATAATAGATAACGTAGAATGGCACATATATATATAGAAAAAATTAAAAAATAATCGCCAAAAACTTGGTCAGCGTGATAGCGAAGGATACCCGGAAAAGCTGTTAGAGCCCTATAATAGGTAGCCTGGTGCTTTATTGGTCAGTAGATCACCTTGACTAGAATTAGGACATCGTGGCTTGAATGCAGGTTAAAGAAACGTTGTTCTAGTACATGGGGTAGATGGCCTTCACCATACCCGTTAATCTTACCCCACGCCTTTTAGCCGCCGAAACTTAAGAAGCATGGCTGGATCTGATTGTAAAGTGATAGAGAATCACGACAAGTAGCCGCACTAGTGGTGTCCGCGGCTCACCTGCTCGGGAACGGCGCAGCCGGGATGCATGCAGCGGCTGATTCCGGAATTGAAGCGATGCCGAGGACGGCGGCGCCGGCCTCGGGACCACCCTTGCTCTCTCTCGGTGTCTTCATTGCCACTCGTTTGTTCGTCTCTTCGTAACGGCGGTGCCAAGGTGCTACAGCAGTTCCCCGTTAAGCTGTCTCGAATAGAGTGTCGGTAGGTTCCCGACGGGTGCGCGAGTTCATGCGGTGGAGCTTATTTTTTATCTTACCTACACCATAACGGCGTAGGTGCTGCTATTGTCGGCGAAGGATGCGGCCTACCGAGCTCGTCACCTAATGAGGCTGTGAACTGAGGCTGTGAACAGAAATGCATTTCTAGGAGTTATATGCCACAGCAGCTGTCCTCTCGTGGAGGTCTAACGTTCGCTGGGAAATGAAGGAAGCGCAAAGCGATTACACTGCCTGGCTAGCTCCCGTATGATAGGAGACTTCGCGCTGCTGGTCAAACTGAGCCTGATTGTTATGTGAATTTGCCGCGATGCAAGTCTTTCGCTATGCGCTGGTTCTAACGTATGGGTTAGTAAATTGCAAAAATCTGGTGAGCAACCAATCGCATTCCTGAATAGGGAATTCTGAAATCCCGTAGGATGATGCCTAGAACTCCTAGAGCCAGCATGGGTTAGCGATGGTTAGCGCATCTATATATATGCGCATCTATATATATACCTAATGTATGCAGATTACACTGCCGCTAAAGTGGGGGATTTTTGGCACCGTCGAGGTAGCTTATCCTGCGAGCATTTCCCTGATAGGGAGGTCTGGACGGGTTCGATGTACCCAGTCTGCTAGCTGCAGCTGTAGGTGTCCCGCTGGCTTGGAGGTAACTTACACGACGTCTGTTTTCAGTAAGAGTCTATTCGGAGCCGCATGAGGTAGGTCGTGAGACATGACAACGGTCCTCAGCGGCGACACAAGACGTCGAGACCTCGTGATCTGACTCGCATTTGTTGAACAAGCGTCTCTGTGCGCAACCGCCGCTCCGGGATCATATGGACCTCGTGGAAAAAATGAATTGCTTGCGCACCTAACCTACGCCCGGGTTCATCAACAGAAGCACGACATCGCGTAGAGTAACATTCGCGTCCCGACTTGGCAGGATTTCCCAATTATTAAAGGGCATCTACTATATCATGCGACCATGCTATTGGTAGCCGGAGCGCGTTGCCGATACTGAGCACTATGAGATAGTTGAGTCTTGAGGTTAGTTGGTTAGCGAGCACGCTCGACTCGCTTCGCATGCTATGCTACCGGTCTGCCGGTCTGCTGGTTTATCTTGTCTTCATGTCCGATCTTCCCCCCAATCGCCCGCCGCATTGAAGATCTACCACCAATTAGCTACTCTCGTATGCGTAATCTGTAATTATCGCGTTGTATTCGCCACTTCTGGTCTTATCTGTTCCGTCACATCGTAGTACGGCTGGTAACGACCAGGATGTCTACCCCAAGTTGGGTGGCGTCCCCGCGCTTTTCGACGTGGGAGTGCACTAGGTATCGTGCAATAGCATCCTTGGTATGGCATTGGCATTGTTCATGTTGGTCCAGCCGTCAAGAAAGCCAAGAACGAGCATATCGAGCGATGAGCAACGGTCGCCATAGTAGACATAGATTTGCTCTTTTGAAGTCTTCGTGGAGCTCGTAAGCGTAAGCGAATCCCAAAATTAGCATCTTCATTCCCACAGTTCTGCTTGGGGAAAACGCGCAGGGCCGACACATAGACCACGGGGCCGTGAGGGGGAAGCTGGGCAATTTCACCATCGATAAAGCATTGCCTCAACCGGTAAACTGCTCCCCTGCCAAGCTTCTTCAGGTCATGGAGTCGCTGTGGCTATCCACAAGCTCCCCTGTCCACCCTGCACCTCTAATACTACTACGGAAGCTGTTATGATAATGGCCAAAGAGAGTCGGCCAACCCAGCTTGGACGATTTATCAACCACAATGCAACTCGACTACGCGGCGCGATGGCACGTCCAATCTTGCATACGCGGATCCGACTTGGCAGGCCATGGATGCTCGCCGCTCCCCCGGGCAACTCGCTAGCATGCCAACTTACAAATACTCGCAGTGTTTCCCACCTTCGTCTGGGGAGAGATTTCCCACCACCCTTCCGGTCTCCCTTCCATTGACTTGCTCGGTGCTCGGACGTTATCCCCTAGCCCTCCCCTTCTAGACATTCGCTTTGCCGGCTTTTCATCGCCGCGCTACTGATCGAGGATGGTTCGAGGGAGCATCTTGCTGCCGCTGCTCGCCAGCGCGGCGAGCATCTTCTCGGCGGAAGCTAAGAAGATAGCTGGCGAGACGAGACACCTTACTGGATCCTACATTGTGGAGTTTGAGGATTCCCAGGTACTTTAGCCTGATGTAGTCCAAAAAAGTGCGTCGCATACTAACCACAGGCTAGGATTCAGCAGAATTCTTCAACCACATTGGATCCAAGGTCGAGACACGCATGAACCTGGACTACAAGCTGTTCAAGGGAGCATCCATTCAATTCAATGACCTAAAGACGGCGGAGCAAGAGGCAACGAAGCTCAACTCTCTTGCTAGCGTCAAGCAGGTGTGGCCGAATAGGGTATACTCGCTGCCCAAGGATGAGGTCGTCTGGACGGGGCAGACCGGAGGAGTAGACTACATGAAGAACGTCAAGAGGCAATTGGGCAACGACACGTTCGTTCCGCACGTGATGACCCAGGTAGAAAGGCTTCACGCACAGGACGTCACTGGAAAGGGAGTCAAGATTGGCATCATCGACTCAGGTGTAGGTGTTCGTATTCAGGACGATGATGAATGTTGCCAGCTAACCGTTCATAGGTTGACTACACTCATCCCGCGTTAGGTGGCTGCTTTGGTGAAGCCGATTGCTTGTTTACGTTCGGCACTGACATTGTCGGCGATGACTACAACGGCGATAACATACCTGTGCCGGATCCTGATCCTTACGATGGCTGCGGTGGTCACGGTACTCACGTCTCTGGAATTATTGCTGCTCAGGCAAACGAACTAGGCTTCACTGGCGCCGCTCCTGGCGTCACCCTCGGCATGTTCAGGGTATTCGGCTGCACGGGTGGTGCTGCTAACGATGTCTTGATCGATGCCTACATGCAAGCGTTCGAGGCCGGGTCTAACATCATCACGGCGTCAATTGGAGGTTCTTCTGGCTGGAGCGAGGACCCATGGTCGGTTGCCGTGTCTCGAATCGTCGAGGCCGGTGTTCCCTGCACAGTTTCGGCTGGTAACGACGGCGCGGTCGGCATGTTCTACGCCAGCACGGCGTCTAACGGTAAGAGGGTCACGTCAATCGCCTCTATTGACAGCGAGGTTACGCCTTTGCTTCTGACCGAATCGAACTTCGTCGTCGACGGTGGTGATGAAGAGCAGTTTGGCTACGCCATTGGAGAGCCGGGCGAGTGGGCCAACGTCAGTCTTCCGCTCTACACCCCGTCGTTCGACATCACGGAAACAGCCCAGGGCTGCGAGGAGTACGCCGCAGACACTCCTGATTTGTCCGGGTACATCGTACTTATCCGTCGTGGTACTTGCACCTTCGTCCAGAAAGCGACGAACGCTGCTGCAGCGGGTGCTAAATACGTCCTATTCTATAACAACGTCGTTCCTGGAGCAATAAGTCCTGCTACCACTGGAGTCGACGGCATCCTGGGAACTGGCATGGTAGGTGATCGAATTTCCCTTTCCTGACCATTACCACGTAACTAATGACCAAATCAGGTGACTGCATCCCAAGGAGAGGCGTGGGTGGCGGCGCTGGAGGCTGGGTCCGAAATTAGCCTGAACATGCTTGACCCTCTTACTGCACCTGTCAGGTAAGAATCTAGAACTGAAGTTCGGAGATAATTCTCTAACACATGGTAGCTTGTCTTATGAGAAGAACGAAGCCACCGGCGGATTCGCTAGCTCTTTCACGACCTGGAACCCGACGTTCGAGATGGATATCAAGCCGCAGCTTGCCTCTCCTGGCGGCAACATCTTGTCGACGTACCCGATTCCCCTAGGAACCTATGCTGTCCTGTCCGGCACTTCGATGGCTTGCCCATTAGTTGCTGCGATCTTTGCTCTTGTCTCGAACGTCCGCGGCACTCTGGATCCCGCCACCATCGAGAACCTACTGTCAGCCACAGCAAACCCGCAGCTGCTGAACGACGGAACCACAACTTACTCAACTCTAGCACCTGTCATGCAACTAGGAGCTGGTATTGTGCAGGCATATGAGGCTGCCTACGCGACAACTTTACTCAGCAAGTCTAGTCTTGCCTTCAACGACACCGACAACTTCGTCGACACGCTGAACTTCACCATCACAAACTTGGGTACCGAGGACGTCACCTATGACTTGGGAAGCGTTGGCGCCTCCACCGGATATACCTTCTCCGACTCCATCTACCCGGATCCCTTCCCCGGCGTAGAGCTAACGGACGAATACGCCACCGTCGCGCTGAGCGAGTCCAAGGTTACCGTTGCTGCCGGCGAGGAGGTTACCATCTCAGTGACCGTCACTCCCCCCGCCCTTGACGCTTCTCGTCTGCCAGTGTACTCGGGCTACATCACCATGAACGGCACCAACGGCGACAGCCTCTCGCTGCCGTACAACGGCGCCGTCGGCAGCCTCCACGACACGCCGGTTCTGGACGTAGGCTACCTATCGCTGTCGTCGGACGCGGACCTCAACCCGATCACGGGCAACGCGTCGTTCGTGCTGCCGGCGGCCAACAGCACGGCGGGGGATGCCACGTACCCGGTAGCGGTGGTCCTGCTCGCCTTCGGGTCGCCGCGGGTCAACATCATGGCGGTGCCGGCCGGCGGCGCCACGGACGCGGGCACCCACATCTTCGGATCACCGCTGTTCTACGCGTCGCGCGACCCGTACACAGTGGAGTGGGACGGCCGGCTCGGGGACGGTTCCCTTGCCCCGGCAGGCGCGTACACGCTGCGCTTCGAGGCGCTGCACATCTTCGGCGACGCCGCGGACCCGGCCGAGTACGACGTCGACGAGTCCGTGTCCTTCTCGATCCGATATGCCTAAGGGGCGCCGGAGATTGTACAATAGGGGAAAAACAAGGGATGAGGAATATATGTATCAACCATAAGATATTGGCTTTAAGACTTATCTTCTAGAAGACTAGTAAAATATAAAATAGAATGCGAAGACTTGCGTTTACATCCTTTGGTGGAATTTAAGCAGATCAGGAGAGAGTTCTCGATGCATTTCTAGGTCGTATGGTGATACCGCGATTGACCACGATATATTTATTTTGATATGCTGTCAATTCTCGATTGAAATGAAGTGAAGCATCGTAAATACTTAGGGTACCTAGGTATTTAGGTTTTTATTTTTCTTACGGTGATGAAAGAACTCGCCTGAAGCATATCTAGCTCAATGGAATATTTCCGACTTCATTTCGTAAGCAGTATTCACTTAAACGGTCTGACCAATCAATGATCTCGGGTTGATAATTTGATCGTTATCGTTATCGTGACTTTGTATCCTTTATTCATCTCTACGATTTCTAATCCATCAACTTTTACCGCAACCGAGTTGTCGCATCACAGGAATACCAGGTGCAAGTTCACATACACTTCTCATAGCCAGTATGCTGTGTCACAATTGCCGCCTCGTCGCTATGAGGGTCATCCAGCGAACGTCTTCCAAAGTGTCGCAACACAGCCGGCTCATTAGCACCACCTCGACACAGCGAGCGAGAGCTCTACCGGCAGTCCTTCACAGCTCACGCAGAGCCAGCCCCATTTTGATCCGACCATACTCCGCCTCTGCGACAACGTCGACCTCAACGGCAGCCTCGTCGGCGACTCCAGCGCTCCCCGAGAAGCCCGACTACCTCGACGACGCCGAGTCGACAATATGGGACAAGCTGACGGCCGAGTTCTCTCCGACAGAGCTCATGGTGCAAGACATATCGGGCGGCTGCGGATCCATGTACGGGATTGAGATCGCGTCAGAGAAGTTTCGGGGTGTCAACATGCTCAAACAGCAGAGAATGGTCAATGCCGCGCTGGGGGATCAGATGAAAGGCTGGCATGGCGTCCAGCTGCGCACAAAAGTCCCGTAACCTGACATGGGAGCGAAAGGAGTTGTGGACAAGTCTGTACGTGAGCCATGCAGCCTTGGAGACATTCGATGGTTGACTGTTAATAGGCTTGCATGTGCAGATATGCTGAATTATCGTGGATCGACTTGTTCAAGGATTAGCAGCAGCGTAACCCGTAAAGCAACCCAGCATTAGCGAAAGCCATATCTCGGAGCTTTCGCCGGGTCCTATCACACAGACATGCTTCGCCGCAGCTCAAATAAATAGTCAGCGCCTGTGACCTTCGAGGTACCCTTCGAGGTACGCCTTAAGAAGCAGAAAGATAGTGCAGCGTAGCTTGAGATAAGGGCTTGCGGAAAAATCGAAATCGATCTAAGTCATGGCTTAGATCAATTTTCTAGTAGCATACTAGGGTAGTCCCTGTCTTGTTTTGGGCATCAACCTGGGCACCATGCATGTCGATCTTCTATAGACTGCGACTTTAATATGCGTGGCGTTAAGTGTAGTCAGACAGTATGGATGGTGCTTAAACTAGCCTCAAGCCTCTCGGGAATATCGAATTGTTCTAGAATATTGTGAATCTATAAGCCGCTCGTTTCAACCATACGGTCTTGACATCGGCTTAGTACGCAAACTAGGCAATTTGTATGTCCGGGGTCGCAGGGGAATAATCGGCTCGACATCGTAGACAGAGACACGGAATGAAGAAAGCTCGTAGAGTCCCACCGCATCATTACGATTGACATATCTGCCGTCTATCCGAGACTTCTGGAGTCTTGGCCCACAGGAAATAGCAGCACGTCGCTATTTTTTACTCGTCAACTAGATATCAAGTGGCTGAGAACAGTGACCTCTCAGAAGTTGAGCACTTGCGGAATAGGGCTTTACAACCTTTTAAGGCGTAAGTTGCGGTGAGCTGTAGACCATAGAAAATACCTACCTCCCATGCATCACTCTATCAGCTCTTATTCGGTCGGGGAAGATTATCGACTACCTACTTACCTCGGTGTGTATTTCTGCCAATATATTACGATTGTGTCCATGTCGTACACGCGCAATGACGTAGCGAATAAAGGGAATGAATGGTGTCGGCGTGCTTTAAGGGGCAGAGGGGGCAGTTCAAATAGTTTCAAGAAACCTACCCGGATAACGTCAGAGGAAATTGTGTAATATGCAGCACAAATATGTACAGTCCAGGACGGTATTGCTCTTACAGTCTGCACTTGTTGTGACGTCTTTCTGCCAACCCAATCGTATAGGAAATAGGAATTGGCAAATACCTATCCTCGGTAGTGGGTATACTGGTGTATTGTACAACAAACATATACATGTCTGGTGCTACCCGAATGTTCCATGCAGACTTCTCGAAGAACGGGTAGGTCTCGAAATGGCTGGCTTCGGTATTAGCCCTAAGTTCCTAAGTATTTTGACTTATCCAGGAAAACACCTCACAAATCAATCAGCTTCTAGAGAATAACAGAGTCGGTTTCATAATTAATGTAGACCAAATCAAATTTCAGTTGAAAATAAAGTCCCCCTTTCTATGATAAAAGAAATTCATCCTAAACCCCTATTCTTACTCACTGACCAACCCGATTAAAATATCTCTCTAATTCATCAATACCTAATTTTGTCTGCTACAACAATCCCCTGAGCATTTCCACCGTCCTCGCCATACAACGAGCGTATATATATGTGTAAGTTGTCATCGAGGTGAGCGAGGAACACCAAATCCTCCATGTCGACGTAATCTTCGTAAGAGGGTTTGTTCGTCAGGGGCTGTTATAGTAAATGATAGTCAGTATTCGAAATCGTATTTGGGGATGACAAATGGGAAGGCGGAGGATATTTGCGATCATACATGGGACTTCAGTAGCGACGCTCTGATCGTAAACCATAATTTGTGCTGTGCTCGTCGATGCAGTAAGAATCACCCCTGCCCCATCGGTAGAGTTGTAATCCATCCGAAAGGCATTCACTCGAAGGGTGTAAGCACCGGCATAGGCCACAGCGAGATCAGGAAAGACGGAGTACATAGTAGACCCGCCGCTTCGGGAAGAGGACCGGTCGGTCAAGGGCTTGCCGGAAGTCGTAATCGTGCCGTGTAGCTGGTCTTCGAGAACACGGCCGTACGAGTCCACGAGAACAACTTGAACAAAGTCGTAGGCATCACCACTATCGGAGCTGATGACCAGAGGCGGATATAGGACCGCACCCGCTTGAGCTTGGGCTGGGGGTTGAACTTCGACGGTGACCATGGTGGCGGTTTAGATGCTTCGTATCTGAGTCTAGATTACTTCGTTGGCTGCAGCAAATCTAGAGTGTCCTTTCCGTTCGTTGGACTGCATCCGACGCTCTCCTCGAAACCTCCTTGGGCCTTTTAAGTCTATTTGAGTAACACCGGGAAACCTTCGAGCCGCAAAATCTTGGCGATGCTTTTCTCGTAGCTGTATAGTGACGGCGATAAATCACATAGCAGAGCTTGGGACGTCCACCGGATGCTTCCGCGGAGAGACACACCGTTTTTTGAGTGGTCCGTCATATGACTAAGTATCATGATCCTTCGTGATATATTATAGGTCTAAGAGTGAGGCTCTAGAAACACGACTCATGTCATTGTAGCATACAGGGTACATTGATGACTAGGTCTCCAATACTGAGCAATAAGACTGATTTCTACGCTCGGCGAAGCATTCTCGCTATTGACACCCCAATAGACGTAACACATGTTCCAGAAGCTCGAGGAGCTATATCCAACCAAATCGGGAGGCAGATGATCGATTGGCTTCTCTTATGACGCAGAATCGCCTCTTCGCCCGCCTTATTTGTTCTCGCTATGAGATCGGAACCAAAGATTGGGACCTAATAAACATTGATGTGTGGGCAAGATGCCATGAGTTAGGTACCTATAAAACGGGTTATTAATGGATGGGCCTTGTACAAACCTGAGGCCAAGGCTGGTTACGGACAAAGCAAAGCTAGCTGAGATGATATCTGCACCTGGGAATGCGGTGTAAGGCAAATGGGTATAAAATATGATCAGTAATCATCAAATAAAAAAAGGGAGTAGGCAAAACGAAACAGAAAGTGAAATAGAGCCCATGATGATTCTAGGTTTACATTACACATGATCCTTGTTGTAGTCTAAGAAGTCTCAAATCGGGAGTTTTCAGTCGTGACATTTTACTACATACCTTGTTAGGTACATATGCTGACCCACAGGGGTATGACAAGGGGGGGGATACCGGGCTGAACGGGTACAAGGGGGGCCTGCAAGGTTTGCAAGGGGTGCCAAACTCCTGGAATTTCCCTGGCCCTTGTCAGTGTCAGTGCCCTTGTACTACGTCAGGAGTATTCTGCCACCTTTTCCCAAAATCTCCTACTAAGTCATCATGTAGTTGAAAATACGATGCTGGATGAAAATTTGTCTTGGATACGGAACCGATTCGCTCCAGTTGTCAGTAGCTACGTCATGGGTGATGAACCAATCGTAACTGGCCTCTTACACGAAACGACTGAGCATAGGTTGCCTTGGTCTCGAGCCAGCAATTAAAAATAGACCTAGGAGGCCGACGCATCTATCGACAAGAATATCGTCGTCTCTCTTACCAACATGTGAGTTGTACAATGTTGCATGATGCACTATTGGCTAGAACGTATACGAACATCGATTGTTGTGAGAGAGGCAGAGAGGCGCGGTAAGTTGCAATTGCCGGGTAGACTTTTACAGCTTCCATCAACCAATCGAAAGAATTCGCATGACCTAGCCTGAGGGAATCTCAGCGCGCAGCTAACTAGCGAATTCGTACATTAGGTAGGGAACGACGCGTTTTGCAACGCAGATTACCTGATAAGTCGATGGCTTAAAAAAGCCAAAAACAAAAACATTGTGGGGTATGAAAGTCAACATACAAGCTATGGCCAATAGCCAGTTTATAATTAGATCCCCCTAAACGGGACTATCTACGCCGCCTTCAGCATCTATCATTTATCTTGAGCGGCTCTTCTTCGATTCTTTCTTTTTTGCGGCCGACCGCGCATGAGTGGGCCTTATTTCATAGCAGAGCAATTACCGAGATGTTCTAAGCCAATCGAACAAATCCCGTAATTTTTCAATGAGGTTCTCGATATCCGATCGATCTGCATATCCCAAAGATCTCGCATCTATGACACAGATCGGGGGACAGGGGTTGCTCGCAGGTAGGGCTGACGCCTCCCGGAAAGGGAGAAGCAAAATCGGCGAAAAAAAGACGTGACAAACAGCCGTGGCGGAAACTTCTCATCGGAGAAATGAAAGGCGTGCTAGGCGTACATGACGGTAGGGAAATTCTGCATGGAAAAGTCCGTTCGTCACATGCGCCTGTCCACACGAGTCCACACGACAGGGGGCCCTGATGATAACTGAGATTTACATCTGAGCGCCAAGCTAGGCTGCGAGATCCTCATTGTTTCATGAGCGGCAAAATAAATTAAGCAATTGCCTTACCTTGTTGTCTCATCAAATTCATTAGTGTAGAGGTACCTATTGGTCTCGTTGAATGTACATAGATCAATAATGGAAGGCAATTTTGTTAGAAATATTGCCATAGTCCCTCATAGCTTAGGTACATGCCTACCTAAGCTGCATATTCGGTACATCAGTGCCTAGATTCGCCATATAAAGAGTCCCTAAGAAAATCGGCCAAAGAAACAGTTATTCCGCCTCACTCATACTAGGTCATGAACGCACGAACGTGCCACCATCGGGTACAGCATCCAATTCTTTCGCTGTACGTCTTATGAGGATCATACGAACCTACTCTAATCGCTTGACGATAATCAAATACCCCTATGTACTCCTCCCGTGCCTTTCATCCCCGCTTGATATACAATCGCACCATTGAGCGACGGCTGAATAGTTCACTGCCCTCTCTTAGGTAGTAATATCATATACAGTACGTAACGGAGGGCGCTCCGAGGTGAATGACGGAGGCTGAGTGTCTCCACTACTAAGAAATCGAAGACCCCCGGGAGGAGAGTATTCTTGTGGAGAAAATGAACATCAAGTAGAAAGTCTGTCCCTTGAATGTACGTATTGCTAAACGGTTCGCTGTGCACTTCCAATCGAAGAGCAACGCCTTGAACAGTCAAAACTTTTTGTCGTCCATACCGACATGACCCAGGGGTAGTTCGACAGCCTCATCAAAGCGCTCGGATGACCCACCGTTTATCGGGTTCAGCTTGTCGGTGAAGGTGACCGCGCCATCCCGGCCCACATACCTATGACCAGGATGAGAAGTCCGGGTGCCGGCGAGGCTTGATCCCTCGGGGGTGATGCCAACGCAGTGACTGTGAAACTCCCTTCACGGGCAGGCCCCAGGCAAATCCCTGTGGTAGCATGGTCTTGCATCCAAGGAATCAGAGTCGTCGGTCACCTTACGCTCCGTGTACATTTCCAACATCCTTGTAAAGGTGGAATTAGCGAATGCGCGTCGTGATTCAGCGTCCTTGACATACTCCTTATGGTCTGGCTACAGAGAAGTTGAGCTGTCGCGCCTCACTCGCCGAGACACCGGGGCGAGCGTGACTCACCAGAAGGAAGAAATCCGGTTGCTTCGGATTAGTGTTCAGGACGCCTCCCGGGTCACGGGCGTCGTCGATCGACTCGCAGTATCTGCCTGTATTGGAAAGGAAGTGAACCTGATGCTGGACGAAGAGAGTACGCCGGCTGCACAGTAGGAACTCCTGCAGAGTCCAAGCTCAGTTGCAATAGGTTACTCCGGTGAGCTCCTGGTGCAGAGTAGGAAACAAGGTGAGCATCTGGCTGCCTTTGACCCATTCACTTCCCTGCGGTGCTCGAGGGTTGTTTACACTCACACCGCAAAGTCTTTCATCAGAGTTGTCGCCATACGAGGCGGCAATGGCGATCCAATCGCAGCTATAAATAAGATCCATCATTTTAAACTGTTGCTCTTTCTCCGGACTAGGAGTCTAATCAGTACATAGTTCATCAACTTAGGAAGCATCATCAGCTGTTTGAACTTTTTGGAGGTAGCTCTCCCAAAGACACCCTAATCCAACACTCCTCGTCACTGCTATGGCGTCGTTTGAGGAGGATCCCTTTTCTCTAACGCATCGTCCTTAGGGATCACACCGCTCCATACATACCTAGCTTAAAGCTATGTAACGGCATCGCGGAGGGCAACTGACAATCGGACGGAACGATACGTCAATCATCTTACACGAAAGTAATGGATCTGACCAGATGACTTGACATGATACCGTATGCCCCTCTTCCCAGCGATTCATCCGAGCTTTTGCAATGTCAAGATTCCACGAGGAGTCTCTTTCTCATGTTGAGTGCCCTGGCCGGGCAGGGATGGGGGTCTTGTGTCTTAAGAGAGAGTGCGAATGTTGAGTCGAAACCATGCACCAACTGGTCTGATACATCCCCGAAATATCGTCCCAGGACAAAGACCTACTCCTCATGGCTATTTACGGTGGTATAGATTGCATATTTCTTCCCCAGTTCATCATTTGCGGGATTATCTTCGCTCAACGGAAGCTCTGCGTCGAGTCGATTGTAGCTCATAACGGGACGGAGGGAATACTTGACATTTAAGTTCTCTTCCTCCGTCGATTCAACTGACAATGGCGGGAAGACTCTAAAGATCATTCGGCACACTGTACATGATGCATTCAGGGAAATTGAACGAAGTGGGCCAAGCCCAAGCCATCCATCGGCGTTGTGCCTTTTGTTCTCCCCTGACTACTTCGTCTCTGATGTCTTCGCTTGTGGGCCAGTCTATTATTCGAAGCTGCGCACATCTGCCACAAAGCTTGTTAGTTGTGCTGGGGATAATGCCTAGAGACGATTCTATTCTGAATCGCCTAGTGCTCTATTTCGTAGCCGGTTTCACGGCACCTTAGGCAGAGACTGACCATTTTTCCGCAGCGAGATGCTTTGCCAACTTGGTCAAGTGGGTTTTGGAAGAAATAGAATGTCGTGAATATTATGACCACTCAGCGTGGAGTTAGATGCTTTACTCCTAACGTTTCGGCCCCCAATTCCTTATATACCTACCTAGGTACCTACTCATCCACCATATTATTACGAGGGAAACACCGAGTAGGACATTGTGGTATTGTTGAGTAGATCTCCTTGAATCTACGTTAAAAATAGCTGGTCTCTTTCTAGTTTGAGAGGTACCTGTTCAGTACATTATGCAGTGCCTCATTAGCTACCTGAGTACCCCTATATCTAGGTATACCTATCATCTACTATAATTCTATCAATTAGGTCGATCATGGACGTGTAGATGTTGATCTAAGCCAATCGAATACAAATAATAATGTCTTCGAAAAGGAACCCCTTTTAGAGTTAGCCAACTCTTTATAATAGCATTCAGCATGATCAGGGAGTCCTATACTCATACCCGAAATAAACCTCATACAGCCAAATTTCCGAGAATTTATGGTCTGGTGCTGTCATGTGTGACGTTGAAGAATATGGAAGCAAGCTTGAATCTGAAAATGAGCATCGATGCGACGGGTACCATCGGGCGCAAGCTAGGTATCGTATGTATTCCCCTTTCAACCCTGCTATAGTTCTAAGAGCTCTCATGTAACTACGACAAAGAATCCTTGGTCATGTTCTCGACCGCTGCTCCCCCCCCCCCCCCTAAACCTGATTACATGTCTTCGGACTCGACTTCACCGACTTCATCTTGGCCTGGAAGATGGTATCAATCTTCCCTAGTCTCAGCCTGCTCTCCTCGTGAAACCTAGAAGGGTTATATCGAAGACCATCGAGGGTCTGTCACCTTGTATCATGGCTATAGGTAGCACCTATTGATATGTAGTGACCGCAATGGCCTGCCTTCGAGTTCAGTTTACTAGGTCTCGATGAGCGAAAGTGATTATTACGAGCATGTGTCAGTATCCCCTCAGTTCATATTCTAGTAACTATATCCGCTTCGTACACTTGCCGTCTCTTGTATAAACTGTTGGACGGGTCCTGAATTGAAGAGCATGTCATAGAAGAGGCCACACTGGTTGAAGCCAGACCTAGCTAGGTACATCTCGCTACACATGACCAATTGGCAAATTCCGAGGGTTACGTGGCCAATATGAAACTGTTACTGGAGAACTCGTCGGAGGTCGGGCGGGTGTCGACTGCGTCGAGCAGTCAAGGGAAATTATAAGATTATCATCCTGTACGGATAACACTCTAGATTGTAATTTGCCTTCTACCAGTGCGGCCTGTGGAGTGGTTGAAAGGACGGGTAGTTGGCGTTTGCATCAGAGGTTGACGTGAGATCCCGTTCGAATGGATCCAGTGGCTAGCGTGCGGCCCCGTCATGGTCTGAGCAAAGCAATTCGAATGTGATTGAGCTTGAAGGGATTAGAGAGCGTATGATCAATCGCAGTCGATTGTCTCGATGCCATCTTATAATATAACTGCCCATATAGCGGCCAGGCGGCTTAGATTCCGTCAGACCTACGGGGGTAAGGTTCAGGGGCGTTGTTTTGTCGTTGAGCCGAAACCCATGTCAACATGATACAGTGGCAGACGTGAAGCTTGGCAGTCCATCCGATCTCTGCGCCCAGGGGATTTATCCCGTGAAGTTGGGTACCTACGTCTTGAAACACGAATAATGGCATAAATTAAAGCTGTGATTAATGTGAAATTGTCTCAAGCTGCAGTAGTTGACGCTTGAGCTTTTGCTGCGACAATGTCACAGAATCAAATATTTGCTTGCACTGGATAGCGCCGGCAAGGGACAACTAGGCAGAAGTAACAGATAGAGCGGTGTGATGTGGTGCTTTGTGCTTTGTCCCAACTATGTCCCTAGTAGAGCAGAAAGATAATGCAATTGTTTAATGCATTGCAAGTTGAATGACAGGCACAGTGTTCTTTAAACCTTTGATCTAATAATAGTTGGAAATAATACTTTGTACTAATAACGTGGGCTACAACCTAAAACAATGGGTAAGTACCTCTCATCGCATTTTGTATGCATAAAATACCTTAGGTTAGGTATTTTAGATATGCGGATGTGAAGTGTGAAGTGGATTTCTAGCAGGTGCCACAGAACGTTGTCATGGTAGCGGGCACGAACACATGTCCCGCGCTAGGCCCAATACGGCTTAGTGTGCTGCTGTTTGAAGGGGGAGAGGCTTGGAGAATGTTGACAGTTGAGGAAATGGCTACATGCTACACCATCTTGAACTCTTGGTTCACACGCCGACCCGAGTCCATCTTCGCCGGACAAAACGACAAACGACGAGCACCAAACGGTAAGTGAAATGACGAGCTCGACTAAATAGCGACGATAAGAACCACTGCGACAACCACGACCAACCATACGGATATTCGGCCTTTTCACCTGTTTTGCGACCCAAACACAAACACCACACACCACATACCCCGACGGAGAAAAAAACAGACTTGTGAGTGTTTGTGTACATCTGTTTCCTGCGTTTCCTGCGTTTCTTGCGACAAGAGACGCGACGAACAAAGAGGATTATGTAGCACTAACATGTGAAAGAAAGCAGAATAAAGTAATTACCATCTTGAAACCACGTCACTCTTCATAATAACCTGGACTTCCGCCCTACGGCACGCCCCTCCGGACCGCATATCTCTTTTGTCACAATTACGATACCCAGTTCCTCCATATTCTAGAACGCCGACACGACAGCAAAAACGTTGTCGCGTAGCAGTACATCGCACCAAATCGCTTCCAGATCATCAACTCCTAGTAGCACGCCACACCGCCCAATGCGACAACAACATTTCCACTAAGCGGGATTGATTGCGCATACCGCATACTACCGACGCGATTCACAAATATGGCAGAACCGCCATCCTCGCCTCCTAACGAGTCGGCCACGCCCGAGGAATCCCTGGCTTGGTATAAGAGGCAGTATGAGCTACTAGCAGATGAGCTTGCCGAGTTTCGTGAATCCAGTCACGAGCTCGAGGCCGAACTTGAGAAGGATCTGGATGCTGCCGACAAGCAACAGCGCAATCTGCAACAGAAGGCGGAGGAACTACAATTTGAAGTAGACGAGTGGAAAGTGAGTATCTTATACCTTATCTGCTTTCCCAATCAAATATTTTAACTATTTTGCTCCTAGGAAAAATGCAAGAAAGCAAAGGCCGAGGCCAACGCAGCACAGAACGTGCTAGAGAAGGAGGTTACTACCCTCCGCGACTCTAACCGTACTCTGCAGCTAAAGCTACGCGATATAGAAGTGGTGAACGATGATTTCGAGCGACAGGCGCGAAACACCACGTCATCCCTTGAGGACATGGAGTCTAAGTTCAATATAGCTCTTGAAAGAAGTGTCATGTTGGAGGAGGAGGTCAAGATAGGCGAACAGGAACGAGAGCAATTGCGGATTGAGGCTCAACGACTGCGTGAAGAGCTGTCGGATCTTAAGGTCGAAGCCGAGATCATGCAAGACAAGATCAAGAAGGCAGAGAATCGTCACTTGTCTACCATCTCTACTGATATCTCTATCCCAGAGTCGCCTACGTTCGAAGATTCACCTCGCTCCATGGCGAGCTCACCTCTTATCACGACTCCCCCTGACGAAGTCTCTCTGCCTCCAGCAAGCAAGGGCGCGCCTACAGTTAACGAACCTCCGTCGCCGCCTATGTCCGACGCCTCAGCGCCTCTCCCCAGACCTGTCTCCAAGGTCAAGACGCCTGCGCCTTCAGCCAAGAAGTCCCGTCTTCCCTCTGCCGACCGTAGTATTACGCCGAGAGCAAGAAGTACCACTTCCACGGCCATGCGACCGCCGGGCATGCGTTCCGCTACTAGCGCTCGCACCCCAGCCCCAGCACGGACTACTGCGAACCGCGCAGCATCACACAAAATTCCACCTTCGACTTCCCTTACTCACATCCGATCTCTCACTGCCCAAATGCAACGGTTGGAAGCACGGGTTCAATCAGCGCGGTCTAAGTTGCCTGCTCCCGTCCACACCCCGCCCCGCGCGTCTCCCAGATCATCTGTCTTGGGTAACGGCCAAGTTCCATCGACAGTTACGATGCGTTCACGCAAGCGTACCATCGGCTCTACTACGTCTTCGATAGCGGATGAGACCCCGACGCAGTCCACCAGCAAACACGTATCCAGACTTAGCACGTCTGGTATATCGCGGCTGTCTTTTGGACCCCTTCCCAATCGATCCAACAATTACGATCCCGACAGCTCCTCAGTTGGTATCTCGCGGCCCAGTAGTCGAGCTAGTGTCTCGAGCTATGCGAGACCCGATAGACCCGCTAGCCGCAGTGAAATTGCTCGCCCGATGTCTCGAACTAGTATTTCGGGGGCGAGGACGCCTTTAGGAGTAAGACCCAGAAGTTCTCTTAGTGGTAGCTTGCATGGCCACTCCCAGAGCGTCAGCCGCATCGATCTCGACGAATTCGACGAACGCTTTGAAGAACGCACACCGAGTCGCAGGGGAACCTACAGCAAATTCGACGCGGATGGTTCAGCCAGTGCTATCCCGGCTCCCAGTGGGATCCCGATGCCTAGGCGACAAAGCGGCGGAATGCATTCGGCTCGCCGAATTAGTGGTGGCGCGTCGAGCGAATCTGTTGGCAGCAGGCCGAGGAAACTGAGTGACCTTGGGGAGACGTACTAGACTTCTCTTCCCTAGTCTTTCCTTTTACTCTTCTCTTGTACCTGTTCAAAGTGCCGTCTTTAATCGCATCAAACGCGGCGTGGACGGTACTGGAATTATACCTTGGTCTTGGCGTTGAGCCGAGGCGTCATGAGTTACGGACGAATTTGCATATTATCCTCCTTCGCAGCATACGTGCTTGCCCTTTTCCTTCAGCAGAGCCGGACGGTGTTGGGCAAGCATATTCTTTCGGTCGGCCTGGTCAGGGATGAAATGATGGTGTTCTGAGGCGGGGCGTTACGGAAACATGAAAGGGGGGAGGTGGCGTGCTCCTCTTATCTTTCGGCCTACCTAGACTGATGATGCTGTCAACCTTTCTTTCGTCCGATTCCCCCTTTTTCATATTGCGGTGGCGGCGGCGACCAACGATAGTACTTGATGATGATTCCCCCCTGGTTGCGTCGTGTGCCTGGGATGATCGATAATGGAGACCTGCGAGGCCTTGTACATATATTGTGCTTTCCAGGGCTGGTGGCAACATGGAAACAAGAGGGTCAAAGACTGAAGACTGAGTCGGAAAGTCGAAGATTCCAATAGTAGTAATACGAGCCTGAACGGCACATATTTTCCCTTTGTTAAATATACGACTCTTCATTTGGGGCTTGTGAACTTTTTAAACGTTAGTGAGTGAGTGAATGAGTGAGTGTCACGTAGGGCGAATACGAGTTCGTCCATCCGTAATTGAAAGAAAAGGCTGCTGTAGTTCTCAGCTGTACGGAAACACGGGTGCATATATGCAGTGGTCTCAAATCAAAACTTCATAAAGATCTCCAAGCTCCTGAGACATACGTGAACAGAATATGTGGAGATGGGCTCTTAGGAACTGATATAAGTGTATGTATAATCAGGGGGTGAGGATGAAGACATAGACCCCACACATTGATCTCCTTTCGTTGTTACCCCTTGACTAGATTTCAATTCAATTCTCCAATGTTCCACGCTTACCTTCCGTCAACTTTTAGGATTAACATGCGCTCCTCCAAGGCATCCCTTTCTCTAGGAGACGAATGTCGGGCCGACAAGAGCTGCCAGGGACGCCATAATGACGTGACGAAGTTAAGAAAGGGCAACGGCCGAGATATAGATGTAGAACCGAGCTACCCTTGATATATGTACATGGGAGGGGCCTGAGAGGCAAAGGAGGCGGGTGCAATGAGGATATTCACATCTGTGAAGGTGGGTAACATCCAGACTACATACGGGGAATTCATCTCCCTTGAGTTCACTAGCGCTGCTTGGTAGAAGTCGTATCACGTCAACTTAGACTAATAGCATACAGTAGAAATCTACAAATACCCCTATCTACATAAAGTACCTACTGTTAAGTATAGCCGTATATCATAATAGATAGACGATATTACATATTATACAGGATTATGATAGAATAAAGGAAATAGACAGATCTTTGAGCTTATAAGCTCTTTAGCTAGAAGCCTCTAGTCATCAAAGTCTCTTGCACTAGTCTTGGTAGGTTGGGTAACGTAAGCTAATGGAATGTTGAGCAAGCTCAGCATCAGGGATACAAGAATTATCACAGCATGTGTGAGATAGCCCCTTGAGTTCAAAGACATGTTATGTCTGTGCTCAAGAATTTGGAATGCAGCAAAATCTAGGAGAGCCACTGACTTTCCATACGCTAGACTGATCTTGCCCAGATACGATCTCACTAGGTTCAGCTGTTATGCAACAGGTAGTTAGCTACCCCCTAACTACAGTACTTAACCGGGTTGGTGTATGATGGATAAGAGCATATGGCTGAGCAGAGGGAAGTCTATGCGTCCTCGATCTCTGTAGGCGGAGCAGGTAGTTCCTAGTAACCGAGCACCTTGACGGAGCCTCGGGTCACGTATAACACATGGGGTTGCTATACTACGTCTTGGCCATGCAAGTGATTTCAAGGGCTTCATCACAGTAGAAGATACATATTCTCCAGTCTCTCGAGTCAACCAGTTTTCGGTCCGGCAGGGAGGTAAATAATGTTAGACGTTAGTAATCCGGTATGTAGTGGCTAGTACTGGTATTACACTCGGCGATATGTCTCAGGAACTGTAACCCTAAGACAATGAATTCCAGTCCAAGTCTCCCTGGTAACAAGTGAGGATCCGGCACCCAGGCTGCTAACCCGGGTATCATGCCGACACGTGTCGCGACATACGGGAGCTTAGTCAACGCTGTTTCGAGTTTGGGGAAACGGTTGATATGCGAACTTCTAGAAGTAGTCGTTGCATAGGTTGGTAGATCTCATCGATGACACTTCCCTAACTGGGTTCGGGTAAGGCTGGCCATTACTGTAGCTTATTACTATTACTACAATGGGACGACCACAACTGGTAGGCTAGTTACTTTCTCGTGTCATCGGTTGCAGCCGAGCCGTGCTGAGGTGGATCTTCCTACATATACCTGCATGGCATCCGCCCTGCGTCGACATGTGTCATTGTCCCAAACCTAGAATCGAAGGTTCGCGGTAACACATGGGATTGACAAATACACGACATATTGGACTCCAACGCCTCCAACGCCTCAAGACAGGGCTGCCTTTGCATCATGAGTTACGATAATATATGCAGGAACCAGGTTTTACGCAGGAACTAATCAGACTAGTGATATAGTACCTGCTCAATCACCATTTCGCTGAGACATTCCCTATTTCATACCTATCTTCCAAGGTTAACTTGTTTTCTATAGAATTCCAAAGCTCCACTCAAAAGCCACAAGGACAGAGCCGCTCCCGCGCCTAGAGCCTGTCACGTATTCAACGTCGGGCTAACTTCGACGCGGCCGGCCAACTGCAACTGAGCAGTGACACGGGTTACGGCCCTGCAAGGGTTGCGCCCAACCCCCGAAGCAAGGCTGACCGGAGGGGATTGCAATGCTTCAGGCACTAGTTTGCTTACCCGAAAAGCACAGGAAGTCAGTTGCCCACTCCGTACCAATAGGTAGCGGGTGAGAATGCGCAGCTCGGCGGTGATTCTTGGGTGCCTAACAATCTCACGGGTGGATTGTCCAAAGAGACCAGATGACTGGCCCGACGTCCTCCGCCGCCGGGGGGTTTTCATCCAGCTTGACACTTTGCTGACATGGATGACATGGATGGCGCACAAGATCCTCCAGGACTTTTCTTAGTCAACCAAGATCCGACGGATATCCCCCAACCGGCAGGCGAGCGATACTGCATTAAGGGATAGCTTCTGATAGTACGGGATGCGAGATGATAAGATAATGGAAATGTGCGGGATCGAGCGCGCCGAAGCTGAGCGGGCTTTCTGCATGTTGCAGGCTTACGCATGGGATATTGATCGTTCCGAATCTCGCCGGACATGGCGTTGGGGACCTGCGCCGTGGCGGTGGAGACTAGGAAATTCTTGATTTTTATTTTTTTACTGTCGAGAACAAATAGTTCTAGAGACTAAAAAGTTGCCGGTTCGAAGTGTTTGATTAGAATAGGACCTCCTATATTTTTGGTGATGGATTCAACTAGTAAACCTGGTTTAGCAAGTTAGCAGCTCGGTATTTCGAATCAGCTATGACGAAAGGTCAAGGTTGCGTTCTGCGAGCTTGGTAGTTCAGCTGGACACTAACATACCCCTAGGTACCTCCTACATACCCATAGCTCAGCTAGAAGACTAACCGTTAACGACTAATGTAAGCGGTTAAAACGATATGTCGCTAATCTAACTCGACAACTCAATAATTCGCCAATTCAGGAACCGTAGTGTGGGTTTTTAGTGCGAAAGCCTACCCCAACAATTGAGTTCACATTTTTAGATCCTAGTTCGCTGTAAAGGAACCTAATCTGTAGATGGTAAGACACTAAAGTATTGTACATACAATACAACTCCATACTGTATTACGTATTACACAAGGCGATACAACAACAGCAGACCGGAGGACAAGTTTGATCGGAAAGGCAGTGGAAAACAAAGGAACCACAAGTCCGGGCTTGGGTTGTGAGGCATTTATCGGCCTTCGAGAACCTATCTTCAAATACAACATGGAGAAGTAAGCCGGCTCTACCAAGAACTACCATGATGATTAAGATGACGGGCGCCGGTGGTGTCGGGGTGGATGATGCACAGTAAGCATTAGCCCGACACAGACGAATGGATGGGTCATGGTTGTGACTTGTAAGAAACACACCAAGATAGCGCCGGC
The DNA here is from genome assembly GCA_022578845.1 of Hypoxylon cercidicola. Lineage (NCBI taxonomy): Eukaryota > Fungi > Ascomycota > Sordariomycetes > Xylariales > Hypoxylaceae > Hypoxylon > Hypoxylon cercidicola. Next base: position 3,561,765 of record MU399494.1, on the reverse strand, counting down.
CCAAGGGGAAAATACATAGGAAAATAAAACTGAAAAGGAAAAAGAAAAGAAAAGAATAATAAATGAAAGGGAAGAGATGGGTACCTAACTCTCACCCAATCTCGGACCGCTCTCTTCCTTAGGCCTTGCCCTATCAGGAAATATTTACTGGGCTTCGGGTAATAAGTGGAGAGAGTCCACCGTCACGGCATTAAGAGATCTTCTTACTGTACCCTTGACGACAATCTTTCCGGGAGGGCTCAAATACAATTCCTAGCATAGGTGAAGAGAAACAAAGGAAGGGCGATGAAAATCGAAACCTGACGGTAAAGAGATTCAGGTTGGAGTGGATGAATCAATAAATAGAATTTATACAACTCAGGAACTCGATCTGGATATGACATCTCAGGAGTAAACTAAGTCCGTGGCAGATCCATTTCAGGTACTGCACCTACTGTAGCTAACCTTAGCCCCTGGTAAAATGATACAGCGAGAGTTCAAGGTGGAGAGCTCTAGTTTACCTACCTAGGTAGACATCAAGGTCATGTTTGATCTGGTCTTCCTCTCTGATTTTCTCTTTGTTTAGCTGTACAGTATGTGGTGCGTCTATCTGATACTCTGGGAGAAGGTATTCTGAATGTTGCGATGGATTAGGATCGCGGTATGGCGTTGAGCATGTCGTACAACAGAATCCGAACATGTATTCTTCGGGATACGGAATACCTGGCTGTCACCAAAACAGTTCAATCTTGCAGTTCCATGCACCGGACTTAAGGGACGCCAAAACGATTTGAAATGTTCCGCCCTCGATCCAATGTACCCTCAGTACGTCTAAAATCTTACATATTCAGCCATATGGGAGAATCTTGAAGCTTGTACTTACTATGATGGTATGTGATGGTACCTGTTATACGATGATTGTATGGAATTCTGGTCTAGACAGGTCGGAGTGGGTACAAGCCACCGCAAGCTTCGATTTGTACATATACCCACCCACACGCCCGTCGCAGTAGACCCGACCCGAGACTGCAAGTCTCTAGGTAGCTCTGGAGGGCACTAAGGAATGGATGACCTAGGATGTCCCCAACACCCTGGCGATTATTGTGATTGGTCAGGATTCTGACTTAGACGTCGATCATCACCGTACCATTAGGTTCATTTTAACCATATCAGCCTCGCACCTCGCACCTCGCACCTCGCTGGACCCGAGTGCGTAGTAGACCTTTTTAGTACTGGCTCGATCCTGCATTTTTTTCTGCTGGAGTTGAACCAATACATTACGATATCCCTTTCCCGTCTCAAATAGCTGGAAGTCCGTTCACCTTCCACGCATTTGCCTTTCCGACCCAAGTTATCTCTTCGCGACTTTGTTGTCGGCGTTTCCTCCCTCCTTCCTCCTCCCTACTATCCACCTCTCTACCTTAGGTACCCTCCACTCTTTCAAATCGAATCAATGCGTGGTCGTTTGGAAGGTTAACCTGACTTCTTGTACCTGTAACTTGTAAGTGAAGAACTCGCCTATATGCATATGTATCTATGCCCATTTAATCTTGCACATTGGAGAAGAAGAGGCTGCTCAACAACGATACTTTTTTCCCCATTGTGGATCATACGACCTCAGCAAAATTGAGGTCCTCAAATAGCTGAATTCGCTGCTGACTTTCCAACTGTTGCCATTCACTAGGTTTCCTCTAGCCGTTCGGACTTCCTTGATTCCCCCCATTCTGTCTCGAGCAGTTCACTGGCACGACTCCAACAGCTCCAAGTCAGCCAAACGGTAGCATAATCGGACTCTCCCGCCAGCCGATTTTCCAGCCCATTCTTCACCAAACACAATTGCGAGTCTCTGGCGCTCTGCAGGAGCTCGATTCGGGCATCCGTACTTTGATGATCCTCTAACTATCCTATTCCGATTCATCAACCCGACTCCTTTCTACATTACCGAACCATCATCCGGCCCCTCTACCGACACGATGCCCCAGACTAACGGCACTGGTCCTGCCGTCAATGGCAGCCGGACGGTGCCTGTGACTAACGGCAAGGCTTCCTGGGCTGAGAAGCACAAGGTCCCCGACCATTTTATCGGCGGTAACAGACTAGACAAGGCTCCCACGTCAAAAGTGAAGGACTTTGTTGCCACTCACGATGGACATACCGTAATCACAAACGTAGGTGGCCTATACGCCCATTGCAACGAGAAGAAGAGTTGCTGACGAGCTCCCCTAGATTCTGATCGCCAACAACGGTATCGCCGCCGTCAAGGAGATCCGATCAGTGCGAAAATGGGCATACGAAACATTTGGCGACGAGAGAGCCATCCAATTTACCGTCATGGCCACACCGGAAGATCTTCAGGCCAACGCAGATTACATCCGAATGGCTGACCACTATGTCGAAGTCCCCGGTGGTACAAACAACCACAATTATGCCAACGTCGAGCTCATTGTGGATATTGCTGAGCGGATGGATGTCCATGCCGTCTGGGCTGGATGGTGAGTTTGTGAAATCCATACGCCAATATCGAGTAGGCTTGATTCTAACTTTTTTCTAGGGGACATGCTTCAGAAAACCCCAAACTTCCAGAATCTCTCGCTGCTTCACCAAAGAAGATTGTCTTCATAGGTCCACCCGGGTCTGCTATGCGGTCTCTCGGTGACAAGATCTCTTCAACAATTGTCGCACAGCATGCTCAAGTGCCGTGTATCCCTTGGTCGGGAACCGGTGTCGATAAAGTTGAGGTAGATAAACACGGCATCGTCACCGTTGCGGATGACGTATACATGAAGGGATGTGTCAACTCCTGGGAAGAAGGTCTGGAGAAGGCCAAGGAGATTGGCTTCCCCGTCATGATCAAGGCTTCCGAAGGCGGTGGTGGCAAGGGTATCCGAAAGGCCATGTCGGAAGAGGGATTCGACCAATTGTACAAGGCCGCTGCAAGCGAGATTCCGGGCTCGCCCATTTTCATCATGAAATTGGCAGGCAACGCCCGGCATTTGGAGGTGCAATTGCTTGCTGACCAGTACGGGAATAACATCTCGCTCTTTGGTAGAGATTGCTCCGTCCAGCGACGACACCAGAAAATTATTGAAGAAGCCCCTGTTACGATTGCCAAGCCCCCCACTTTCAAGGGGATGGAAGATGCTGCCGTGCGCCTTGGTCGTCTAGTCGGTTACGTTTCCGCTGGTACAGTCGAGTACCTTTACTCACACGAGGAGGACAAGTTCTACTTCCTAGAGTTGAACCCTCGTCTCCAGGTCGAGCACCCTACCACAGAGATGGTTAGCGGTGTCAACTTGCCAGTGGCTCAACTGCAGGTGGCCATGGGTATCCCTTTGCACAGAATTAGCGACATCCGGTTGCTATACGGTGTTGACCCTAAGCTGTCTACCGAGATCGACTTTGAGTTTAAGAGCCCTGAAAGTGACAAGACCCAACGACGCCCTCAACCGCGTGGTCACTGCACTGCTTGCAGAATCACGTCCGAAGATCCTGGCGAGGGTTTCAAGCCTTCCAACGGTGTTATGCACGACCTCAACTTCAGGAGTAGCGCCAACGTCTGGGGTTATTTCTCTGTCAGTACCGCCTCCAGCATTCACAGCTTCTCAGACAGTCAGTTTGGTCACATCTTCGCCTACGGAGAAAACCGAGCTGCTTCACGAAAGAACATGGTCGTCGCATTGAAGGAGCTTAGCATCCGTGGCGACTTCAGGACGACCGTAGAGTATTTAATCAAGCTGCTCGAGACCGAGGCGTTTGAGGACAATACCATCACTACTGGCTGGCTAGACGAGCTTATCTCCAACAAGCTGACCGCCGAGCGCCCGGATCCCATGCTCGCTGTGGTTTGCGGTGCCACGACCAAAGCTCACATTGCCAGCGAGTCTTGTATCGCCGAGTACCGCTCAGGCCTTGAGAGAGGTCAGGTCCCTTCTAGGGATATCCTCAAGACTGTCTTCCCCATTGATTTCATCTACGAAGGCAACAGGTATAAATTCACCGCCACCCGTGCGGCTGTCGACAGCTACCATCTTTTCATCAACGGCTCCAAGTGTTCCGTTGGTGTTCGTGCTCTCAGTGACGGTGGTCTGCTCCTTCTTCTAGACGGCCGAAGTCACAGTGTCTACTGGAAGGAAGAGGTTGGTGCCACACGTATCTCTGTCGACAGCAAGACCTGCTTGCTCGAGCAAGAGAACGATCCCACCCAGCTTCGTACTCCCAGCCCTGGTAAACTCGTGAAGTACACTGTGGAGAATGGTGAACATGTCCGAGCCGGCCAGACCTTTGCAGAGGTTGAAGTCATGAAGATGTTTATGCCTCTACTCGCTCAGGAAGACGGTATCGTACAGCTCATTAAGCAACCCGGTGTCACCATCGAGGCTGGCGATATTCTTGGCATTCTCGCTCTTGACGACCCTTCGCGTGTCAAGCAAGCCCAGCCGTTCCTTGGACAGCTTCCCGAGTTTGGACCTCCTCAGGTCGTGGGCAACAAGCCTGCACAGAGATTTAGCTTATCTTACAACATCCTCAGGAACATCCTTTTAGGCTACGACAACTCTGTTATCATGCAACAGACACTGAAGGAGATGATCGAAGTGTTGCGGAGCCCTGAACTACCCTATAGCGAATGGGCTACTCACCACGCCGCCCTTCACTCTAGGATGCCACAGAAGCTTGATGCTCAGTTCACTCAAGTGGTCGACCGAGCTAAAGCTCGCGCGACAGAGTTCCCCGCTAAGACATTGTCAAGGACCCTCACAAAATTCCTGGATGATAACACTTCGCCTAGCGACGCCAACGCGCTAAGAGCAACCATTGCGCCTCTTATCAAAGTCCTCGATATCTATTCCGACGGCCAAAAAGTACGCGAACTCACTGCCATATCAAGTTTGCTTCAGCTGTACGTGGATATCGAAGGTCGCTTCTCCGGCCGTCGTAGCCAGGATGAAGAAGTAATCTTGAAGCTTCGTGAAGAGAACCGTGAAGACTATCTGAAGGTTATTCAGACTGTCTTGTCTCACAGTCGTGTCGGGTCCAAGAATCACTTAGTTATAGCTCTCCTCGAAGAATACCGCCCGAACAGGCCCAACGTTGGCAATATTGGAAGGTATCTCAGACCAGTTCTTCGGAGGCTTACCGAGCTTGAGTCGCGCCAGACTGCTAAGGTGTCTCTGAAAGCTCGGGAGATCCTGATTCAGTGCGCGCTACCCTCTCTCGAGGAGCGAACCGCGCAGATGGAGCACATCCTGCGCTCTTCGGTTGTTGAGAACAAGTACGGCGAGACTGGCTGGGAGCACCGGGAACCCAATCTTGATGTTATCAAGGAGGTCGTCGACTCCAAGTACACCGTCTTTGACGTGCTGTCGTCGTTCTTTGCCCACGAAGACCCCTGGGTTAACGCTGCCGCTCTTGAAGTGTATGTCCGCCGAGCTTATCGTGCGTACAACTTCAACAAGCTGGAATACCACGATGATGAGACAGACTCGGCACCTCTCTTCCTCACCTGGGACTTCTCTTTCCGCAAGATTGGCCAGACCGAGTTCTCGGTTCCTCCCCAGTCGGCCGTTCCCTCCGTCCCCGGAACCCCAACTGCGGAGAACAGCTTTAATAGGGTCAGCTCCGTTAGCGACATGTCGTATCTCAACCGACACACTGCCGAAGAGCCTACTCGCAAGGGTGTCGTTGTTCCTTGCAGATATCTCGATGATGCCGATGAGATGCTTCAGAAAGCTCTGGAAGTGCTGCCCACGAGGAAACGTGGTCCTAGTCTTATCCCCGATCTTACTGGCAAACGGAAGTCGTTTCCAAAGATGCCCGAGGAGGAACTGACCAATGTCGTCAACGTTGCCGTACGCGATGTGGAATCCTACGATGATCAGGATATCCTCAGTCGCATTGGTCCGCTGGTTGAGGCGTCGAAGCAAGAACTCGTTGCCCGCCGAGTCCGACGTGTCACTTTCATCTGCGGCCACAATGATGGTTCCTATCCCGGATACTACACCTTCCGTTCACCCGAGTATATTGAAGACAACAGTATTCGTCACGTCGAGCCTGCTTTGGCCTTCCAGCTAGAGCTTGCTCGCCTCGCTAAATTCAAGATTTCCCCTGTCTTCACCGAAAACAAGAACATCCACGTCTACGAGGCCATAGGCAAGGGTGTTGAGACAGACAAGCGATACTTTACTCGTGCTGTCATTCGACCAGGTCGTCTTCGGGACGATATCCCAACCGCCGAGTACCTCGTCTCCGAGGCTGATCGTGTCATCAACGACATCTTCGATGCTTTGGAGATCATTGGGAACAACAACTCAGATTTGAACCACATGTTCCTGAACTTCACCCCGGTATTCCAGCTGAAGCCTCAGGAAGTCGAGCAGTCCCTCCAGGGCTTCCTTGACAGGTTTGGTCCTCGTGGCTGGCGCCTTCGCGTATCCCAAGTCGAAATCCGCATCATCTGCACGGACTCGACTACGGGAATGCCTTACCCCTTACGTGTCATCATCACCAACACTTCGGGATACGTTGTTCATGTGGAGATATATGCCGAGAGGAAATCGGAGAAGGGTGAGATGGTCTTCTACTCTATCGGTGGTACCACCAAGATTGGAGCGATGCACCTCCTGCCTGTTTGCTCACCCTACCCTACAAAGAACTGGCTTCAGCCCAAGCGCTACAGAGCGCACCTGATGGGTACTCAATATGTGTACGATTTCCCTGAGCTCTTCCGACAAGCCGTTGAGAATACCTGGACCAGAACCGCGAAGGCCCAGCCGTCCTTGGCTGACAAGAAGCCTGCCCAAGGCGAGTGTATTGATTACAGTGAACTTGTTCTCGACGACCGTGATAGGTTGATTGAGGTATCTCGCGAACCTGGAACCAACAAGTGCGGTATGGTCGGATGGGTAATCAATGCTCGCACGCCTGAATATCCCAAGGGACGTAAGTTCGTGGTCGTTGCCAACGATATCACCTACAAGATTGGGTCGTTCGGCCCGAAGGAGGATCATTTCTTCAACAAATGCACAGAGTTGGCTCGCAGCATGGGTATTCCTCGTATCTACCTCTCGGCTAACTCGGGTGCGCGACTGGGTCTTGCGGATGAACTGATCCCGCACTTCAAGGTTGCCTGGAACGACCCGGACAGGCAGGAAGGAGGTTTCAAGTACCTTTACTTGGATGCTGAGGCCAAGAAGCGATTCGAGGACGGTGCGAAGCGCGATGTTATTACTGAGATAATTACAGAAAACGGTGAGACGCGTCACAAGATTGTCGCCATCGTTGGTGCCGAAGACGGTCTCGGCGTTGAGTGCTTGAGGGGCTCTGGTCTCATCGCTGGCGCCACGAGCCGTGCCTACAACGACATCTTCACCGTTACTCTCATCACATGCAGATCCATTGGTAAGTTTAAATACTATATTCCAAAGAGTCGATAACTAACTTTTTTTAGGTATTGGTGCTTATCTCGTCCGTCTTGGTCAACGTGCCGTTCAGATCGAGGGCCAGCCGATCATCCTTACTGGTGCTCAAGCCCTCAACAACCTGCTCGGCCGCGAAGTCTACACCTCCAACCTGCAGCTCGGTGGCACCCAGATCATGTACCGCAACGGTGTATCCCACTTGACTGCCAACGATGACTTCGCCGGTGTCTCCAAGATTGTGGAGTGGCTGTCATTTGTTCCCGCTCAACGCAATCTTCCTGTGCCCGTCACACCCAGCCTGGACACCTGGGACCGTGAGGTTATCTACAGCCCGCCGAACAAGCAGCCTCATGATGTCAGATGGCTCATCGGTGGTAAGCAGGACGAGGACGGCTTCCAGCCCGGTCTCTTCGATAAGGACTCTTTCGTCGAGACTCTCGGTGGTTGGGCCCGTACTGTCGTTGTCGGCCGAGCTCGCCTTGGTGGTATCCCGATGGGTGTCATTGCCGTGGAGACCCGAACTGTTGAGAATGTCACACCCGCCGATCCCGCAAACCCCGACTCCGTCGAGCAGGTGAGCAACGAGGCTGGTGGTGTCTGGTACCCCAACTCTGCGTTCAAGACTGCGCAGGCCATCAATGACTTCAACTATGGTGAGCAGCTTCCTCTCATGATCCTTGCCAACTGGCGAGGATTTTCTGGTGGCCAGCGCGATATGTACAATGAAGTTTTGAAGTACGGTTCATACATCGTCGATGCTCTTGTCAAGTTTGAGCAGCCCATCTTCGTGTACATTCCGCCCTACGGCGAGCTCCGTGGTGGTTCTTGGGTCGTCGTCGACCCAACCATCAACCCTGTTGCAATGGAGATGTACGCCGATGCTGAAGCTCGTGCCGGTGTTCTTGAGCCGGAAGGCATTATCGGTATCAAGTACAAGAAAGAGAAGCAGTTGGAGACCATGGCTCGTCTAGACCCGACTTACGCTTCCCTCAAGAAGCAGGCTGCGGACAGCACCCTGTCCAAGGAGGAGCACGACGAAATCAAGAGCAGGATGATGGACCGTGAGAAGATGCTGCTGCCAATCTATGCGCAGATCAGTATCCAGTTCGCTGACCTGCACGACCGCGCCGGCCGCATGAAGGCCAAGGGAACCATTCGCGAAGTCCTCGAGTGGAAGAACGCCCGTCGCTTCTTCTACTGGCGTGTGCGCAGACGTCTCAATGAGGAGCATATCCTCAAGCGTCTGGCCGCTACCAGCGCGTCTTCCAAGTTGGCCGACTCGAACAGTGCTGCTGCCACCGAGGATCGCAAGCACCACCTCCGCCTATTGGCTGCCTGGTCTGGCATCGCGGACTTCGACCACAACGACAAGAGCGTGGTAACCTGGTATGAAGAGAACGCGAAGACCATTGAGACCAAGGTCGAGCAGATCAAGGCCGACGCCGTCTCGCGCGAGATGGCTGATCTGCTGAGAGCAGACAAGGCCTCCGCTCTGAAGGGCCTGAAGGATATGTTGCACATGATGCCTATCGGCGAACGAGAGGAAGTTATGAAGTACTTGCAATAAACGCTGGGCGAAGTACAGGTAACGGCGGTTTGTGTTAATGGCACGGAAGGTCTACTGCTTTTAGGTGGAAAGGGGAAAGGGGGGTATAGAACATTAAAGTCGAGTGTACGTCTAAGTCTTTTGGAGCACCTCTTTTTTTAAAAGTCTGCGATATTGGGTTACGGCGGCGCTGCATTTTCATTGTCGGTGCGTTTTGCAACTTATCGGTGTATAAACTATATCTACGTCTGTTTTACGAGAATGAATATTTCTAGCCTTGCATTATTCTTGTCGGGGGTTTCAAATTGTGACTGCTTTGAGTGACTGGTTTATGTTACCTTCTGTGTTATTTGCCGCCCAGCTTTCAATGAGCTGGATTCTATGAAGGTATACGTTTGGACTCTGGATGATAGGCAAGTAGGAGATGCTTGGGCATTTAAAAGATTCAAACCCGGCCCCTTTATGAGTCGTTGTCGTATAAGCTCCGACTCGGCGTTAACTCGAAGTGAGGCTACAGCGTAGTCCAAGTGTCAGACAGAGATGGTTAGCTATAGCGAGACAGTGAAATACTGGCTCTTAGATACTGGCAGAACACAATTCAAAAGAAAGAGCGTTTTTGGGAAATTACCTAGTGTATCATTCCGGCAAGACCTTCAACTACCTATAGGCTAAAAACCTGCCCGATGACCCTCTGAACCATGTGTCTGACCTGCCAAAGTTTCATGTCCTTCTCCACTGCGTTCTTCCATCCATCTCCCCTCCTCATATTTTCCCTCTTCCCCCCTTTTCTTCTGCTCTCCTCACATCACCGTTTGACAGACTGCAGGGATATATACCTTCATCTCGCATATTCGAAACACGCAGAAGACAAGGTCCTTTCTCTCGGGTCATCACCGAACTTATTGTCATCTAGTATCAATAGCCTCGGAGAACATCATACTGGATATAAACAAGGGACAAGCAGTGAGGGCTCGCTGTTGGCCCTATCGGTAGAATCTAGCGCGGAAGTTATCGACGAGCATTTCAGTAAACACGGGTCGAACAATACGGCCAGAGTTGTTGAGCTTCTGGCGGGCCTGACGCGGGCTGAGTTGGGGACCGCTTCCCTGGTCCTTCTCGTACTCTTCCTTGATCTCGACAATGTCGTATATGTCGGCTACCAGACACGCGATGTCGAAAGGCTCGACCCCCGGGAACGTCTCGCGCTGGCCGAGCTCGTACCGCTGGGGGTCCGCCGCCCCGCCCTCGGCGTCGAAGCCCCCCGGAGAAGCGAGATGCTCGTACGCGTACACGACCCACAGGGACCGCTTCGCCACGTCCATCATCAGGTAGTAGTTGGTCGAGGAGTAATCGGGAGGCAGCCGGTTCGCGCGCGTCCTGCGCTTCCAGATCTCGCCGACGACCAGGAGATGGCGAGGGGCGCCCGGCGCCCGGATGAGGTACTCCACCTCGACTATGTACTGGCGGTAGTCCGCCGCCGGCGGGCCCCGCGCCGCGCCCGGCAACCCCTCTCCGTCGTCGTGGCCGCGCATGCGCCGAGGCAGCACCACGAGCGGGTGGTGCGGAGCAAGCTTTGCGACGAATGCCGTCTCGTCGTCGGGCGCCCAGAGGACGTGGTCCGACGCCGCATGTTCGCGTCGGCGACCGCGGCAGCCCATCTCTGCGCCCCCTGCGGGGCGTTGAAGTTGAGGCTCTGGAGAAACGTGACGAGGTTGCGACGGCCGCGAACGAACGCCTCGCTCGGCTGCCGTTCCGTTATCGTGACTTCGTCGTCCAGTATCGGCTCCTGCTTCACGTCGAAAGTTCTCGTTTTCTGAATCGCGCCGGTAAGTACCAGCTCGGCGTCCTGCTCCTGCGTCTGCGTCGGTGCTCCCACTGCCATGCTGTGGCTCGCGTCCGGCTTCGGCTGGAGGCGCTCGTTGCGCACCTCGTTGCGCACCTCCGGGAATATCTCCTCGCGCACGTCCTTGAGTATCTCGCTGCGCAGCTTCTCGGTGCTGGCCTGCACGGCGGCGACTTCGGCTTGCATTTTCGCCACGCTGTCCTGCACGCCGCGGATGGTGGGCTGCATGCCGTCGGTGCGACCTTCGAGGGCGGCGGTTCGGTCCTTGAGCGCGGCCAGGTCCTTCTTGTACCGTTCTAGCTCGGCCTGTATGCTGGAGCTGTCTTGGCCGGGGCCTGCGCCGGAGTTCTGGGCAGAGACTGCGGGGATGCCACGGGAACCCTGCTGGGGGCTTGCTGCTGTTGCTGGCGGGAGCGATACCTTTGGCAATGCTTGTGGGAAGGCAAATCCCGATCGGGTGAAGGTATTGGAACCATTATGGCTGTTGTTCGTGGCAGCCGTCAGAAAGGGGTTTTGAGGTTGACTACCTTGGTTGGTGTTCGTGGCAGTCTTCACAAAGGGGCTTTGAGTCTGACCACTCTTCGTGACAGCCGTTTGAAAGGGGCTGTGAGACTTGGCAGCTTGGTTGCTGTTCGTGGCAGGCTTCGGAAAGAGCTCGGGACGCTTGGCAGCGTGATTGCCATCCGCGGCATCTTTCGCGAAGGGATTGGGACGTTTGTTACTTTGATCTACCATCATGACGGTTATGAGAATTAGGTAGGACTGTGTTCTCGATGTTGGATGAAAGTGTGGCTGACAACTTCGAGATGATCTCGAGGGTGTTGAGGAAGATGGCTTCCAACTAAGGCAACTTTTTGCTCGAAGAAAACAAAAAAGAAACCAGAACGCGACTAGGGCGCAATTGAGGAGAATAGGTGATGGTGAAGAAATTAAAAATTGGGAAAGGTGCCTGAAGTAAACGCGTTTTTATGTGCTGTTTACTGTAGAAACGGGAAATCCGCGAAGGGTGATTCGAGCAATCACGGAAGGAACCATTAGGTGTATTAGGTAACCTAGGCTGCTCAATAATATTGCGCAGATATCAGTACATATCTTTGTTGCTCAGGGGATATTTATACCTACCTCATATGTACCTAGTCCTTGGACGAGAGAAAGGGCAGGCAGGTGCATGATATAAGACAAACTGGTGCCTGGGTACTACTAGGCAGTCAATAAACAGTCTAGGTAGGTAGGTATCTTAATAACTTTTTAATAATTAAGCTGTGCTGTTGATATTTTCCTCCAGATAATGTGTATACCTTACAAGCTCGGCTGCAAACCACAATACTCTTACAGTACTCTCACAATACTCTTCCGTACCCATCTAGTGATTAGAAGGGGATGTATCCCATACCTATCAGCCGTATCAAGAATCTGGCTGTTTCTCCTTGTCAACTTCATATTAATAAATACCAGGTACAATCTTGTACTTGACGATGCTCTTGTACGTCTCCCAGTCCTTTCCGTATTTCTTCGCGCACTTCTCGTCATCTCGGCCGTCACGATGGATCAGCAGGACGGCAAAGTAGACAATGTAGAAGTGGGTGAATATCATGCCCCAGTACTTGGCCGGGCCCTGCACAATCTCCCTTCCGTCAAGCGCCGTGATCGCTCCCTCAGCACCAGTGCCCGCCGATAGGATTGTGTAACCGGCAAAGCCAGTCGGCAGTGCATACGGCCATGATTGCAACCAATCGCCGAAATAGTTGATGTGTCTTGCGATACCCCACCAGCCCGACGTCATCAATCGTGAGCCTGTCTTGGTCTGAAGGTAGCTGATATGAGCAACGCGCGGGTCGTTAGGGTTAGTACGGAAAGTATTCTTCTGAGAGTTGCTCAAGCGGAAGATGGAGAACCCTGTGACAAGGATGGCAGAGACCCCCGTGAGACCAAGCCACCCGAGGTTAACGGGATGAGTAGACAAGTATTTTGTTTGTTGGCTGTAAATAAAGGGGACCCAGACGAGATCACCGAACGACAGCATGAAACCGAAGCCATCATTGATGATATCGATGGTAGTAAGAATGGCAGGCTCCATAAAGATTCCGTCCAAGACGTACATGGTCTGGACGACGGAGGTGAAGACGATGCTGTCGCTCACAAAGCCGAAAGTGCGATATTGCTTGGCGACGAAAGCGCAGTTGAGGAGGACCCAACCGAGCATACCAGGGCGCAGTTCCATCCACTCCTTGATATCGATCTCTCCGATGAAAGGAATCGTGACTCGGGGGTTGAGTTCTCGTCCCATGTAGAAATCGTAGATGAGAATACCGGAGCAGCCACCGGCAGCAAGCAATCGGTGTTGAGGATCGCCGGGCTTCACGGAAAAGCTGCGAACATAGAAGACCGTCGCGAGACCATAGGCGATCATGATATTGGCGCTTAGAATTTGCAGATAATTGTCGGTAATAAACGTCCACAAAGGGAATTCAGCTCCCATCGAAATGGTACCGGCGAGGCAAATGGCAAGAGTGAAGGTAGCCGAGGAGAATGCTAGAGCGGACTACGTTAGCTGAGCCTGGTCTATCCGTCCTGGCGACACATACCGTTGAACCTGTACTTGAGCCTTCCTCCAGACGAAAGCTCTGTGCCCTCGACCTCGGTGGCAGGCAGAATCCGATATAGAAGAGCGCTGAAAAGGTAGTATGCTATAGTCCAGCCTGTGACCTTCCAGCTGGCAAGACCCCATACACCATCTTCCGGCCATCCCACCTCGGCTTTCAATTGTTCGACGGAGAGGGTCTTCGGATTCAATAGCGACGGCGCGGGGCAGCCAGACACGTCATTGCAGGCAAAGGTAAAGACGTAACAGAGGATGGGTAGGCCGAAGGTGATGGCGGCAGTTCCGAATCTAAACAGACATTTCATCATCAGCTCGAGGTCTCTGAATTAATCGCGAACGTAACAACAGACGCAACACTTACGGTCCTCCAAACTCGTAGCTATGCGCGCCATGCGCAGGCTCTGATTTCTTCGATTTTGGTGTCATATTCGAAGCTAGGTAGGGGGATCGTCTGTCGAGAATTTGCTTGGATAGGAGAAATTCGTTGACGTAGTCCTTTTTTTGAGAGCGGGCTCTTTTTATAAGCCGACTCCTAGCCCTTTGCTTGGTGTTCGCGGTACGTCGGTTGATTAATGCTCTCTGGGTTCCCGCATGCGTATGCGCATGCGTATTCGTAGAAGACCCCTATGTCTCCTGCCGGTACTCTTGGCTTCCGGGTGACATGATTGTTGAACTTCAGTTTGCTTAATACCACCTTAAGCCCTTTACATACATAACTTCTCCAAGCTTGTGTGGAGACTTCAATTTCCTACAGATCCGTACAGGGCACCAGCATCTTAAGCAGAGTTAGGATGGACCAATCACCGACGAGGAATAGCGGCAACTAAAACGTGTACCTGCGTACCGAAGTACCCATACGATCGTCCGTCCAGGGGTCCGTAAAGGTGCAGATATCGGGGCGCAGTGCACTATGAATAACTGACGGCTCAAACGGGAAGTCGGCAACTTGGCTTAAACAAATTGTGGATGAGAAACAGAAAGCTGATAACCTACCTAGGTAGTAAATGATGAGAGCAAACTTCGCCAACTCGGTATCGGTCACTTCACCATCCACAAGCCCATGCTTTTGATCGATTTAGTACTCACGTAGCGCAAAGGGCGCATTTGTTAGCTACAACTTGTCCACCCACATCCACCCGTCCGTCCTTACATCGCTTTACTGCGACGTAAACTCGATACGACGAGCCATTTCGTAATCATGCGCTTCCCTTCAGAACCACGGCTGCTGGGCTCGGCCATACTATGTTTTCTGTCCCTCGCCTCCGTTTCCCTTGCCGCCGATGCCGACAAGACCACCACTTCTACAGCCTGTACGGCCTCGTCAACGTCGGGCGCCTTCTTCGACCTGAGGCCCGACATGGCCCAGAAGAAGAGTCCGGACGGGTCAAAACCGGCCTATGGAGCGCCCACGGTCGACTATCACGCCAGGGGCTACGACTATGGATCCAATTTCACACTCAACATATGCGGCGCGGTAGTAGAGCCGGTCGACGGCGTCATCGGCGTCGAGGACAGCAAATGGCAGAACATCAGCGCATATTATACTTCGAAAGGGGACATCTACAGTCTAGGTTTGCAATCTGGCATGTTGGTATCGAGGGGGAAAGAGTTGGTATTACAATACACCGGAGGGTCACCGTGCGGGAAGAGTAAAAAGAGGGACGAGTCGGATGTCGAAAAGAGAAGTTCTATCCACTCAGGCGCCGCCTATAGGGATCCGGACTACGGGCGCGACGAGGACAAGGACAAGGATGCGCCGGCGGCCTCGGCAACACGCACAGCGAAGGCCACCAAGGAGACGGATGAGCCGAAGCGGAGGAAGTCCGCTATTGTATTCTTCAGTTGCGACAGGGACCCGGGGGCTGGTGCGGCCCAGGTCTCCTTCATCGCGACGGACCCCGACGAGTGCTCTTACGTCTTCAAGGCCAAGTCGCAGCATGCATGCGCGGGCGTCGAGCCGCACAAGCCGGGCAGCGTGGGTCCGGGGTCGGTGTTCTTGATCATCTTCGCGATTGCCATTTTGGTCTATCTGTTAGGTGGCATCTTCTACCAGCGGACGGTGGCGCACGCGAGAGGCTGGAAGCAGTTGCCGAACTACACGCTCTGGGCTAGCGTGTGGAGTTTCATATGTGTAAGCATCCCTCACGCGTACACTTTATATGCGAATCTACGTGAAGCTAACTTCTAACGTAGGATTTCTTCGTTATTGCTACCTCGTCCTGCGCTCGGCTTCTTCCGAACCGGAGAGGGTACCACTACGTCTCGGGTTCGCCGGCCGGAAGGGGACGAAGCAACCGAGAGGACGAAAACCGGCTGATTGACCAATATGATGAGGAGTGGGAGGATTGATTTATTATGTCTTGTTTTTGTTTTTCCCCCTTTACATTGCGCATGTCTTAATAGACACTTAAACCATAGAACGACACACCCGGATGAAGATGACGGGCGTTTATCAAAATGAGATGGGGGCATGGTATGATTATGTATCTTCTGGGCTGCTGCTTTATTTGGGTCTGATGCGGTAGGGCGGCGCAAAAATGTAGTTGTACAATATGTCTTGGGAAGACGTGAGATTCTTAGCATGTTTCAAGGCCAGACCTCGACGTAAGCCCGGTCATTCGATTCCAGGCCGTGATAAAAAAAGAATAAAAAAAGACTGGCAGGCATCCCATTGAATTCATTCCACTGTGGTGGCGAGATTGAAATCCTTTCGCTACTGCGACATCTAAATTGTGTCTTTCAGCTGAGCCGCAAGATCTGTCATCTTGGTGGGTGTCGTCGATGCGGCTGCAAAGCGATGCCATAAGAATATATCTTACCCATTCGGTTAGGCTGTTCGGTTGTTGAAGGCCGTTTGGCTAGTTTGCTCTCAACACGAGACATTGCGCGTTTGGGCCTCCTTAAAACCCACCCCCAAGAGCACGACCGACGGTGGGCTCATTCTAGACCCATTTGTGAGGCCGATGGGATTTCTCTCTCTTTAAAATCCCCGATGCGAGTGATACAAGACATCCACCATCCTATGGATGCGATGGATCTTGGTATGCGTTTGTTTGCTTGAGCCACAAACTCCTTCGTTTTTCTCTTCGTCGTTTCTGCTTCTCATCATCACGTTCGTTCGTCGGCGGGACCTTCACTCTTTTTTTTTTCTTTTTCTTTTTTATGCATTTTCGTTTTCTTGCTCTCTTTTAGAAATAGAAAGCATTTGTAATAAAAATGTACTTTTACCAGTTTTTCCTGTTGTCAGCAATCCCGGCTGCGTTTGCGAAAGTCCAATATCTGGTGTGTAGCAACATGCGACTTGATGAAGCGACCCCCATGCTAATATGACAACCAAAGGGAGTCGCTATAGCAGGAGGTGACTTTGGATGTCAAATTGATGTAAGAATCACTTCGAACAAGTAGCTAGGGTATAAGATCTAGGGTTAACGATCGCTGAAGGGTTCATGTCCCACCGGTTCAACACAACTCCCACTCAACAACGATGGAGTCGCCCAGATGAAACACTTCGTCCAAGACGATGGCATCAACCTGTTAAGATTACGTACGGACGATACGCATATGTGCCATATCCTTATAGTGTAGACTAACGAACCAGCGCAGCGATATCATGGCAGTTCCTCGTCAACAACAAATTAGGAGGGAACCTCGATACCGGCAACCTAGCCAAGTATGACCAACTGATGCAGGCATGTCTAGCTACGGGTGCGAGCTGCATGATCGATATTCACAACTTCGCCCGTTGGAACGGCGGCATCATCGGACAAGGCGGGCCGACAGACGACCAGTTCGTTAGTCTCTGGAGACAGCTGGCCACGAAGTACGCCGATAGCGACAAAGTCGTTTTCGAACTTATGAACGAGCCGCACGATCTCGATGTGGGTGTATGGGCGAACACTTGCCAAAAGGCAGTTACTGCGATCAGGGAGGCGGGCGCAACGAGCCAGATGATCTTGCTGCCGGGGACAAACTTCGACAGCGCGGCGACGCTACCTACGAGCGGTGGTGCGGAGCAGTTGTTGGATATCAAGAACCCTGACGGGACGACGGATAACCTGCTATTGGATATCCACAAATACTTGGACGAAGACAATTCCGGAACGCATGCCGAGTGCACGACGGATAATACCGATGCATTTAACGATCTCGCCGAGTTCTTAAGGGGAAAGGGGCGGAAGGGTTTCGTCAGCGAGACGGGAGCGTCGAAGGATGCCTCTGTAAGTCATGTCACTTTTCCCCTCCTTTGCTAATCTCTAATGAAGTCTTCAGTGCCTTACCTCGTTCTGCGCCCAGAACTCCCTGATCAACGAGAACTCGGACGTCTTCGTAGGCCTCGTCGGCTGGGGCGCGGGCAGCTTCGATACGTCATACGTGCTGAGTTTGACTCCGTCGAAGCAGAACGGAAAACTAGTCGATAACAAGCTCATGTCGCAATGCCTGATCGCCACCTGGGTGAACTCCGAAGACACAGCGGCGAGCGACCCATTGCCATCGGTCCTGTTGGCCACCGCCATGTCTTTCACCGGCTCGTCGACAGAAGCCTTGCTCACCGCCACGCCCACCGCAACAACCGCGCTCAAAACCACAAGCCAATCGGTATCGAAAGCCGCCCAAGCGTCCGGCGAGGTTGTAACGGTCCAGATCGCGCCCGACCCGACCGTGATCGGGACCACGTCGCTGCCGTCGAGCTTGACGACTCTGATCACGGCCGAGGGCGTGCCCGGGGATGCGTCGTACAGCGTCGCGCTAGCGAAACCGACTAGCACGCAGACCCAGACCCAGACCCAGAGCGCGACACCGACGGGTGGAGCCCCTTCGGTCCGGATCACGACGCTACTCTGGGGTGGCGTGCTTGCATCTCTATTTTTATGATTGCCGAATAATGTTGACGGGAGACAAAGTTGACGAGTATGAGATGTACGCGAGTGACGCTTTTCTTATCGAGGATAGGACGTGTAACACTACCTATGTATCACTACCTATGTATTCTCAGGGCGTACATACTGGCTTAGGTCAGGTAGACATGTAGATATGTATCTTTTACGAACAATGTATATACCCTTTTTGAGATGTTTCCCTTTGAGAATGGATTAGTGAGAATGTTGAGGTGACAGTGCGCCATTCTTACATCTTACAAAATATGTTGAATGCAGTTACGATCACTATTAGCTCCGATAAACAGAAAGAAAGCATGGTATATGATTATTCCCTTGCATGAGACACAACCTTAGTTGATATGCAGACTCATTCTTGTATCACGTCTTTTGTTGCAGATATCTGCCTTTGCTGACTGAGAGACGAACAGTAGCGGACAGTACCGTGTAGGCCAAACTGTGTACACTGTACTTCGTATCTGCCCACACTCCCCTCACCAAACGTCATTGCACTTGCCAGGCACCTTGCACACCTTGCACGATCCAATAGCATCCAGAAGATCGACTGCCAAAACCGCCAGCCTTATCCCGAGGTCCCGTGCCCTTTCTACTAACAAGGTACCCATTTCCCCTTATTCCAGGTCATACACATTCCTGTACGAAAATGCCAGAGTTAGCAGAATCAATTCGAGCCATAAAGGAAGGCGCCAAGGAAGACCGCTTCACCTATCTCACCATCCTGCAGTATCATGTTACTTCACCTGAGGTCTTACCGACCCTGAACGAGGTACTTGATCAAGATGCCGAGCTCACGCAGGAAATCGGCTGGGACCTGGTGCAGATGCTGCTTGGCATAGAAGGCTCGGAAACATGTCTTGAGACGGTGGCCCGCCTGGGGAATCCCCGCGAGGTTGTCATCAAGCTCATGGAGGCTTTGGAGGGGCTTACCGTCGGTTGGAATGAGGTAATCGTCGACGTTGACGAGCCCGGTGTCGTTCCTGATTCCAAGATACCAGGCAAATTCATCACGCTACTGGGCATGCTAGCCATTCTCCACCGCCGTATCGAGACGAAGTACCCCTCTCGGTTCCTGGGCCCGTCGCTAGTAAAGGTGTTCGAGGCTTACCAGCCTACGCCGGAGATGACCGCATCGGTCATCAACCTAGTCTACTCGCTCTCCGGCCGGAAGAGACCACCTCTGCCTACGCGAAAATCTAGTGTTCACGTGGCCAATCCCGACCAGGATGGCGATGCTTCTAAGAATGCGCCGGATCCCGAAGCCGAGCAGGAGGACCCCAAGGAGGAAGCCATGGAGCGAAAACTGCTGCAATCTTTCGTCACGTGCATCCTCCAACGATACGTCAATGCGCACGATATGCTGTGGTCGCCGCGGCTGCTCGAAGTCTACAACCCGAAGAAGATTGTCCCGGGAAGAAAAACGATGACCGAGGCATTCCGACAAGACGAAGGGCTGCAGCAGCGGGACGGAGTCGTCGGGCAGCTAGTCGTAAGTTTTCGCATTCGTTACCTCGTAATCTGTATCAAAACTAACCTCACTAAGGCTTTACTGCGAGATCTCAACCTAGACAAATGCCCAAAAGAATTCGTTACAAGTATTTTCGGGGGCCCGTTACTCACTGACCCCCTCGCCGCTTTCGACGACTTCTCCTCGGCGGACGACATTCACTTCTCGCCGGGCGGAGCCGTGTGTCTGATTGCCTACTGGATCTTCTCGAAGGACGTGTTCGGATCCGATAGCCCGCAGCCAGAGATGCACATCTTTCCGGATCACGCGCTGATGCTCGCGCGCTTCCTCGGCAGCGAAGCACAGGCGGAGATTACTGCCAACCCCGGAATTGCGGATGCCTTGCTAGCTATCGGCCTCGGACTCGAGCATCGCAACCTGGTCAAGGAAGTGGAAGCCATGAACCTGATGGTATACCACCACAACCTGACGCTCATCTCGGCATTCCACCCGGACATCCAAGTCAGGAACGCCGCCACGTCCTTCGCCGGCTCCCTGCTCCACGCCGAACCCGACGACCAGATCCGGCTAGACATCCTGGAGGACCTGCTAGAGAACTGCATGTTCGCCGCGCTCAAGGCGTGCGCGGTCACGTGGCTGAAGGAGGAGATCATAACGGCGAGGCAGGAGAGCCTGCCGAACCAGTTCGCGTCGCCCGAGGTCGTCGAGCGGCTGCAGTACGTGCTGTTCCCCGACATGCAGTCGCTGAACGAGACGGTGGGCTCGGACCTGGTGGACTTCTGGACGCAGAATCAGCTGTTCCTGCTGCAGGTCGCCAACTTCGCCTACTTCCTCTTCGCCGGGTACCGCGAGCTCGTGCCCGCCGGCATGGGCGCCGCCGTCGGCCAGCGCTTCGTCGAGCCCGTGGTCGCCGCCGCCGAGCGCCTGCAGGAGGCCTACCGCGGCGCCCCCGACGACGACCAGATGCAGTTCGGCATACTGGTGGACCGCCTGCGCAGCCTCGGCCTGCAATAGGATTCTTTGAGCTAGGTAGGTACTTGGCTGGGTTTGTCTCTTTTACTGTGACTGGAGGAGGCGCGGGGAGAGGGGGGGGAGTCGGAATTTGCGGTTGCGGGCTTATGGGCAGAATGCCGTGACGGCTAGATTCGGTAGCTATGACTTAATGGCAAGAATAGATTCTTAGCTTCGGTTGCTCTATTTTTAAACATTCGGCCTTATTAATAGGACATATTGAACGTTATGTCCGATTTGCCATGCGGACATCAAACTACCTCGAGCTAGATATCCTCAGGGGACTGTTGGATCCCCTTCGATGATGCCTCCACTCCGGTTTGTTGGTTGTTTATGTACTCCTGATACTTGTGTAGCTTCAATTGGCCGTCTTGTCCACGGTCTAGCATCGCCATCTGCTCAAACGAAACCTCTTCTAACTGCTCGGCCGACTCTGGCGATTTTATGCCCAGCTCGCCGCTCTTCCAGCCTTCAAGTCCGTGGGCTAAGTATATATAGGTAGGGTAGGATTGGATTTTTAACGATTGGCTGATCGCGGTTCAGTACGATCGTGGCCACCAGGAAGACAGTCGGAAGGACCATTTCTAGAGTCGGAAGGATGAGCCACGACCAGCAAATGTGGATGCACACTTCCTCATAGTAGGCCTTTCCATCTAAATACTGGAGGTATCCGTTGGATATAATATTGTTGCTCGCGATCCTATGGTTAAAGGTTTCCTCAATGTTATTTGTGAAGGTCTCTATACCGGAAACTGATTTGTTGGCAGAGACGACTGCCCACATAAGATCCACCTGCGACATAGCATCGACTTGCGCTCCTGACTTTTGAGTTAACTTGTCGGATATAATATAAATAGCTGGTGAGACAATCCAGTCCCCCTATTTAAAAGATATGAATCATAACCCTATCCACGCCTGCGTCAGCTCACCCTGGAGCCATCAACCCTTCAACGTGCTTTTGGATTAAACCAACATAGGTTTTGAATTGTACTGCTTTCACGATTCATATGTATACCACATGCCTACTTTGACGGTGAGCGGAAGCTCTTACATCCCTAACCCTAAGCATATCGACTAGCTAAAACTTGGTTGACAGCCTCTACGGATATTCCAGCCAGCTTCTTTGTCTCGGCTTCCGTTATTATAAAAGGGGGGCAGATCAAGATACCTTCCACTGCCGGCGAGCAAAGGTAGACAGCGGCGCCCAGATCAGAAGCCTTTTGCGACACCTCTTTCTCCAAGGGGCCGCCACAAACCTCGCCTAACCTCCTGAAGTCTACCGTTCGGAAAAGTCCCAAGACGCGCAAGCTTCCGCCGTTCTCGAAGAATTTCGACGGTAGAGAAGTCGTGAGAGAAGCGTGTTGGACACCCCCCATTTTCTGGCAGTTCGCGACCAATCCGTCAGGGGCGATTATCTTCTGTACGGCGAGAGACGAGGCACACCCGATAGAATGGCCATGTTGATTCCGAGTTGCTTAAAGAATCTTTATACATTTATGTTACTTTTGACTTAAGCCAGTTCATGAAATTACATAGGCTCCTATTCAGTAGAAAGTGATTCATGAAAATAGAAGAATTCAATTCGTTTGCCACCATTATACAGGTGCCTATTACTTCATCGTGGCGACGCTTCAATCGACCCGTAGGGACTTGACAGTAGAGATTATCTGATAATAAGCATAATTTGAGGTTACAGATTTGTATAATATATGCACTTTTATACTGTGATGTTGATCCATACCTCCGTAGGTAAACTTTTAACTTCATCTAGACTCATGCCATTTGGCCTCGACAGAAGAATCGACCTGTCATACAAGGGAGACTGGGTGATCCAGAAGTCTCTGAGGAGGGTGTTCATACTTGATCTGGAGAAATGAGTATATCCTGCCGCCAGGTGGTCCAAAAGACCACTCCACCTCCGTCAGTCTTAAGTCATAGCATGGGCCCATCCCCTTTAGGAAATTTTCGAAAGATATCAGCAACCTTGTCGATTGGGGCGGACAGGAGCGCAGCGGCCGTCTCGAATGGTGGCGTCTGGGGTGATAGTGGATGGCTCCGCGTAGGGACTAGGAGCTTGGTGCGCTCGAACGACTTGCTCAACTGTGATAGAGATTCGTCATCCAGCTTGGCCTCAAGTTCCGGTAGATCGTGACCTTCTTCCTCCTTGATGTGCTGCTGTAGGTCAGAAAACAGGTTGCGGAACGTCGGCTCGAAATCTGGATCATCCGCCCCCAAGTTTTGTAGTTTGTAGAGTTGCTCCTTGATCTAGATAGGCAGAAAGTCTTCTTGTTAGTGAAGCACCAACTGCGTTTTCTCTGTCTTATTTGGTCTCTTGAGCCTAGGGGAGGGATGTCTTGATCGTTTACGCACTTTCTGATGCTGCTTACGATCCTTGGACGCCATATCCTGCCCGCCCTCCAGAGAATCTGCCATCGCTGGATACACGATGATCTCTTCTGCTACAGAATGACGGGCAAGCTGCCATACGAAGAGGTTTCGGTACCTTGTTCGTTCGTCTGCGTTTTTGTGGTCGACGAGGTGGGGGTAATAAGATTTAAGCTCGTGGTGGTCGTGTTTAATGGCATTGAGGAGAGAACCGCGTACTGCGGTAGAAGTGGAAAATGACCGAAAATGCGGTGCCAACCATAATCTCTGGGAAATGGAGGAAAGGATCGAAATGGGCAGTCTTGGGTATCGATACATTTTCTTCCAGTGTCTGCCTCTCATACAGATATATTCGGCGACTATTGGAAACGTCACTACGTCGGTTTCAGGTGCGTTGAAAATATATAAAAAATAATTGTGCCCCATTGCAGCTCTTCATAAAGTAGTATGAATAATAATATAGTCTTTTGTTCATCAATACGTGTACAAGGTAATTGATCATTGTGATGTCACCCGTACGTTTTTGACGATGATGACGTTGAAGATTCGTTGTCCTTGTCAACCGTATAACATATCCCCAAGCCACGTAAACTACCACGAGGGTTCTCTAGAGCTTCTTGTTTTCAATATGTCTTTCGGAACGGAAGAACCAGAATCTCTGTTGAACGTCAGCTTGTCAAAGTAGTCCTCATTGGGTGTGACAAAGAAATGCCTCCCTGTTGGAAACCCTAGGAGGTAGGTACATATTAAATGGTCCAATGCTAATATCTGACTGCAGGAGAGAAATCTTAGGAACCGACGTCCTTTTCTGGGAAATGCAGAAGGCTCATCTCTGAGATCATTGATTAGCGACATTGGGTTCATTCAAGTTGATACTTTTGTTGTGCGTATTCCTTGAATATTCAAGCATACCCCTTTCAGATCTTCTCCGCGAATAATGTATTCGATTTCAAGTCGGGGAGTTCCTATTAGCTGTAATTGTACCTCATCTAAGAGCTTGCCACATCTAAGGGGCTTTTATCTTTCCAAGTCCCCACTGTATCGGAATAACGCCCCTGGAAGGAATGTTCGCGTAGGAAACCGATTGACACGGAATAGCAACGAACAATTGTAAGCTCAGCTTACATTCGTCTAGGTTGAGGTCCGGAAAGTAATATCTAAAGTCCAATGCGTTAGCTACGTTGAGCCGCCGCGTGGCCCCAGAATGTGACATACTTTCTATCGTGATGCATCTCGGCGCGCCCATGCGGCAGCTTGTGAGCGAAAGGCTTAGCGACGGGAGAATTATTATTCTACTCACCCTTGTATTCTCGTGGATAGACTACCCGCCGGGTCAGCATAGAATAATCATTTTTCATCACATTTGAAGAACAAGGGCGGTCAGGTATGGTTCTTGTGGCGATCTTGTAGCTCGAAATTTCCGATGCGAGCCGTATTACCTATTTGATCCATTTGATCCAGTTAGATAATGTTGTAAGTCTTCTTGGTCATAGCTAAAAAAGAAACCACTTTTCCTAATTGAGAAAATGGTAAGGCAAAACAAGCATAACATCGTGCTATAGCTGCACATAATATTGGTCATCATCGCCAATCTTCTGGTTTGGTACTAGACTGTTTCGGCGCCCTTACTCAGCGGCTTGCAGAATTATGCATGATATCTCCTGCCTCAAGCCTACCGTCAGCCCGTGTGCCAAGAGCTGCAAGGTGTGGTGGCTGGATGGCTAGGGTGACAGGAAACCCCAGAATCTGGGGTAGATAATCCTTAGTCACGATCTTAGTCTTGATGACAACTGATCCTAGTTCAACTACAATAGTATTCGGTCAGGTCTCGAGCAGGGGTCTTTCAGACTTGCATGGGTCCTACCCGAATCCACCAGAACTCCGTGAACCTATACTCAATGTGGCTGTCGATCCGGCTCGGAACCTCAACACCGCACTTACATTGAACTCACCGGCCGACCTTGGTAAGGGAGAGGACCTAGATGGTAATCATGACAAAAGCGACTCGACGATGCATGACCTACCTATAATGGAATTGTGCGCGTACTCACCTTTCTCCTTTGTATAAATATGCGGCGTGTCTGCCGCAAGACAATATTTTCCTGTTCAGACTCAAGCCTGTCAACATCAACATATCTCGGGAACCACCTATCTTGACTTTATCAGCATCACAATTCTAGCTCAAAAATGAACTTCAGCCTAAGAACTGTGGCTTCGCTGGTGCTGGTAGGCCTAGCCAATGCCTTCACCTACGAAAGACTGGATAAAGACAATGCTGTATGTACTCTCCCATTTTTAAGAATTGCATTGGGGCTATCGCAGATGAGCTGACTGTATTCAAGCTCCTCCTCATAGTCGACATGCAGGAAGGTCTCTACAGTCTAGCCCGCGACTTTGACGCCTCTGTCTACCGGGATAGCATGTACTCCCACGCGGCTCTTGGAAAAGTGTTTAATCTGCCTGTGGTCATGACTAGTTCCTCCGAAACTGGTCCAAACGGCCCGCTCCCCGACGAGTTTCTCCAATGGTATCCGAACGCACCGCTCATCAAGCGCCTAGGCGAAGTCGACGCTTGGGACAACCCGCAGTTTAAAGAGGCTGTTATTGCGGCGAACAAGTCGCAGATCATCCTTGGAGGCATCACCACCGACGTCTGTAAGTTGAACCCCCCCCGTCCTTTCCTTTTTTTTTCTTTTCTTTTTTAATATTCCGAATCACTCGTGTATCTCCACCACAGTGTCAACGCTTTCGTATATGGCTATATGGCTCGTGTGCTAAAGGGTCCCTAGGCACGACGTTCCTAGCACTGTCCCTGCGCAACGCGGGATATAGTGTGTGGGCGAATCACGAAGCCTCTGGAACCACCACCGGCTACATCCGCGACATGGCAAATGCTCGTATGAGAGATGCCGGTGTTCAGGTAGTGTCGTACTTCGCCATCCTCAGCGAGCTGATGCGCGACTGGCGAAACACCCCGGGAGCCAAGGAGATATTACCAGTTCTGGATGAGTACCTGCCTGCTTATGGCATGGTCGCCAGGGCTCACAGAGCAGCGGTAGACAACGGGACTGTGCTTACCGGCGAGGACGTGCTACCTTAGACATCATTGGGATTTGGCGAGTCGAGATCTCGAGATCGTTTGAGATCTCTGCGTCTAGGGTGGCTCGCTTGGGGAGAGGCTTGAGATGGTAGGGGTACCGGTCAGGGAGGGGCAGGGGTGTGCTCAGTTGCATTCTCAAACTCATTCCGAGTTTTTTTTTCTTTCCTTTTTTGACAACAAATCTTTTACCCAGTTCTTAGCAAATCACAGAATCCAACTCATTCCATTAGGGACTATCTCATCTATCCATGCCTTTCTGACTTAATCCCGGCCCTCTACTTCTTTCCCTCTACCTCTTCTCTGAGTACGCTGTACAATACCAGGTCCATGACTTTCTTGTTCTTACAGATGGCTTTCCTCCTTACTCCTTCCTTGGTCCATCCTACCCGATCCAAGACCTTCATACTTGCGGTGTTCCCACTGAACACACCAGCCTCCAGCCTGAGTAGATCGGGGAATTCCTTGAAGGCCCACAATGTGAAGGCCTTGACGGCACTCTTGGCGATGCCCTTGCCCCAGTGGTCCATTGCGACCCAGTAGCCGAGCTCCCAAGTGCGGTATTCAATGTCGCCACGCGGAGTCAGGCCTATGCCGCCTGCCAGGGTACCGTCCAGGGTGCAGATGAGGAAGTTTACCATGGGCTTTGCGTTCATAGAAAAGTCGATCCAGTACTTGGAGTTCTGGATTGTGTATGGATGGGGAAAGGAATTGCGCATGTACTCTGTGATTTCTGGGTGATTCGCTGCTTCTGCCAACTGCTCGGCATCGCTCATCACGTAGGGGCGGATGAGGCACTTGTCTGTTATGACGATGGGTGTAGGTATTTCTGAGGTAGTGATGACACTCATGATGAAGTGAAGCCCCTGAACCAAGGCTGGAATGAGTTGATGTTTTGATGCAGGACGATGGAACGAATTCGGGTTGAGTTGTGAGAACAGTGATGAATCAAGACTTACCGGACGAGAAGTCGAGACTTATAATAAGGGCAACGGGATAGTCGCTAATTGAGATTGATGATATTTGGATTAATGCTGGATTTGATGTTTTAGGTGTGCTGTGAAAACATTCAGTCCTTACACGACTCAATCAACAAAATACAGGAGTGGTTATTTTGAAAGCAGATTTTAGATATGATGTGATATGAATACATAGGAGGCATTATGAGATTCATCAAATATACCTGACTGCGTTGTGACTCAAGTTTGATGTCTACAGTGAAAGGTGAAGGTGAGTGAGTAATGCGGCGAGTAACCCAACTGCTCAATCAGGGAAGGCCGCTGCAGATCTAGAGCAGCACGTGAGGGCGAACGCGAAGGGAATCTAAGTGGGTCTTTACCCTGACATAGTGGCTGGGTGGCGTCAGTCTGGCACGCTGGGCACGGTCTAGTGATGTCACTAATCTCCCGCCAGCCCGCTAATGCCGGCATCACGATTCTAGCTCGCCCACCATTTTCTATTTCCTGTACTTCACATGCATACATGCATTCCATGCATTCCACATTTGGTACCTGATGGAGTTCGTAAATAGGAACCGCATTATTATCGCGACGCTTGCGAGGCCTTCGGCATTTTGACTTCGAGCGTACACTTACAAGCCCGCCTTGAATAACCTTAACCTTACCGGAAATCCTGAGACGAATACGCGCCAGCTTTCGTGACAATCATTCTCCCCATCTTCCGACTATCTCTTGTTTTAATATGCTAGTTCTATTTTCTTTCCTCCACAGGAGCTTCTCGGCACGCTTGTGCATTTGTGGGCGCGAATCCGGACGGATCGAATTAACGTAAACTCCCATGCCGCGGTTGTTTGGGTGGCGCTATCTTCAACGACATTCCGTACACCAACGGTGTTCTCTTCGGATTACCTTTTGCGAACATGCCTCCGATCGAACTAGATAAGCCGTCTACGGCACCGATAGGTACCGGAGAGTCCGATGAGGGCTCGCTTCGGATTTACGATATCGAGCGAGACGGCCAACACGGCACTGTTGTACGAGACCTCGAAGGCAATCTGGCATATCCTAGTTACGTCCCACCCGACGTTGAACAGCCAACCTCGCGCCAGAGGGCTGCCTCTGAAGGAATGCCTGATCATGCTACAACTTCTGATCCCATTGAAAGACCTCAGAAGACCAACTCAGAGCCGATAAGCAAACCGCGTCCCAAATTGGCACAGTCCTCCACACATAGCTTTTCCCGAAAGACACGCCGGACATCGATGCTTTCCGCGCTTCCTTTCAGGAAGCGTGCAGGCACTAATACTTCGGCGCTTGATAAGGCTCTACGAAATGCATACGACCACCATGGCGACGACACGTCTGGCTCATCATCTTCTGAGACGGAAGACGAAACGGAAGATGCAGGTCCGCGGATGGACAAGGGCGCAGGGCAAGCGAAACGAAAGACATCTGATGACAGATTCCGACGTTTCCGAGTGGTCAACGACTTTTACCGCAGCAAGGGTAAAGTTTCCAAGAAGGATGGCCGGTTGAATATTACAGTAAACGACACTAGCAATACTGGATATTTAGCGAAGGCACTTGGCACGGCTGTCAAGAAGGTTGTTACCAGGAGAGGAGAAGAAGGCAAAACCAGCGAGCGCCCAACTTCTTCGCGATTATCCTCGGCGTCGACTGTGACGTCGGAGAAGTGGAAACGGCCCAAATTGAACATAGTCATCATGGTTATCGGTTCCCGAGGCGATGCGCAGCCGTTTTTGAAGATAGGCAAGGTCCTTAAACAAGAATACGGCCATCGTGTACGAATTGCCACGCATCCGGCCTTTCGCGATTTTGTGGAGAAGGATTCCGGGTTGGAGTTCTTCTCCGTTGGTGGCGATCCGTCCGAGCTAATGGCGTTTATGGTTAAGAACCCTGGGATGATTCCAAGCCTCGAGTCGGTTAAGACAGGTGTAATAGGGCAAAGACGTGCGGCTATGGCGGAGATGTTCGAGGGATTTTGGCGTGCTTGTATCAACGCAACCGACAATGAGAAGGATATCAACAATGTTAAGATGATGGGAGAGAAAGACCCATTTATCGCAGACGCCATTATTGCAAACCCGCCTAGTTTCGCACATATCCATTGTGCAGAAGCCTTAGGAATCCCCTTACATCTTATGTTCACCTTCCCCTATACGCCGACACAAGCATTTCCTCATCCCTTAGCAAGCATCAAGAAGTCAAATGTCGACCCGGGCTATACCAATTTTATCTCGTACCCGCTCGTTGAGATGATGGTCTGGCAAGGGCTCGGAGACCTCGTCAACAACTTCAGGACCAAGACCCTCGGCTTGGATCCCGTATCTACCCTATGGGCTCCTGGAGCGACCTATCGTCTTCACGTGCCGTTTACATATTTATGGAGCCCGGGACTTGTACCCAAGCCCGACGATTGGGGTGAGGAGATCGACGTGTCAGGATTCGTTTTTCTGGATCTCGCTTCTTCTTTTGAACCACCAGATGAGCTAGTCAATTTTCTCAACAATGGTGACATGCCAATTTACATTGGTTTCGGGTCTATCGTTGTTGACGATCCTGATAGGTTTACCGAGATGATTTTCGAAGCGGTAAGGCAGGCGGGAGTCCGCGCCCTGGTATCCAAAGGCTGGGGTGGTTTAGGCCATGGAAATGTGCCAGAGAATATCTACTTGCTCGACAATACCCCACACGACTGGCTCTTCCCTAAAGTTCGAGCCTGTGTTATTCATGGTGGCGCAGGCACTACTGCTATCGCGCTCAAATGCGGCAAGCCGACTATGATCGTGCCCTTTTTTGGCGACCAACACTTCTGGGGTTCAATGGTTGGCAATGCGGGTGCTGGGCCGATGCCGGTGCCGTACAAAAAGCTGAGTACCGAGAGCCTTGCGGACGGCATTAAATATTGCCTGACGGACGAGGCACTCGAAGCTGTGCAGAAACTCGCCAAATCCATTGAGCTCGAAGGAGATGGTGCTAAAAACGCTGTAAGGGCATTTCACCGTAACCTGACGACGTCTGGCGAAGACTCAATGCGATGTTCAATTCTGGGTGATCGTGTAGCGGTCTGGCGTGTCAAACAGACCAGCCTCAAACTCAGCGCTCTAGCAGCAGACATTGCTGTCAGCCGAGGGTTAATATCTTGGCGCAGACTGCGCCTTCTTCGGCATAAAGAATGGAATGACTTCGAAGGACCGGGTGAGCCTATCACGGGTATCGTTGGTTCGCTGCTGGGGACTGTCGGCGACGCGTTTGGCGGGATAGGCAGTGTTCCATACCGTCTAGCGAAGACGTCAAATAAGCGAGCCGAACGTAAGAAAAGGAAAGAGAGAAGGAGACAGCAAAGGCAGACTGCTTTAGCTGAGCGCTCGGCTGGATTTCCGTTTCCCAAGCAAAGAGATGGCAACGCTATAGGTGACGAGAACGAGAGAACCCGTATCGATGGAGGCTCGCTCCTAGCGGCAAGTACGCCAGGGACAGCGCCTCTTCAACCAGCTCAAGAGGAATACCTGAACGACGTAGAGGAAGGGGTTGGCAAAACGGGCCGAGCTGTGGCTCGTGCGCCTGTTGACCTTTTTCTTGCCCTGGCTCAAGGCTTTCATAATGCACCTCGTTTATATGGTGACGAAACTGTGAGGCGCCCAATCCGTGTGACAGGAATACGATCAGGGCTCAGGGCAGCAGGTTATGAGTTTATCTATGGCATCTATGACGGATTCACGGGGATTGTGAGACTGCCGATTCGCGGCGCCAAAGAGGACGGAATCAAGGGCGCGCTTGCAGGTGTCGGCATGGGACTTACTGGATTCATACTCAAAGACATTGCGGCACTGATCGGGCCCATCGGCTATACTCTTCAAGGTATCGCCAAAGAGTTCGAGGGCGGAAATAAGCCTGTTAAATATCTTCGTCGCGCACGAATCATCCAGGCGCAGCGGGAGTTCCGTGCTCTCACCGAAGCGGATCGCAAGATGGTTATCGAAGGTGTAATTAACGGCTGGCAAGTCATGCGCCAACTAGCAGATTTGATCACGAAGGAGAATGAGAGGCGGCAGCTCATACCACATCTGGCCTGGAGACAAGGTAAAAACACCAGGACTAAATCCTTGGGTAAATACGGCAAGGGTCCGGCCTTTGAGAGTGTCGCGACCGCGGAGAAAGCCATCGAAGCTATCAAGCAAGGTGAGAACATCGACGTTGCTCTTGGAAAGCAGAGGAAGAATCTCGACATAATGAAGAAATTTGCCAATAGGGAGACTGATTCAGGTGTTGTGACGAACCCAACGCAGGAAAATGCGAAGAGCAAGGGAGTTCTCTCGCCAGAAGACGAAGGGGAAGATCAGTCTCGGGGAGATGGAGGAAAACGAGAGCCAGTCACGAGTTGAAGGTTTGGTCCTGCCATCATCGGCAGGACTGAAGACAAATAGGGGCTTGTCACCCATAATTCCGTCTTTCAGCATTGAAGCTTTGAGCAACTTATTAAACAGGAGTCTGCATTGGTTGATTGATACCACACATAAGAAGGAATTGGTGTTTTGCTATTTGGCGTTCTCTTGATCAGTACGAAATTACATACTCTACATAATTCTTGGTGTTTATGCCGTGTAACGAGTAATAAATGAAGGATACGAAGAGCACTAGTAATTGTTACCACCTTGAACCATCGTCGTGAGCCCCCTTTCTTTCTAGCAAGTCCCAAGCGGAAATAGGACTGCCCAATCGATCGACTGCCCAGCAAACCAAGCGAACTCGCCGTCCGTCTTCAGCACCTCGGTAGCCACAGACGCCTGACCGAGGAGGAACTGATTGAAGAACGCTACGACCGAGGGATTCTGCGTGCTGCGCATTGAGCAGTGCGAGGTGCCATGCGAGGCCTGCGACACGCCCAGGGCGTCCTTGGTCCCGAGGCTCTCGTACACCAATGGTTCCTGGCGGCGACCGAGCAGCCGTACGTGCTGACGGGGCCCAGATAGTCGATGGCCCGAGTTCTCGACCACCAGCAAGCCGCGCGGCACTACCGGCGCCATCAGCACGTGGTCGTACGACAGCACACGTACCTCTTACAGAAACAGACGAAACCAAAATACCAGCAAGATCATCCCAGCGGATTGGTATAGGCTATGTGTTGACCAGTCGGTTGAGCTTCATTGATAAGGTGAAGTTTTATACCACCGTCGGCCAGCTACGGAAACATACGCCGTTCTTTCGTTGCTAATACCTAGCGAGTAGTGAGTAGTGCAATGGGTATCTTGGGTGTTTTTCTTTTCTGTCAGAATGCAAACTGAAGGTCCTAAAATCAACGCGTTTATTACGAAAGGATCTATGAATCTAACTACTGGACCATAATCTCCTGTCCGGGCCCATAGGACTCTGAGAAACGCCCCACTTCCCGTCTCCTATCCGGCGAAGGTAAGAGAAAGTTAGCTATAACTCCCAGCTTCCACCCTCTTCCGCGCATTTGGTCAATTCCGCCTCCTCCAGAAGCTATCTGAGATTCATCTGTGACAGACTCGTATTCGTTGGGGCAGACCTGATCTTCGCGCAGGACGGGTAGAGGCATCTTCGTGCTTAGCTTCTTGTATCGCACCTCGATATTGCTCTCACTCCAACAGTACTCTGACACTAGGAGGACGTTATGGTCCTACCCGACTAGTAAAGTTCCTTGATTGCGGCGCAGTATATTCCGCACTGCATCAAGGATGAATGTCGAAAAAGAGTTGAGAACCGCGGGTTGGAACGCGCATATGAGCCCTTTGCAAGGAATCATAGTTATGAGGACCTCCGATGCGGCTAAGGCTTACTGCGTAGCCATCTCTCTTCCCGCCATCGTCTGACTCATCATCCGAGCTATCGACGTATGAATCGCTATCATCGTTATCCGAATCACCGTCGTCGTCGTCGTCACCGTCGTCACCGTCATTATCAGACAACTGGCTCCGATACATCCCGTGCATCTTGTTGACGTCCAAAAACATCGTACCCCAGTCTTCCTTGTCGTCGATATTGTAGAGATCGTGATAGCGGCCGACAAAATCGGCGGGAGAAGGACCGGGGTCCTTGCCGTCCTTGGCGGCCTTTAGCCACTGAGCGATCTCGGGACAATCATCCGGAACGCACGCGATGAAAGCGTCCAGCTCGGGTCTGGCGTCAGAGGGCGTTCCGCGCCACATCTCCTGGACCACGGGCAGGAGCCTGTCGTCTCGGATGGCGATCTCGAAGGCTGACACTCCAGGCGAATACCTGACGGTCTTCCAATCCGTCTCCTTGGAGAAGAGAGGTGTGTTGGACGGCAAGAACGGATTGGCGTCGTGATGTAGGAGCAAGCAGATAAGAATTGCTCTCTTCGTTCCGGGGGCTACGGCATCAGTTAGTGGCGTTCTGGAGTCCTTCGACAGCACGTTCACGTCCTTGATGATAGTCAGGAGCTTCCGCATAATGTAGATGATTCCCCACTTGGAAGCCATGTGCAGCCACTGCGGATCGGGATTTGTAAGGTCGGGTCCGAAGCGGCAAAGAAGGTAATTTACGCTGACCTCGTCACGCTCTTCGAAAGCATGGGTAACGAGGGAAGCAATTTTCTCCGGGGCAATGCCCGCACCAAGGAGCATGTCAAACCATCGCTCTCGTCTGTGCGGCATGTACTGGCCTTGCGATGTCATGATCGTGTCATATGCGGCAGCATATGCTCGTCCCGGGTCTCGCACGACCGCTCCATGCCGAACGAGGATATCGCAGATATGCAGATATCGCCGTTCCAGGCACTGGACGAGGACGTAGTTCAAGTGCTCCGGGTTCAGAGTTTTCGGTGTGGCAACCGTCAGTAGATGGTCGACCACGTGCCTGCTCTGGCAGAGAGCCATCCATTCTATAAAGGTATAGGGTTTGATAGTCAAAGGCTGATCGACTCGAATGCCGATTTTCATCAGCAGTGCTGCGACCCTGTGGACGCTGGTATGTAAGTGATTGTCGACTATAAAGTCCAGGATGCCACTTGTATTGACGCCGCTCGCCAGGAGATGGAACAACATCGTCAGTCTCCTATCATAGTACGCCTGCACGATTGCGTGCTGTAGGGGGGTGTGCCCAGACCCATTGCGCTCCTCAAGGTCCGCACCAGCTTCGATGAGTTTTCGAAGCAGCAAAACCTGGTCCGAACGTAGATAACCATCATACCACTCAAGACCAACGCACTCGTGGACGGGGTAGGATTTGCCGTCGTTATACTTGACCTGGGCGCCAGCCTTAAGAAGTTCACATGCGTTGGCAAATTTGTACCGAGAAATCGCTTTTATGAGCAGAGGCTTGCCATCGACGGAGATGTTGATGTCGGCTCCAAATTCTATCAACTGCTTGACCATCCTAGTGGGTGCCCCTATCGCGTGATATAAGGGCGTGGCGCCATTGCTGTCTCGTTGGTCGACTGGAACTTTATCGACTTCCACTAGATGTTTCACTGTCCTAGGCATATCCATAAACGCTGCCATGTGGAGGGCTGTGGTGAAGCCGCGATTTTTGATGCGATTGACAAAGACAGGGGTAGCGCGCCGTTCAAGCAAGAGAATGGCTATATCTTCCCACTCCGCTGCCATCGCACGCCATAGCTTGGATTCCGTAGCAATACGACCCCACGGGGCTTGCTCAATTGTTTTCTCAAGCTCCGCACCGTTGTCTAGCAACCATACACACATCTCACGACGACCCAGACCAACTGCCAAGTCGAGCAGGACTCCGTTCCGACGGCTCATGTCTAACTTGAGTTCCTTGACAACCTGTAAAGTGCTGACATTGTCTCGCATGACGGCTGTCTTGAGAAGACTAAAGTTATCGAAATCCCTGTTGAAGGTGTAGAGACTCTTATTTACTGCGTGGTATAGCTTGCGGCAGACGCGGGTAAGGCTGTTGAGGTCGCGCGATAGCAGTATACGGCGGCTGTAGTTTGGGTTGATTCGGTTACGGTCGTTGTTGAAATCACGGGGATCATCATACTCTGCAGCGAGGATCTTGTGTATCACCTCATTTGGTAGCGTGACCAAAGAAGGCATGATGACGGATGGAGAAACCAGCGGTTTTCGGGATACGTCATGGATGAAGAAGGGAAGAGACGTCTGCGAAAGACGCGAAATATCGAAATTGAAAACGTCTAGGCAAGCGATGGCTTACTCTGACCTCGGCGAAGAATCAATATGACGGAGGGTCGAAGTTTGTACGGTTGACGATGATCTGGAGCTAAAGGCGAAAAAGTCAGTCGAGATTCCAAATTGAGATACATCTGCAAACACGCACAACGATACCTAGGCATGTATCCAGATCATAAATACTTTGCAAATGCTTATGAAGTACGTCGAAACAGTGTTTCGGGGGATGTGGGTTCGTGATAGTACCTCCAGGAAGTACTGGGCAGGTAATGAAAATGTTGGTGGGTGGGTGAGGAGGAATGAGTTAGGAAGTGGGTAGATTGGTTAAATGGGTAGAAACCTCGAGGTAGGCAGGAAAATTTTAAGTCGAGGAAAGGTCTCCGAATGTTTTAGTCATCGATTAGTCGGCAAGCTGACAACTATCTTCCATGCACTTCCGGAAGGGAGGTTGACGATGTTTCCGCAGGGCCTCTACCTTTTAGTGTGACACGAGAGTACCCTACTGTACAATGGCCATAGCTCTCGGTGAACTGCTCATAATATTTGACGTTTCAGACGGAACCTTTGA
Organism: Hypoxylon cercidicola; assembly: GCA_022578845.1. Lineage (NCBI taxonomy): Eukaryota > Fungi > Ascomycota > Sordariomycetes > Xylariales > Hypoxylaceae > Hypoxylon > Hypoxylon cercidicola. The sequence continues at coordinate 3,525,844 of MU399494.1, read as the reverse complement.
AGATAATTCAAGCCTTAGCAGATCTTTAGCCGGCAATTTCGTTCGTTCGAGTGAGCCGAGATAGCGGAGGCTACGTAAAGGACGTATCAAGATTTGGCATAGGCGTTCGTTCCCGAATGAACTGTAACCTCTATGGTTAAAGTATTCATAAGTTCATTACTCACTGGGATTTACGTTATATGGCGGCTGCCTTGGGGCTGTGTCACATACATGGCATACTAACGTTGCAAAAGGGGTGAGATCCGGGGTGTCTACTCTACGTTAACACGAGTTAAGACTAAGCGGCCACTGATATAGAGAAATAAAATGCCGTTTATTCTTCCTTGGATGTCCTCAGTTTTGAGAGTTGCTTCTTTGACGCCTCAAAAAAGGAGGCAGCGGGTCCTTTCAGTTCCGCGGTGCAGCCTAAGCTCCATTTCTATATCACCGTCCGGCTTTTTCGTGGCCTCTGCTTTTCTCAAAAACCGACAAGGATCAAAGAAGTCGGCGTTCTCGCCTCAAGCATTCCGCATTGGACGGTAGAACCGGGTTGGAACCATGACTTATGTGATGAGATACTTGATATAATGCTTCTTATCTTTGTCGGCGACACGTACTGAGTTACGTCTGCCATAAAAGCCCAGGACTTCCCGAAAGGTGAAAATTAAAGTGGGACACGTAGTTTAAATGTAATAGCTAGAGTCGATAGTACAGACACCGTATTTCTCTTAAACTGGATGCGATTCCTGCAATCTTCGAGGACGGCAAGACGGACGTATGATCAATGGGCAGTAGTTACGGTATTAGCAACAACAGCCAATATATCGCCGTTGTGACATCTGGTAATATTTACCTCGGAGATGCCTTGTCTTGTGAAATGATACGTAAACCTCATGCCTCGGCATATCATTCCAAATGCGGGACTCTGGAAAGGTATTGAAGTAGAATGAATTAATCCCATTTCGAGTTTTAATCTTCAGACACGCTCGTTTGTTGATAATTATCTCATTGAAAATTCGTATATTAGGTACCTAAGCTACTCCTGCAAATACCCTGATCCTATATAAGTAGGTAGGACTTGAAACCCCTACGTATCGCTAACCCATCCGCCGTCAACTACATAGCTGCCGCCAGTAATAGCACTTGAATCGTCCGCGGCGAGGAAGAGAATCAGTCTAGCTACTTCGTCTGGCATGAGGTCTCTCTTGATGCTCTGCGCGGCCATAACTTCGGCGCGGTACTCATCCGTCAGCACCTCATCAATCTGGCGCTGTGTCGCTATAGCACCCGGCATGACACTATTGACCCTGATCCCATACGGGCCGAACTCTTTGCTGTGCGTTCTCGTCATGCCCAGGATCGCCGCCTTGCAGAGGGTGTAGACGGGCAAGCCCACGGCCGGGATCCGCCATGTGATCGAGCCCATGTTGATAATGCTGCCGGAACCTTTCTTCTGCATCGCGGGGACAATGGCCTGCGTTAAAAAGAATTGGTGACGCAGATTCACGCTGACGTCCTCGTCGAACGACTCCGGCGTCACCCCGGTGGTCGGGACCCGCGATGTGGCTCCGGCGCGCCCCGCATTGTTGAGCAGGACGTCTACCGTGCCGTGATCGGCGAGCGTCTTCTCCGCGCACTCCTTGAGCCGAGCCAGGTCGGTCACATCGCAATGCATAAACGTGGGTTGCGGGACGTCCGGGATGTCATTTATCTTGTCAAGCAGCTTCTTTGCTGATGTCTCCGAGTAGTCCAAGAAGACGACGTTGGACCCTTGCCGGCAGAATAACTCGACCGATGCCGCGCCGATTCCTTCGGCACCACCAGTGATTAAGACAGTCTTGCCCCGCAAACTGGGGTAGGTTGCGTATCTGTCCATAACGGAATAAAGAAGAACTTGAGAGGTAGGAATGAATTACGAAGCGTTCATCTGTGTTTTGGGCTAATACAATACTTATAAAATCTGATTCGGATGGTAACGTAACTTTCAATGTAGTAGATTTCTTACATGCATGAAAATGTTCGCCCTCATAGGCCATACAAAGCACTAGCCGATTGGCAAACCGGAATGGTCACTCTCAAAATGGCACCTATTACACGTCCGACGCGGAGGTAGGATGCCGGGTCAGCTCCGGGCTAATCACACATCAATATTGTGTTAAGCTCTTATAATCTGGCTAAAAAAAAATCAATAACTAATGCTGTTTGGTAGAGCTCGCCTTATTATATGACGTTCCTATTGTGTTTGCATCTTCAAAAGACCTGTTGCAATTGAACTGCAAATGAAAAAGTTGCGAACGAAAAAAAAAAGGGTTAATACAGTGTAGTTGCACCGTGTTTTATCTAAAATTACTACTGTGAGCTGAAATATGCGCCACGATTACGTGATGACTTATCGTGGCGGTAGCCCTGGCCGCGTTTTGTATTAAGCGCGTTTTGTAATGAAGCTGGACATTCTTCTCTTTTTCATCATAACAACGCTTACTAAGTCGGGGTTTACCTCCCACCTTTCTTACGCTCTTTGGATTTGTTGATTATTGTCAGCCATGGAGGATCGGGAGTAGATGCAGCTTACTTCACCGGGTAGATGTGTCGGTCAACATCTGCATCACTGTCGCGGACTGCAGTAGGACCGAGGACGCGATGATTCGGGGCATCACATATGACCAACAATGAGAGGAGTATCCTTAGGAAACACATACCTACCTAGTAGCTATGCGTAGGCCGCGACGCTCCCAAGCGGGCGCAGTAATAATGCGAGGTAAACGACGAGGCAATCAAATTTCGATCTAATCTAGGGCCCAAGCTAGCATACCGGTAGGAGATATCCCCAGTTTCTACTGTCTACAAGTTTTCATCCGTACTCCGCGTATCTAAGCATGCTTCTCTATCCGAACCGCTCTGTTCTCCCCTTGCTCCTTTTCAGTGCTGTATCATGCCATCTATACCCACCATTACCCCCCGCAGCTCGTACCCATCTCTTGCCGCAAGTTCCCACTGCTCCTTGATCATCTGCAGTCTCTCTTGGCTTCTTGGGACGAATCTGGCGCCAAAGGGCTTCGGTATCGTAAAACCCGCTTCTGCGTACGCGTTCTCGCTCAAGTCCATGACATCCTCGACGCCGTCCACAAGCGGCGGTCGGATGTCAAAAGCCCACAGGATCCCAGCGAGCGCGATGTCGAGCGAGTTCTCGGCAAGGCGTGCGCCGGGGCATGTCCTGCGGCCGGTGCTGAAGGCAAAGTGGTCGCGCCGGTAGGGGTCACCCATGGCCGCGTACTCGGAGCTGTACAGGGCGTGGTCGAGATAACGCTCGGGCTCGAAGCTGTGGGGGTTTCCGAAGCGCGCCGGGTCGTAGTGTAGGAAAGCCGTGTTAGCAATCAACACCGTGCCTCGTGGGATTACATAATCCTTGTATACCACGTCGGCGTCGGCGTAGTGCCGGATTCCGGGCGAGAGGATCGGGTTAATGCGCAGCATTTCCTTGACACAGGCGCGTACGTAAGGCAAGCTGCGTACATCTGCGAAGTTTGGCAGACGGTCCGGCCCAACCACACCCATGAGCTCGGCTTGCGCTACATCCTGCACGCGCGGGTTCGCCGCGAGGTGCAGCACCAGGCTGTTCAGCGTTGCTGCCGATGTCTCGAAGCCCGCCTCCACAAGGCCGCCGGCTACCCACGCGAGGTCCTCTTCGTTAAGCCCTTGCGCGTACCACTTCTCCTTTCCTTCGAGGATCTCGCGCGCGAAGCAGTGAGGTGCCGTCCCCGCCTCGAACTGCTTTTCGATCCGTCTCCAGAGTCCCATCTTGATGTCCAGCACTTGCCTCGCAGCCTCCTCGGCCTCTCGCCGGCCGGGCTGTAGCCACTTCGGCAGACGAGCCAGAAACGGCAGCTCGTCGACGACGAAAGCGCCTGGCTGCGACGTACGTCGGAGGATCGCCTGGCTACGGATGGCGTTCTGCGCGTCTGGGTGGTCCCAACTCTTGACGCGCGTGCCGAAGGTGTTGGTCATGATGATGCTGAAGGCGTAGCGGCGCATATGTTGGTAGAAAGCGTGCTGGTCGGCATTGTCTGTCGCGAGCTCGAACAGCAGCTGCTTGGTCTCGAACTCCTGACTTGGCACAAATGTCGTCGTCATCGGTACCGTGGTGATCTGGCGAACGATGGACCGCTGCGCACGCCATGCCGATCCGTACGGCATCGTCGGCATTCGTTTGCCTCCCGTTACTATGTCGTGGCCCATCGGCGACGGTGCCTTGGATGACGTGCTCACTGCTTGCTTTTCCAGTATCTCCCGCACAGCCTCCGGAGTATTGATCACCACCCATTCATACCAGCCCACGCGCAACTTGAAGACTTCACCATATTCCATAGCCCATTTGCGGAAAAGTGCGGCTGTCCTGGGTGGAAGGTTGCGTCCGATTCCAACAAACACGCCCCTAGGGCCTGGCATGGACTCGAGCCTACGATCGAGCCACAGCCATGCTATGAAAAGAATCGCGACTCCAAGGAGGGAATAAATAATAAAATTCATCCTATTATATGCTAGAGGACATTCGACAACATAGGTTACTGGATGTGATCGGATATATCAGAGGTCTACCTACATTAGACTTGTACTTACTCTTATATTCTAATGACAGAAGAGGTTTATTAGAACATGAGTAGTACTACACAGAAATGGTGATTCAAGCTAGACCCAGGAGTGCGCGGTTTCAGGAGGAAAAGGAGCCAATAAGGGATGGGCTTTGCACCCCGAATCCTTCCACGTCGTCTCGGTGCCTGAGCTTAGGCGCCACTACGAGATGGCTCAGTCAACGTTTATAACCCATTTTGCACTTTGAGTTCCAAATGATAGGCGTTTTCTCTCAGTGGATTTCCTAACGCAGATGACTCATCCCAGCCTGAACACTACCAAGCACACACGGTGTATAAACACATGGGGGCTGGAACAACTTTCTGTGTACCAAGATCCCGATTGGTCCGTGAGAAAGGACGTAGCTAATAGTTCTACCCGTCCCGGTCAGATCAGCACAACATTGTGCTTGCGGTTATTACTGCGAAGGAATCGAAGGATTGGGAGTCTGATGATAGGGATATTCTGGGACTAGAATGATAATCGCGCTTCAATTAAGTCGGGAACATTCGGGCTTGGACATCCCTCGGGCACACTCGGGGCTGACTACGAGCCCCCAAAACAATATTACAGATATCACAGCCCTCCGAAGCACTAATGCTGTAAGATTAGCGGGCTCTGAAGCACTTTCTTGGTCTGGAGGAATAGAAGAGTCCATATGGGTCTATTTTTGGTATCTATCGATTTCTTTCGTAGTGTTACAGCTACTTTGGATAAGGAGATGTGGGACAATGAGGCACGGTGGATGAAGAAGTTCTAGATCATCATGTGGGTTTCCTTCTCATAATCAACAGCAGCAAGTCGACCAATGGTCATGACATACATTTCTCCGCGACATCAAGTCTCGTCTGGTAGTCTACTCTTTGAAGGCATAACAGAAGTATCCAGATAGACACTGTGAGATAGTTGCTCAATTTCGTCCCAACAGCTCGTGTTCAACATTCATCCTGCTCCTTTCGTTTCTCTTCCATGGCCGCCGAACAAGTATTGAGTCGGTTTTGAAGTTGATCCAGCATTCCTGCGCTCGATGTCAGTTACAATAATCCATGCAAAACCCGTGATCTTCCTTACGGCAATGTAGAATTTCGCGAATTCTGTAGGCATGAATGGGATAGTGAGAACCCCAATGCATGTAAAGAACGTGACTTTGGATGTTGTTGGATAGATGCCGTACTTTCTTCGGATGTATGCATGGGGTTCCAATTTCAGACACTCATAAACGACGCATTTGCATATTTCTCCGTCGTACTCAAGCGCATCCTTGTCCCTACCTGTTCTTTTAGTACCTGCTTCGGTAGGAGATGCAATGCGACAGGTCTCTAATCCAGGAAACTCTCTGAGAACCTTCCGGACCATTCGGCGATCCAGATCAAAGCCGCCATCGCCGATGTGCTTAATATGTGCTTTGGCAAATTCACTGAGACCGGTGCCGTCGACGAGTACTTTTAGACTGCACCCATCGTGACTGTTGCACCCTGCAACCCGGCTCTCCTGCCAGAAGACGCTGCGCGCTTCTGCATAACACAATTTGCAGGTGAATAGAAGGCCCGTATGTATGCTCGCTGGGAGACGTTGGCAAGCACATACGACAACGACCGAGTCCCGGAATGCGTAGTGGTAGATATGAATCCGAAGCTCAACAGGGAGATCGAGAAGTGAAATAGGAGCCATGGTGATAGGGTTCATCATTTGGCATCGATGTTGGAAGTAGCCTATTGGGCCATGGAGAGGCCAGTTTCGCGATCGGGGCACAAGGAAGAGGATGGTTTAGGGCTCCTGGAAACGTGAGAACCAGTAGGCTACGTATCTAGGTTAGGTAGTTATCTAGGCATATATACCTGTAAGTAAGCCCTGTTTGTTTATTTGCGTGCTTGCCCACCTACCTGCTTGCCCAAGTAGCTATACCTACCTGTTATATGCTTGTAGCATTAACAGAATTTTTCCTGCCGTCATTTCTAATAGGTTGGGTATGTACCTTGAAAACTTCTCTACACTTGTGGAGCAAACACTCCGCCTACACAACCTTTCCCTAGAACATGAGTCCTCTTAGCTGTCCCAACGTTGAGATGGGTATATGCCATTTCGATGGTATTACAGTAGGCCTTGGGAATTTTTCTGGATATCTGATGGTCTACAGTCTTGTTAAGGGACTCGGGGACGTTCTGTGTCATTGTAGAAGACCTAGTCTTGGGGTGCATGTTTCCCGACTGCCGTGAAGCTGAGCTCATAGTATCACCCCTACGTGGTGTTAGGCGTCTGTTCGTCGCCCACACTATCATCGATTGTTGCACTTCCTAGGAGTTTGGCTGGCCTCTTTCTCTCCTACATTATAAATTAAAATTGGCTTGCTAGAGGATGAATGCTCCCCGCCGCTGACGCTGCCGCTTTTATGTCCTCTCGAGATGAGCGATTTCAAGGAGCGGAAAACAGCGGTGTCAACAATGTAGACTCTGGTGAAAGCGACGAAAGCCAGAGTCGAGCTGACGGCAACGGTGACATTGTGTTAAACGATGATGAAAATTTGAGGAGTTAGCACCACGAGTTAGATTTCATCAATCATGGGAGAGCGTAATGAAAGCAAACGGAGGTAAAGTTGAACTTGCCACCATATGAATATGCAGGGGCCCTGAACGATGCTCGTGGGAGCGAGGTGCTGGCTCATACCATGGGTGAGTAAGTCTTCCCAGACCTCGTTGCCGTTTGGGATACCATAGTATAGGAATATGGTCGTCACGGAGCCGTAGAGTAAGAAGTAAAAGAAGAGGCCTAGATTTTGCGCCTTTTTTTATGCTTGCATACAATTAGGCCGTCAGTGTTGCAGCAGGATCGAAATTGCATTTTGCGTGATTGTGTTGCAAGCGTAATACGGTATCTCGACGCTGTCGGTCCTATTAGTCAGCATACAACTCCCTTAATGGACATATTGTCATTGGACCAGCACACATTCCATACATGCAGGATATATGAAGATATGATATGATGGCTTTAGTAAAACCCCGACAAGGCGGGATGGCGTATCACCCAGGGCATCACCGTAGGAATCTGAAGGCGTCGAAGACGTCGGGGTTGCGATAACGGGTGGCGTCGTGCATCAATGCCCACTGCGGTACGCACACCCAGTCGCCGACAGTGAGTGTCGATGTCCCGTCTCTAAAAATATAGGGCTTCCGGCGCCCGATCATACATAGTTGGTTCACGTTACATTGGCTGATGGATAGGGACATAAGAACCGAACTGTCGGGACAGCAGTAAAGGGGCTAGTGGATCCTACCTGCATCGTTGCATCGGATCGATTCCCTGAGAAAACTGTCCAATAGCGGGAGTTGCTTCTATCTCCGAGTTCCTTGCACGCATCAACCTATCGTCACATGTCAATGGTCAGCACCACACACCGGAAGCAGGGCGGTGCAGATGCTGTTCCAACTTACTGGGACTAGCAGATCATTATCAGATCCTCACTCGTTCTGCGCATTGCGTATTTGTAGCCGTTTCGTGACAACAGGGTCCAAGTAGTGAAAAATCGTCCGCGCCGCTCTGTGTCGTTTGGTTGCTGCTGCCGCGACGAACCTATACGGGGTGATATTCATTAAAATCTTCTGTCATTGGCCCCAAGTTTGAGCTGCAGCCGTTGAGAGCTGATTGTCATGATGAACTTATGGACGCAAGAACCCTAGGGTAATGTGCAGAAGTTCGGCGGCGAATATGACAGCCTGGGGGAACTCCGGCACAGCCTTTACGAACTTTTCATTCTTGCCTGGGTCGTTGAACGGTACATAGTCAGCCATTGCTAACATCCGACGACAGAAGAGAGAGTGTCCAGTGTCGAAACCTTACATAGCTCCTCGCCGAAGAAGACAAAGCAACCAGTGCTTCGAGGCGGCCTGGAACGAGACGATCCGCATGTCGGCGATGGCGTCCTCGGTGCGCTACATCCCGCGCGATACTATCATCAGGGGAAAGGTACTGCGTCAGAGCCGTCGTCTCATGATCCCCGTACCGGCAGCTGCATTTCGACGAGGACGTGTTCGGACCCCCGCGTCGACGAGTTCCGGCCTGCACGCTTCGGCTTCGGCGTCGCTGCTGAGGACTGGAAGGAAAATAAGGAAAATGGGGAACCTCAGAACCTCAGGCGCGGGGATAGCTGGCGTCCGGCGGCGTCACCATGTGCCTCGGTTGGTTTATTGCGAAGCGCTCCGTGTATGCGTTCATGGCGCTATTGTTACACAGGTACGATGTAGAGAGCGTCGGGCCGAGGCGGAGATGGGGAATCCTGTACTTGGCATTATGTCGGTTAGGGAGGAAGCGGACTCTAGAGTATCTAACTAGGTGCTGATAGAATGAACGAATACATTTGTATGACCTGGATACAAATTTTTTTTTGGTTTTTTTTTAAAAAAAAAAACAAAAAAAAAAAAACCGAGCCGATTACTTATTTCCAGTCCTTCAGCACTGTCTCACTCTCTTTTAAATGTGTATAACGCACACTATCGCGTCAGATCATATCCCGTTTCTTCGGATCTTGGGCCTCCAAGGCTGTTTCTGCCAGTGCCGTGCCATTCAAGAGGTAGGCAGCTTTGGCCATCGAAACGTCCATTACGGCGCGCGTGGTGCCGCTAGCGGACCGTGGGGTATATCCAACTGGACATCGGTAATACGATGACGTAGGGGATCGAAGTTTAGACGTTGTTTCAACTTACCTCTGCTTTGCCAGCTCGTCGGCACGTACTTAAACTAACGGGAAGGTGAGCAAGAGAGGGATAACAAACATCATTGTAACCAGACAAAATTTGGCTACCCCTTAGCGACGCAGACCACTGGTTAGATCAGTTCCGAAGGCAATCGGGTCAATGTTCTCCCCGGTGATGAACGGTCTCCATTTGTCGTCCGGTTTGAACATGCCAGTGGCACCGGTCACCCAGTCATCCAGGTTGTGCGAATCACTCCCGACGACAGTTATCCGCCCGGTTCCATCTGTAGCGAATGCCTTCTGCGAGGTCGTTTCTTTGGATCTGTTGAGCCTCGCTGACGCCCGCCAAGTGTCTACGGCCATCAACAGGCGCATTTCTGCTGGAACAATCCCCCGGATCCGTGTGCTGGTGCTGAGCGCCGCATTCATTGAGTATGAGATGCAGACATGGAGGATGGCTTCGACACGGCATTTGCGGCAAACTACCTGGGCCACTGGCTGCTCAAAGTGATGTCACCCATATCCCTCAAAGCGGACGTGAGTTTGGTAAAGGCCAAATATTTGATGATGAAGCCGACTTGTTACTGTTCCACCCTACTTCCTGTAAGAAACCGACATGCGCTCGGGCGGGCTTTTTTGTGCAACCAACTCCCAACTTGAAAACGTCACCGGCATACTTACTGTGTGCGTAGCACTGTAGGTTACCAATGGATAGATTACGTAAGCGGAGCCCCTATTCCCAAGCGCGCGTAGTGAGATCCTCGCTCGCAAGCCCACTGGCAACAACCACCCTGCGGAGACCCTACGGCCGGCGAGCGGCAAACGTGGCACCAAACATGCCTCCCCATCTCTGGCCGAGGAGGTGATAGACGGGACCGCGTCTCAGATCCATGTGGTCTATCAGGTTGTCCATATCGTCCTGGAATAGCTGCTCTCGCCAGAACGACTACTCACCGGCTTTTTGCCGGAACTTAGGTTTGGGCCATAGTCAAACGATTAGAATTATTAGTTGGAAAGAATGAAAGTGGGGAGCGAAAAATAAGTAGTACTTCGTAGGTGATGCTTGCTTATGATACGTGAAGCAATGTTCGCCGCCTACTCTTCCGGCCCCCTCCTCTATCCTGTCAGGTACCTGTATGCACCTAGGGAGGCAACCATTCCCGGCCAATTTTTGGGATTCTGCACGTCCTACAGATAACAGCGTTATGCATATTATTTAACAGTCAATTCGTGTATGGCGAGTGCGTTTCCTGTGCCTTACTGGAACCTCGATGTTGAGCTGCATCCCAGAGATAATAAGACCTGGACATTTGGTGATAAAATGAAATATAAAACGATGAGAGATGCACAGACAGTTGAGGATAGAGACGGCGAAGAGATGAGTTAGAATGCATCCCAATCCACATTCGACATTTTGGTGCGCCTTAGAATTATAAGAGGTACATACTGTAGTCCAGCCCAACCTAACCATCCACACAATTGTTAACAATACATGATGTTTTATTTCTTTCCACATCATCCATGATGCCCCGTCCCATGCAGATGTGAATTCCATTTCCCTGGAACATGCTTGTCCATCCAGTCTCTCGACAATTGCTTGAGTAATGTCAGTACAATATTGATGGTAATCGCATCTTCTGAAGAACTTACATAATTCTTGCATTCGTGACGGCCTCCATATCCATTAACACGGTCCACATTGGACTCCCCTTCTGTCATCTTAGCGGCACCCTCTATTGACATATCGCCAGCACACATGATTCCTTGTCGGATATAATCAAAACAATGGTTTACATGCTTCACCTCTACGTCCTCGACCGTTTTCGAATCCCGGTTGGCCCAAAAAACGTCCCGTATGATCATCTAGTAAACCATTAGTTCAAATCGCCGGGTGTTCTGTTAGCCGCGTACTTACCAAACAGTGTAGCTGGTGGAACATGCTGACACCAAAAACTTCGACATCGGGCGGGTTATGGTCATCCGAAATTCCCGGGGGAAGTCCATACTGTGAAGGGTTCTGAATTGCGACAAACCCCATTCCAGCTGGAGAGATTAGCAGGCGCAAGCACTTCAGATTTGCATTCACTCACGTCCGAGTAAGTCCATCCACATAGCATCATTCTCCGGAGTCGGGGGGCTGTTGAAATACGAATTGTTATGAAAAATCGTCGTTTCCGTAGGTACTGTAGAGGTTAGATCAGTACCAAGGCACCCAACATGTAAATATGGTGCTTCTAATGATTGAATCACTAACTGTATGGTATTGGGCTCTTTGGTTTTCCCAGACCTCCTCCGAGTATTGCCTGGAATCCAAGGATGACGACGATAAGAAATGAGAAGGTAGATATAATCAGGAAAGATCTCGGTCGCCCCCAATACCACTTTTTCTTCGAGATGTTGTGTTCAAGCGAGGTCTCCGTCTCAGCACCAGGGAAACTACCTCTTCCCTCACTCGACTCATTGTTATCTAGTGGAATGTATTTGGCAGCCATTGTCGTCTAATCAAGCCGGACGAAGGTATTGCACTTTTCCGATGCCACAAAAGCAAAAGTTTTCTCGGAGCTCTCTATATTAAGATGGGGGAGACCAAGAGTAAAGCGACACAAAGATCAACTAGCTAAAGCCTTTCCCCTTTTCATTTTCAAGGGGGCTGCTTGGTGGCTGTTATCCCTGGTAGTGATAAGCTCTTAAGGTGGAGTCCCTATTTCAGCATGGTGGAGTCCCTATTTCAGCACCTAAGATCGGTTCAGCTGTGTCGAAGCCTGGGCACCTATTTAATGCGGGGTGGCGGCACAGCGCAGGGGGATACGGGGAAAAATTGACTGCCGCTAGCTGGCACGGCTGTACGGCAGTGGCAGAGGGCCGGGATACTGCTAGTGGCTCGTTTCTGGTTAGGTCTTCCAAAGACTTGTTTGCTGTGCCTCATGCTAAGAGGAGGAGCTGATAAGCGTTTTATCCCTTTCTCCCCGCCGCATTATTTCCAGCTCCGCATCGAAGTCATAGGTAATTAGAAAACGTAATAGCTCCGGGCCTGAGTAATACCTGACTAAAACTGCCCTATCGACTGGATTCGAACCTACGTGTATACTAACGTAGGTTTCACGTACGATTACAACACGAAGAGACGGATGTACAATTCCCTTAAACAATGACTGGTGCTAGAAAAGATAACATATTCGACTTAGGTCAAGACGAGCTATTATAGCCCGTCAGACGATAACTATACTGCGAACTCCTTGAGGGCTTCACCTGGCAGTAGGCTTAGGATATATGTTCAATGACGGAATTCCCCGATTACAAAAGCCCCGTTCGCCTCTGGTTGTTGATAGTAACGATGCACTCTTGCTGGGGCTGCCCATGGTGCAACAGCTAGTTTCCTTTTACGACTTACCTAATCTTAGTAATATCTATGGAAGGATTGACTATTGGGGCGTGTGGTCTTATATAGCGTGATCCCAAACTCTTGCCGGAGCTAGTCCAGCGCTAGCAATGGGAGTTTTTCTATTCTAGTCAATAAGATCAGCTGTCGCGGCGAGGCCCAAAAAGATGAGTTTTCTTTAATCTGATTGGCTATATACCCCTGGCTAGCGCTGGGCTAGCTCCGTGCCTGAGGAGATAAGGCGATCGCAAGCCTTACGCTAGGGCCTCATTAGGAAGAGCCGCTGCGCTTGTCACGGCCCACCTGTTACAGGACCCGTTCAGGGCTCACTAGTATGAGATTTTCATAAGCAACTATGTAATCCTTAATGAAATCCATTATTACTATATTCAATCTAGAGCCAAAGGTCCATACACATACAGCCCTCGTCAAAATCTCGTTCCCTAACATCCATCAGGTCCACATATTCCCTGCTCGTCCCTCCAGCCATTGCGATTGAATTCTCCTCTGAGTTGACGCTCCAATGCCCATTGTCGTATCTATCTGCGGGTCAGCAATCTAAGGATTTCATAAAATTATGTGGAGAAAAAAGGGGGTATCCACGAACCGCATCGAAATTCCTACAAGTATGCAAGACATTGAAGTTACTTCGGATCATGTCCCTTTCTGGGACATATTGAAACACCTGCGGAGTGAGATCGGAATGGCATTGCAGAGATTGTCGAATACCATTCATACAGTGGTATGCATGGTCTACACTGTAGAGCCCTTCCTCGAACTCCTCAGGCCAGGGAATACTATAAGGATTGTACGTAGAATTCCATTTGGGGTCTCTCAGGTAGCCGAAGGTGAGTCGTAGTGCGTCCTGGCTATGTCTTAGTGGGAAAATTCTTACAGAACAGGATGACACAAGATATACGTACAAGACAGTGAAGATCATGAAATATAGTAAAGACGATCGGGTAGTCTTCATCGGTGCCTGCTCTTGCCGCGGCGGTCTTGTTGTGGATGCGCGAAGCTTCGGATTTGGAGAGGCTTGTCTCACCAACATAGTACAAAGCTTTCCATTTCTCATTGCGCTCAGGAGTTGGAGGTCCAGCATATTCATCTTCTTGACCTGGAATAGGATTGTGGAAGAGTTGATTGCGGTACTCTATTGCATCCTGTGCCGGCGCTATTATTGGTTCAGCTTTGCTCGACATAATGTTTGGACCAGAACTTACTGTAAAGTTGTTGGAATAAATCCCTCCTCTGATATTGACTCCAGGAGTGACTGAGGCCAAGAAAAAGGAGAAAGACGTTAACAGTTAAGGATGCAACGAGACCCAATTTCAGGAACGGCCTTGCTTTTTCTCGAGTTTTAATATGTGCACTCTTTGCCTCCAGGAAAGGTTCATTCGTCTCAGAAGAGTCATCTTCTTCATTGCGAGAATCGCGGAGGCCCCAGAAGGAGAACTTCATTTTTGATGATGAAGTTTTTTGGTGAAAAGTGCCTCGAAGAACTTCAAGCCCTAGGAAGAAACCATACCTCTTATCCACTCATGGACTGCTCGATACTACGTAGTATTATCCTCCTAGGACGAGAGGGTGACCCGATTTAAAAGACCTTGTTATCAGGTAGGCTCAGGATTTATTAACCCTTGTTTAGCCTACATGTAACGTACACATCTATCGTAAAACCTAGAGAACTTTGGGAAATGAATATTCGGATCCACGATCTGCAAGCTCTAAGATGACAGGATTCTTCACTTAGTGCGTAGGTAGTTAGGTTGTGATTCCGATTATCCACATTACACACTCCGGCATACTTGATGCCTCTTAAAATGTGGGTTGAATGGTACTTTTATCGACTAATGGCGGTCTAGATTATGGTCGTAACACGGTATGGGGTATAAGAGACTTCATAGAAAGGATTCCGAGTGATATCTACTTATCCTGGGTTCCTGTAGCCGCGCCGCACGCTAAGGAATCTTCTGAAGTTTGGCTAGGTGGAACTCGACAAAGATCGGGACAAAGGTCCCGAAGGGCGGGTCTCCTTACTCCTGGACCTTTGGTGAACCTAAAAGTATGGTAGTTACCTGGTGGCTGACACCTCAAGAGATCCAGTATAAGTACCTAGGTAGTCGTAGTAATATTTCGAATACGTTCACAAGACAACAAGCCAAATCTCGAAGTTGCTCAACATCCTCACGCAAAGAACATAGACTGTCCGAAGACAAACCTCAAGTATGTACGTCCGCTGAGTTCTACGACAGAGACGGTAGCTTACCTCATTAAACAGTAACAATGAAGTCTTTCTCCGCCCTAGCCATTTTGGCGTACTTCGCCTGCCAAGCTTCTGCCATGGCGATCGACATGTCCTCTGCTGAGGTTGCGCCGCGTGAGGTTTCGGACACGATTGCTCGGGACGTCGAGAGCGCCGAGCAGGTAGACTCGCCCGCCTACTACTTTTACTTCAGTAAGCGTCAGGAGGAGGCTGTCAAAGTTGCTCGCCGGGATGTAGAGGATACCGAGGAAGCTGATTCACCCGCCTGGTACTTCTACTTCACCAAGCGTCAGGGGGATGCCCCCGTGGTTGCTCGCCGGGACGTCGAGGATACCGAGGAAGCTGATTCACCCGCCTGGTACTTCTACTTCACCAAGCGTCAGGGGGATGCCCCCGCGGTTGCTCGTCGGGACGTCGAGGATACCGAGGAAGCTGATTCACCCGCTTGGTACTTCTACTTTACCAAGCGTCAGGGGGATGCCCCCGCGGTTGCTCGTCGAGACGTCGAGGGTGCTGAGCAGGTCGATTCACCCGCCTACTACTTCTACTTCAGCTAGAGGGTATTTCCATTCACGGTCGAAGCAGACGGACACTCTTTCTATATTTTCCTAGCCTGAACTCAAGATGAGCGATAAGGATTCAAGTACGCAGGAAGGACTTAATCATTTGTCAGTATTAGTACCTAGTACCTAAAATATGTAGCTTGGCTTTTAAATATGAGCACATCGAGCCCATTGTAAAGAGAAATCGAATTGTGAATCTAATGAGAATCTGAAGAATACCTACCTAGTATAACATATTGACTCATCGTGGCAGTATGCGGACCCACTTATCCTTCCGGTTCCGGGTTCCCGTCCGCCCCCTTATCTCGTAAGCGCCCGCCCTCCGTATCATAGTGGGGCCGAATGTAAGGGGTAACATCCCCTTTCTTTACTATGTTCCTATACGCATCTTGGAGATAGCTTCCTTGGTATTTTATAACGGTTCGTGCCTTAGATACACTGACATTCACCCAGGTATTCAACGCTTACTTCTAGTATTCGTTCTTTTAAATAATTTCGTTCATCCGATTTTCTTGATCGATCATGTGGATCGCAGGAGGCATGGATGAAGCCACTGAAGTCATTTCTAACAATCTAGGCACCCCTTAGGAGGTAACTACTCGATAATTAATATTACATTTAGTAATGCTATTCCCCTATGGACAGAGGCTGCCAATTCTTGTTCAGTGCTTTCTAACCTCAACAGTCGTTGTAATCAACTTACATCGATGCTCTTTTGCACCAGTATGGAACACGCCGGTAGATCGACCAGGGGCGTTGACTGTACATATGTCGCCATTTGAGACCTTCTGAGTATGCCGTGGGACGCTTTCATTATCATAAACGATATAATACGGCGAGACCTGTAGGTCTCCGTTTACGCTATCTTTTGATATTAAAGCCTTCGACCGAAATCTATGGCTAGAACCGAGGGTTTTGGTTGGCCTTGTATCTTTGACTTGCTGAACTGCTTTGCGGGACATGTTGAGGATAGGACCGTAAGTAGGGAGATAAGCGCATAGAATTGCTATCCCAAGCTGGATTATTGCCATCAACATGGTACCTGGAACTTCGGCGACGTCTGGAGTATCCTATGTATCTTAGGAGACTTCTAAAGCCTTGTGGACCGGCCCCGGTCATCGTTAGTAGGTAGTTAGCCTCTGCGGTTAGCGGAACGGCCCGCAGATGGATGGCGTTTGTCAAATACGCACTAGACTACACCAAAAGAAGGTAGATAGATATGTAGAAATATGTAATTGTGACACGACCACATATGCCAAGGAATGCCAAGAGACTATTGGGAGCCTCATATTGTATCACTTATATTTACAGAAGTATGAGTGATTATCTGTATCAGTTGTTAAGCTCTGAATAAATATTATTCTAGGAGTTGGAGTGGTTACGGATGTAGGTCGGATTGAAGGCCTGATTAATAGCGCTGTAACCTTACGATGGGTATAAATAAGGGATTGAATTCCCCTTTTCTTGGAGAAGAAGGGAAGTAAGGACCTTAGGACCCAAGACAATTATTAGCTGAATTGAACTCCTGATTTTAAGCTCTAGAATACTAGCCCTTGTCACATTCGCACATAAGCCACCAATGCCCGAGCGCCGAGTTTTATGGGAGGCACCTTAGCATCTTATGTAAAGTAGTTATTGTGTTGAAGGACGGTGTCGTATTACCGTGCTGTCTCCACGATAACGGATGCATGCAACGCGGCCATAAAGCGGATGTGCAGCATAAGAGATGCCATTTTTAGATCTCAACTTCCAGTCCTGGAGACCTCCATGCCGCGTTGGTATCGTTTGTATGCAAATGCTTCCTCTTTTACATGACTTGCCATGCGGCATCTTCCACATCGAGATTTGTGAATAAGGTATGCCGTAAATTTCCCAGCCATTCCTCGACAAAGTCGTGTTTGTACCAGGCTTCGTTGTAGCAGACACTGATATGAAGCTCTCCGTTCCAACTCCAAGTATGTAAGTAGAGCTGGGGGGATAGCATTTGGACAGCCATCCAGACATTACGTACTGCGACGTCCCCATACTGCGTCTGCACGTACTCGTTCAACATACCAATGTTACTAAGATTTGGTTCTGTTGTAGGCGTTGCCTTGGCTATCATAGCGGTCGCTTGCTCCACGTATGGTACCCGCACGAACATTAGATCACTGTCTTCTGGGGCAAACGACTGCTGGTACTGCAGTTGGATCGACGTCGCCAACGAATTCCAATCTGCACTTGCGTCGGAAATAAGCGGAAGCGCTACCATTCGCAGCGAAGGCGCATGGCGTGGGCCATTGAAAGGTACTGGACAGTACTTGCGCAAGTCAAAAGCGGCCCACGACTTGTACTGGCCCGTAGAGTTGGCATTCGGGTGTTGGTACCGTGCTGTCTCCACTATAACCGATGCATGCAATGCGGCCGTAAGGCGGATGTGCCGAGACCTACAGGCATTTTTCAGCATCTCCGTAGTTTCGCGCGGTATCACTGATTCTATCCGACGAGTGTCACCTTTAACACGAGTCGGAGTCAGTACTTTACTTGATTCAGCGTGCCCCGAGAGTAAAAGTTAAGATTTCGGAAGAAAACAACAACTTGGCGGAGATTCTGAAGAGTAAGGTGCTTTGAAGACAAGACTAAAACTAGGTCCTGATGCTCACCTGGGTAAACCTCGCTCGTATTTACGGGCAATCCGATCGAAGGCGATCCTTCTTGGAAAGGAGCGAGAAGCTCGTTTGCGCGGTGAATCCAAGCTTCCTCGGGAACATCAGGCATGCCAATCAATTTATCCAGTGACGGAATCAAGTTGTTGACTTCATCACCAAAAGACGAGGGTGTACGCCATGGGTCATCATTCCCTGCTAATCCTACGAGGAACTCGTGCAACATCATAATGGTCCCTCGCCCGTCCCACCTCCAATGCGAAGAGACGATAGCAACCTCGTTGCTAGCTGGTATCCAGTAGCAGGTGGCGCTGGCCGAAGCGACTTTCAGCCGACGAGAGAAGAGGTCGTCGGCAGAGGCAGCGGTACCGTCGACGTAAAACGTAGAAGAAACCCACTCCTCAAGTGTTTTGACATTGTCAATAGGATCATAGCACTTTTCGTCTTCGTGCAAAGTTAACGCAATGTCTGGATGGTGGAAGCGCAGAGCTTTCCAGGCGATGCGAAGTCGACCCTCAGCGTCGGCCGCGACAGGGAATTCTACCCGGGCAGCCCCGACCATGAGCCAATGCTCTCTGCCGAGAGGCTGTCCGGAGGCAGCAACGGCTTGAAGGAGCTTGTCATGGCAGTCCAGAGGACGGCTCCAATGAGCACCTTTTCGGGTCCAGGACATGTTATTGATGTTACGACAGGTCTCGCAGTGAAGTTGTGCAAAACATTCTAAGTTGCGAAAATCAATAATCTCCCATTGCCTTCCACGTAACAATGTTGCTGCTTCTCCTCATAGCTAGAGGATTATCGAAGATGTGGGTGGTATGTCAATGATAATAATATGGTTGGAAGCAGTCCATACCCAACATGCATACATGTGCATCTAAAGGATTGGGAGGGTTACATGAAGGATGAACGGAGTGATTAAAGCAAGAATAGGGGCTGAAGGGCGGGTGGGGAAGACCCTGCCGAGAATCATTGAAAAATCCCCCTAAGGAGGTATCTACCACAGAGCGCTTACAGATGGATTCTTCTTGTCTGTAAATAATATATTTATCGAAATAGCTTTGCGCCTTCATCTGCCACGTTGGTTATCTTTTCTTGTGACCCTGCTGCCAGCTAGATTACCCACTCTCTCTAGCGAAAAAAAAAAAAAAAAAATGGCTAGGTACACCTGGCTCATTACAGGCTGCTCCAGTGGCTTTGGGGAACAATTCGTTCGCCAATTGACCGCTCAGGGTGACCAAGTTATAGCCACCGGTCGCAACGCAGAGACGCGACTAGCACATCTAAAGGACACTGGAGCAACAATACTGGACCTTGATGTCACCGTTTCTCAGTCGGAGATGGATATGAAGTTTCAGCAGGCATTGCAAGTTTATGGTACTATTGATGTCCTCGTCAATAATGCAGGCTTCATCCAATGCGGAGCTCTCGAGGAACTAACGTGCGTTATATCCTAGAACAAACCGCAGTCTCTACTATCAGTGAGAGTGAGAATGAATGCTAATCAACCCACCATGGTAGTCAAGAGGAAATACAACTCTCCATCGATACCAATCTTCATGGCCCTCTCAATCTTACACGCTCTGCACTTCCACATTTTCGCGAGAAAGGATCCGGCTGGCTCATCTACATGACCTCACAAGCAGGCCTCGTTGCCGAACCGGGTGCGACTGGCTACTGCGCGAGTAAATTCGCACTTGAAGGTTGGTAAATCCATTTAAACCCCAGTCCAGATTATCTATCATCTACACAACTCGCCCTATATATGATTTAACAGGACTAACCACCACCGTTAAGGGGCGGTAGAGAGTCTCGCAAAGGAGATGGCATGGCTTGCGCCAGGTATCAAACCACTGATTATCGAGTCTGGCATCTTCAACACAGAGATCATGAACAACATCCATCACGTGGATTACCGTGTCCCGTTTTGGAAACCCCTTAACAATGCAGCCCGCGCCCGCGGGCAAGGTAACTCCCGAAATGCTCCGGGAAACACTGTCGAATTGATTTCCAAAGTCATCCAAATTGTCAAAGGGATCGGCATCGCAGAAGGTAGGGAAGTCCCGCTGCGTCTCCCGTTTGGAAGCGATTGCCTTAAGGCGGTGCGCGAGAAACTACAGACGATGCAGAGGATATACGACGAGTGGGAGGGCGTGGCAAGAAGTACAGACTTTCCCGGAGCAATTGAGCCTCTGCCTGGAGTACCAGACAACTTGCACCCCATATCCGGCGGCTAGATTCGATCTATGTAGTTATTATACCGAGAAAAGGAGGGGGGGAGTTAGAAAGGTGTTAAAACCTCGCGAACCCTCCATAGATCTAGATAGTGTTGGTAATTTAAAATTTAAACACCACCAACCAAGCGTCAACCCATACAGGGAATTAGAAAATGAATTCATCAGGTGAGATCAAGCGTTGCTGTACTTGAGAGAAGCCATATGCCATCACTACCTAGCCTGTAACATTGTAAACTTCAAACTCCTCCTTTAATACTTCGTACTCGTTTTCACCGACCCATGCCGACCCAGTAACAATTGGTTTTCGGAATTCACCGTTTTTTTTAACGGTGAAAAGAACCTGACCGATGTGGATAAACTCAAGCCTTGGTAGCAGGCGAACATACATAGAAGCATGATCAAGCATTCGGGCTTCGTGGGTGGCCCAACGCCTGCTCCCTGGCTTACGAAAATGGTAGTACCGCATGGGGTCGACGATATCCTCTACACCGGGTGGGGGTAGATAAGTATCACGTTGGATAATCAAGCGCCTCAGATTGACCAGACGGCTCAGATATCCCCCGATTATACTATGATCCACGAACCAATCGTGTGGCCATCCGAACAATTCTCCTGCACTGATGTGAATCACCTCGACTTGTGAGAGAAATGAAAGCTGTTCCAAGGATGCTTCGGGGATATCGTTCTCTTCCCATATCAGCGAGAGGCTCTTAAGATTCTCGTGGTAACGAAGCGATTGTATGGCATGTCTGAGAAACGTGTCTGACCGGCCATGACGGATCGCTAATGATCTGATTTGTGTGTTCGATTTTATTAAACGGGCTGGCGCTGAGCCAGTCGCTTCGTTCCCGTACAGTATAAGGGTATCAAGAGTATTGATCTGGCCAAGCTCGGAGGGAGGGTCGTCGTATGGAATAGACAAAGAGGATAATCCTTCCCGTACAAGACAGGATACTGCTCGCGCATCTACTGATGTGAACCAACCAATCTGAAGCGTTTTTAATTCAGGAAATTTAATATCAAAGGAAATCGGCCTATCTTTTTTTCCGGGGAAATCCCTTTGCGCCAATTCAAGACAGCGGAGACTCGAACAGCATAACTCCAGGAGGCCTTGGTAGAAAGCAGACGAGTCTAACTGGCCGGGATGATCGAAGGCAGAGTGGAAGTCCCAAGACGTGTCGACGCTCAGTGTCTCTAGAGGGCATGAATTTCTTCCGAGTCTCACATTGGGTATTCTTTGAAATTGACCTCTTAATTTGAGATGTTTGATTGACGACCCCATTAAGCAATCCAAGACCTCATCACCCAGCTCACACGATTCCATAGTAAGAGATTGTAGATTTGGAAGGGTAGGGATAACCAGTAAAACAGTCGGCCAGTAGAGATGCTCGAGGTGCTCATTCAAAATTGACGCGACGCTGCGCGCCGTTGCGAGCTCATCATCATCCACTACCGTTTCAGAATGGCGAGTTGACGGCATGAAAGACTCAACGGACGACCAGTAACTCGAAGCGTTTATCATAAGTTGGCGGACACAAATTCCCAATGACGGTGAAATGGACACTCTGTCAGCGGACCGGTACCTCTGGGCGGCTTCTTTCGAGAGTAGGGCGAGGACTTTGGTTGCAGTGGACCCATAATCAAGAACAATGCTCTTGAATTGACAAGATCGAGCCAGCTGCCGACAGGCCGAATTAACGAGAGCCAGTGAGGCAAGATGGCTCTTGTCTGAGGCGACATAGCCGATTATCAATTCAAGAATCTCAGTGGGAATGGTGAATAAAATCGAAGATGTCGAGGCAATAGAACTTCCCTCTATGACGCGATTGAACGACACAGGGGGGACTGACGCCGGAGGTGCCATCTTGCAATGTTCTTGAGTAAGTAATGTAAGACGTTCTATACACAATGTATTAAGTGATTAATTGCTAGTCGTTAATGTTGGAAAGACAAGGTCTATTAATTAATCACTTAATAGAGGTGGTGATGCTAGCTAGCAACGGTGGTAGTTAGGTCGTAAAGTTGATGTAATTAGGTACTAAAGAAAGAAAGGAATGTCTACCTCCAGGTACGGAATGGTGGGGGGAGATGAATCGTGCCACTTGGTCATGTGACACACCGCCTTGTCACGTGCCACATCCAGAACCATGGTAGCAACAGTTAACGTATTCACTGGGCTGTGACAATTATTTGGTAGTACTGTCATAAAAAGGAGAGATAGGCGGTATATACCAAGCGCGTGACAAAAATGTTACGACTACACGCGTGCGACCATGTATCTTCGGGAGAGTTCTAGGCCGCCGCGGTTAGGGTGGTAGGGAGTGGTGTTATCCAGTGAGCTCCGTGTTTTACCCCACAGGAACCACGCGATGCATTTCTCATCAAGGCTAGACACTTCATAGTTTCCCATTCTGCTCCTTAATCGATCCATCATCTTCGGACCCAAGGTTCTCGACCTCTTCTTCAGATAAACCCTACACAGCGTCGAAGGAGAACCTAGCGATCGGATCAGTACCCCTGTTACGAACCTACATCCAGGGCTTGGATATAGTCGAAATGGGGTTCTTGATTTTAAGGTAACAGTGCTTGTAGGAATCAAAGATGGCTTCACGGTGCTGTTCGTAAGAGAGGCTTGAAGTCCTCAGTTCTATCCTTCCCAGCTAACAAACCTAAGGCCACTCTGGTTCTCGCTGCAGGATACTGCCTTCGCATCTCTCAGGGCTACATCGACCAGGGGCAACTCCTTGTACGAATGACGCCTATTGTGGACTTTACGGCAGGTGAGAAGGATACGTGGGATGATTTCATCCAGGCTCTATGCTGGGTCATGAGGAACCCTTGGGCGTTACAACCAACCTAGGTTCAGTATGCGTGATTGAATGAGGTATCGCAGGTAAGGCATTTCGAGGTGCTGGCGCGTCACGGCCAAGTAATACATGTCGGGACCTGCATCGAGTAGGGCTGAAAATAAAGTATTAATTACTTCCCGCTGCCGCCGAGGCATTGACGTTATCTTATATCTCGCGGGACAATGTGTCCGTAAGCTACACTCCACTAAGCCAACGGATCTGCCCTTACCCAGACAACTCCGACTACTGGGTACATTAAGGAAATCACTATAAGCTCTCACTAGATCTGATAAGGAGACGTGTAGGAGCATCCCTGTGTATCGTTTAGTAAGCTTTCTCTGAGTGTCCGGAGCCCATCAATAATCTGAACTGCTGCTGATCTCCTCCGTTTGTTTGCTTTTTCTAGAGTATGTGTATCGTTAACAAAGCCATGGTTTCATGAAGCTTTGAATGAATAGCATATGCGGCTTACTTATCGTGGAGTCTGGATTGGGAAGCCCTAGGTAAACTCTGTATTTGTCCTGGGCTGTGCTGGACTGCAGTATTAATGACGATCTTGAAAATCTCTTTTTCTTGAAATACATGAGAAGCCCATATCCACAGGAAAAAGTCCCGGCAGTATGACGTCGGAATCTCAGGCTCTAGATTGCTGACCCATCTCTTACTCTCCACTCGGGCATGCGCAACACGGCCAGAGAGCAAGGACAACTGTTGGACTTGATATTCATGAATGACTTTCACAGAATGTGTTAGCAAGCTACGGCGCAGATAACGTTAGGATATTGCAGGAGACAGCGGCTAAGTATGATCCCGATGGACTCTTCCAGGTGCAACAGAAAGATGGCTTTCTTCTGCGAAAGCTATAATTTATGCATATCTCATAGCTCGCTGAAGCAGACAACATGGATATGTATGATTCAAAACTCAAGAGTTTACAGTCACAACGAAATATTCTCTTAGTTATGGTCACAGCAGCATTCTCTAGAATAGCACAATGAGCCTTCGGATAGATGAGTTAATTCAAGTACACTATCTAGGTAGGTATGCACTCTAATGTTTGTGATTTTGTCTCATCGTCGTCCTATTTTCTTCCAATTTGTCTCCAAAAAAATCCGGGACATTAAGACATCATGTCCCTAAGTGGTCGCATAGCGATCGCCCTATCCACCTGAAATCTCTACTTCCCACTGTTCTTCTGCTTCTCCTCCTCCTCCTTCTTCTTCCTCTCGGCCTCTGCCGCCGCCTCCCTCGCCCTCCGAACTCGTTCTGCCTCTGCCGCTGCCTCTGCCGCTCGTTCCTTGCAGACGCTGCAATCAAAGCCTTCATACCACTCACCGCAGTCGACGCAATGTCCTGCGATCTGACCAGAATCCATTCTTGCGGTAGTGATGAATAAGGAGAGAGCTAGTGTTGGTTCGGCGGGATCTGCGTTGAGCAGACTATGGATAGTATGGTGGAGAGATGATCGGAACTCCACCGAATGCTACTACAGTTGTTTCTGGTTACTGTTGATAGGTAGCCTTGTTGTCGGGTTCGTGCTCTCGATCAGATATGGGTCTTTGAGGTGTTCAAGGAATAGTTCGTTGTGATATGGTTGCTGAGTTTCGCTTGGTAAGTTGCTTGGATTGGTTTGCTGTGGTTCTGTTCCAGTTGAGTTAAAGACCTGGACATGTTGTGACTTATATACTTTTTGGGGGGCCTAAACCTGATCTCCGTTTGATAGCATCTATTCATGCGTGAATCACTATACACTCATATTGCTAATCATCGAGTCAGGGTCTATCTGTAAAGCAGCAGTCAGATCCTGATGTTTTCGTCCGCGAGGGCCGCGAGGGCCTGTTTGCTATCTCGTGAGACTCGTAGTCATGGGAGTTACTCACCGGTAAACTACTGCGACGCAAATAAGAATTAACGAAACAAAAGCGTTTTTGCGTGAGGGGTTATTATCCCAACAGCAACGGGCCATGGGCACACATACCTCCTTAAGGTAGATTAAGACCTATTACTGAGGAACTCTGTCCTCCATACTCAATCCCTATTATTCAAGCCAACACGATTGATCCGCTATCCAAGGGGCCGAGAGCCGTAATGCTAGAACACCAACGCAAACAACAGTTCGCTTGTAAATAATATAGTTGCACAATTTCCCTTCAAGGGTAAAAGAGCATTTCAGTTACCGTAAGGGAAAGCCTAGGTATGCGAAGATATTAAGCGCTTCCACTTGGAAATTATTATACAAGTACCCATGTGTATCTGAGTTTACTTAACTCTAATGAGTCTAAAATCCCGAACCTCTCCATAACACATTCTTCGTAACCAGCTCTTGCCATGCATGTATCTCATAAAACACATTTTCCATGAATCATAACATATATCTATTACTTGACGAACCCAAAGCCAGTCTTTTGCGTCACCACCCAAACTTCTCTACTCGAAGTTGAATATTTGCTCCTGACCGGACGGCCTCTGCGCAAGCATTTCTTGTAGTTCTATTCAGACCATCAGGGCCCGAGACCACAAACCCAACCTGCCCCTCTCGGGCAGCAGCCAAATCAGAAATGTAGCCAGGGATATCCGGCCTGCCCGCCTCATTCGTCGGTTCAGGAATAGTTACATGCACTCCGAAATTCTGCAGCTCGGTGATCCTTTCTTCGGATATCCACGATCGCTGTGCCCTGGAGTGTGTCACCCATAGAAGATGGACCTTTCTCTTGCCGTAGTGACTCGTCACTAGATCCCATGCCAGGGGAAATACGACTGCAATCCCGGAACCACCGGCGATGAGGACGGCATTCTCACATGATCGAAGCATGTTAAGTGGATCTCGAGACCCATACGGGCCGTCTAGGCGAACTGCTACCCTCGAGCTTGACTGAGCGCAATCTAGAAGATTGGAAGTGAAACCGGATTGCACTCGGATTAGCAAGCTTAACCAAGCATGGGTCGGCGAGTCACCAGATTCCGCCGAGGGGGCCGCCGATGCGATTGTAAAAGGATGTGCTTGAAGTGTATGGCTACGGCCAAGGGCCGGAACCGAAATAAACACGTGGTCAGCTGGGTGCCATCCATGTCGAATGCTCTGTTGAAGGGGCCGAAGCCAGCCTCGGCTTTTAGCTGCGGGTATGTCCCAGTCCGTGGAAAGCAATAATGTTTGACCGTCTTCCAATATTGTAAGATCCGCAGTGACGTTTGCAGATTTCATCCATAAGCGCCAGACAAGCCTATCGATGAAGAATATAGCTAGTGACGCTAGTATGTACGGCTGGGAAGTGGAGAAATGTAGCCATAGAAAGACAAGCGCCGCGATTTGCAGCACGACGTGAGAAGCTAAGAAGAGCTCGTACCACCTTGCGCGGAAACTGCCGAGCGACGTAAAGTAGAGTAGTTCATAGGACATAAAGGCCCCGATTCCGAGCAGAATTAAAGGATGAGTAATAAAGCTATAGAAACTACCACCTTTCAGCCAGTCGGGCGAGAGGGAGAGGCGCCAGTATAGCATGCTTATGAGGTGAACAAGCGCTTCTAAGCACATTAGCTCGCCGACGCGGCGGTGATAAATGTTGAGCGCCTCATATGAGCGGCCGGTGAGTAGCTTTAGCGGCTGATTCTTCGCAGCGAGTAGGTAAAGAAGAGGCAAATTGACGATGAAAATCAATCCCGCTCGGTCGGCAAAAGCGAAGAAATACCTCGACTCAAGGGGGAGTTGATAGAAGTGGTAAAAGACATTGAGGCCTAGAAAGGCTGAGATAAAAAGAGAGGTCCCATTCGAGGGCAAAGTCCGATTGATTAGTGGGATCGGTCGGGGTTGGTACATTAGGAAAAATTCCAGATTTCTCATCAATCGGTTTCCCGACTTCCGCTGATCCTGTTGTGGACTTCCAAGAAGCGGGAGTCTCTCAACATCGATATTATCGGCCTTAAGTGTGACTTGCGATGATATAGACCCTTCCAAGGTGCTGCTGGAAGATGACACGGCCTCATTCGCGACCTCGGAGTCATCGGCTGGTTTTCTGCGGCTTTCCGAGGCTACAGCGGAATTGTGCTCGAGAACTCTCCATTTAGACCTTCCACGAATGCTTTCGCGCAGGTGAAATAAAGAAAACAATGCGAGAAGTATTAGCAAAGTGATATTGTAGGTGAAGACAATCGTACGACCGTCGAGGATGTAGGTAATCAAGTTCCGCAAATACTGCAGTCTTTCGGGATCGGTCGGGATCTCACGGCCCGGGTTGTTATCAAACAGTGCAGAAACCTCGCTTGAGAGAGGAAGACGAGATGTCCTCAGGCTCTCCCTGAAGAATTCAAGGATCCATTCCGTATGAGCTTGGTCGACGGACATCGTTTTCCATGGGGTTGGGGTCGGGTTGATGTCGGTGAAGACGGTGAAGATTAACATGAAACAGGGGAGGAAAGCAACAAGATCTTATCAGATTGATAACTTCAGCTGACGTCGCCTAGTCTCGCCTAGTCTTGGGGTCCAGCCTGCAGCTGCCCCACCGACATCGGGCACATGAACGTGGGGGCTTCTAAGCGGCTTGGCAGTCTTGGCCGGCCATATTATGCACGACCACGAACAAAATGTCAACTTAACAATTCATTGTTTGTTTTAAATCAAGATTTTAAATTCAATTCACGGGCACTCACCAACTCACGAGTCCCAGTCATATATAACGATAACATTTTATCAGGTTTATTTTTGAAAACATGTTCATTGGCGAGAAGGCAATTGCATCATTCGAGTTAGTGGTATTCTTGCGTCAACGAAGAGACCCATTTTTCAATCCGAGTCGCGATGGCAGCCACTTCAGAACACAACTTACAAAAAGCGGCTGATGTGTCTAATGATGTGGAACTCCTCTACAATTATCACCAGCTGCACATGCCACTTAGCAAGGACATCGATGCTGTCTTCTGTCTGTGCAGTCTCGACACCCGCGTAGCACAGCGCGCTGCCCAACTATTTCTTGATGGATACGGCAACTACCTCATATTCTCCGGCGGAGCTGGGAAACTCACCCAAGACAGATTCGACGAGCCAGAGGCCTTTGTATTTGCCAATATCGCACTGAGAATGGGAGTCCCGGAGGAGAAAGTCCTTGTCGAACCTCTTTCAACGAACACCGGCGAAAATGTTCGTTTTACATATGCACTACTCCGTGAGAAGGGGTTGCTTCTTAACTCCTTTCTCCTTGTACAGAAGCCGTACATGGAAAGGCGCACATACGCCACTTTCAAGAAGCAATGGCCAGATCCTAGCACCCGAATTATGGTCACGTCGCCTCAATTGAAATGGAACGAATATCCTAATGGAGATAACCCCGAAGACTTGGTCATCAACATTGCAGTGGGAGACCTAATTCGCATTCGGGAGTACCCCTCAAAAGGGTTCCAGATTCCTCAAGACATCCCCGACGACGTCTGGGAAGCGGCACAACGACTTGTCCGCGCGGGCTACAATAGTCACTTACCTTGACTACTGTTTCTCTGCTTCTTACCGATACACACCTTTTTGGCGACTCCAAAGTTTGAGTAACATGCCTACCTGGTACTCACAAGGTGTGGTGCAAGAGGATATCACAATGGCAATGCCAAGATCAGTAATACGTGAGACCACCTTGCAGACTCAATATCAATTAACATTAATTTTAAAAATCCCAGGTACGAATGAATAATTGACACGTGCCTGCATGCGAAATGCAATTAATCAACAACCCCTTTTCAACGTCTCGCCTCCAGCTCCAACCAAGCCCCCTTACAATACGGCGGAGAGCAAGGTAACAGGAATATCGAAAGCCGTAGTGCCGGGTGCGAACTCGATGTTTCCAGAAGCGTTGTATCGCGTCTCGCCCTGGGTCCAGAGGTGGGAGACGGAGATCTTAATGTTATCCCGGTCCTCAGCTCCCGTCCACATCGACTCCACAGACGAACCGGCGGTCGCCTCGCCGATGGTGTCGCATACGAGCCATCCCTGCTGGATGTAGATGGGATGACACGCGACGTTGAAGGCAGGCGCGCCCGCTACGTAACCGGCGGGCGCGCTGATGTTGAAGCTTGCTATGCAGCCACCCTAAGACAGTTAGTGAAATACATTGAAGAGAGGTGTATGTTAGTTACTCACCGGTGAGCATCCCTCTTGGAAGTTGTATGCAGGCCATTGAGCGTAAACGTCACGGCCTCCAACAGCACCGGGCAAGGCGGCCGCGGATGCAGCGAGAGCTGAGACGATGGTGACGAATGACGTAAGCATGTTAGCGAGTTGCTGTGAGGCTTTGAGGATATGCTGAGACTAAAGGATTAGAGCTGTTGACTGTGGAGGCGATAAGAACTTGTCGATGGTAGAGAAAATCTGCGAGTAAGACAGTAGATACCAGCAACTCTTATATAGAACTTCAAGGCCTTCGCACAACGTTACTCCTATGTCGATCTCTAGAAATTGTACAGGGTCTAGATTGATGGGATCGTATGCGTTGAGGCTGACCTCGTATTTGCGGCTATAGGGCCTTATGTCATGGTTGGAACCCTAGCTTGCTGAAGTGAGAAAAATTGCCGGAATAGGGATGCATTCGGCGACAGCATACGGACCCATGGCGCTGCGATCCAAATCATTGGCTCATTCTCCGTCAGCCCTAGGCTGCGCCCCCCTGGTATTGTTGGGATCCAGGGGGTCGGGATTAGAACCCGTGGTAGGTACGACGTAACTGATCCAATTGATCACGTTCAAAGGATTTCTTCTTCAGAAACATGGTTCCTTTCGGTAAGTCAGTGATATCTTATATAATTTGATGTGAAATTATATCGGTGTAAAGGAGTAGTATAACATAATATGAACTATTAAGAAAACATTTCTCTTGCTTTAACTTGCACGCTACCTAGAGGTAGTCAGAAAAGGGGACATGTTATAATAATCGGCCCTTGCTATGGCCAATGTTTCCTTATGGTACACCAAGTTTCTAAGGGGCTTCGATGGTTCTGTACTATTTGGTGGGAGAGTTACTTATTATGAGCTTGGATCTAATTTGAAGAGAAGTTCTGTCCTCACAAAGTCTCAGGGGTACGTCCAGTGGACTAGTCGACAGTTTTATTAGAAAGTAACTACCACCAAGGTAGCTCTTGGACCTGATGCGTAGATGATATTACAAATCTATGTTGATTTGAATAAATAAGAAGCTCAACTATTTATCATAACATTTTCCTTTCGGTAGTAAAGCATGTATTTAATCTGCAATATTGACTTTACAGCCTCGTATTAGTAGAAATGAATGTAAGTTCACTAAGTTCCTTGGAGGTACTAGATACTTGAAAAATGAATCATTTTCCCATGGACTTATATAATGCTCCTTATTCAGTTAATCATGCACGCAGAGTCCAATACGGGATCAATAAATGGCTGAGTGTGGTTGAATGGCAAATTCGTGTAAGAATAACAACTTGTTAAAGGAGCATCAGACCTTGATACCTCTATTTCTTGTGGAAAATGACTTCTACACGTACCTCACGGATTGTTTGCCTGCAGTCACCAGCCGCTGTGGACCAAAAAGCAGGAAATGTTCTGCGTGATTAGCCTGTGCCATAAGTTCGGATGATCGTGAGAACCTCATTCATGAGCTCGAGTTATTATTAGATTGTGGCAACTCGGTAACAGGAATCAAACCATGCACTACAGGTGTGAACTTACCAGCAGAAATGCATATATTTCGTCCGTCAAACTCGAATTTATGCTTGTTCTCGGGATTACATCCGTACATCTCGAAACATAAACGGCAAACTCATTACACTACGATCTTAAATACACGAGGAACATCTAGACACGATGCCACCTAATGCGAACCTGAACCAATCTTCGCCTGTCGTAGATCTAGCGTCAGAGTTCAAGGTAAAGTCTCCCGAACCAATATCTCTTATGTCAGACGTAATTGGACTTCCCGTGAAATATGCTAACAAAAATATGCTAAATAGAAAACCAAGCCTCTGAAGCCGAAGCCTTCAAACCTCAACCTTTCTCAACGGGGGTCGTCTAGAAAAGAGCACCCCGGCCAAGATGCTTCTGACAGCGAGTCCGATACTAAAGACCTTGGCGAGTCTATTGATCCTGATGAGGAGGATCGTGTATACTGGCGTGGCGACAAGTCGGATGTGTTATTCTGATAGGAAAATAGAGGTAAAAGAGTTCGATGGTACTATCAAACGGCGCATGCCCGAAGATAGGAAGACCAGGTGCTCAGAGAGTCAAGGCGATGACCAAAGCGAGCGACCGATATTTCTAAATGACAGACCAAAGTCGAGCATGTATGGGTCTTTGTCGGTCTAAGGATAGTAGGTTCCCTAGCTATAAAAAGGGTTAATATTAACCTCAATATCTAGAGCTAATACAGCTCAGGGATAGGTTGAGGGCGAGTCTGAGTCGTATTTGGTATATATTGTTATGAGATCTTTACTTAGGCAACTCCGAGTATAGTTCCAGGGTTCCTAGATTATATACTCCAGACTTTCTACTATTCACTTTAACTTTATGGGTCGAGCTAGGTATATACTTCTATATCCTGCATCCATATACATGCCCACGAAAAGCTTTTAGACAAGGGCACATAACATCCTTGGGCTTCATATCAGAGCTCGAAACGACCACACTCACCACACTAAGATCTCTAGTGTGGTGGGTGCTTATACACACACTAGGCCCTCCTCGTGTGGTGGTCTTGGCACACTCACCAGGTTCTCGTCGTATGGTTAGGTATAGTTTGATCTAATAAGTATATAAACAGTCCTACTGAAGACATAAGTGGGTCCAGATTGAGAGCATCGCCAATATTACTAGTAAGCGAGGCTATCGCCAACCTCGTCGTCGCCACCTAACGTTGCAAAAGCCATATCAACACTTGTTAAAATTAAAAAAAAAAAATACTAAGATGAAACAATAAGCCGGCGAATAAGTCGGCTTTATATATTTATCCTAGTAGCTGGGGTAAGTTGGCTGATTAGAATTGCGGTGAAAAAAAGGATTTTTCTAAATCAAAATCAAAACTCTTAGTAGCCGTAATTAGTATCTTAGACACGTTAAATATAAGGGTGCTAGTATCTCATTAACTTTACTCATTTTAATACCCCTTTTAATCTTTCCGTAGCTACCTCAGCCACTTCAGTTATACTGTTAGTATTACCACCAAAACAGGTACCTATTAGTAAATACTAACAATTTAGATAGAAACTCCGAGAATTTCACATACATAACTTCATAGTTTACCAATCACACTTATCACACAATATTGCACCACACGTACACTCATAAGAACCTCATCGTGTAGTGGATAAGTACCTAAAGTAAAGCACAGGCCCCGTATGGTGCGGTGGAGTGCAATGGATTAGGTGAGTGTACACCACGGTGTTTTAGGTGTGGTTGTTTCGAGCTCTGCTCCATATGTGCCACCAACACACTGTCCCCATGGTTTCACTGCCCCTAATTTTCCATATTATAAAGGTATATATAAATGGCAACTTGGCCTCCTTCTCATTATGTCCTGAGTGAAAGAAAATCGTAAAAGCCAAATTAGGAATGATGGGTGGTATAATAGGTATAAAGATATGAAAAGAGTAATCAAGCCATGATAAAAACCCGATTTCCACACAGCGTTAAACCGGCGCCCTCAATCTGTAGCACACAGGCTGCAACGGGGATAGTTTGTTTAACGTCTCTACGGTAAGTTATACGCAGAGACGCGATGTGTGAAACTATGCTTGACTGCTCGACTGATAACTTTATACTACACTATGGTAACTTGCTCATCTTCCAACTGGTTCATCATCTCGTTGATGTCGTCCTTCCTATTCAACTTGAAAATAGCCAACCCTACCCGGCAATAAGCAGCAAGATTTTCAAGGGACCGGACGAGAATGATCCCATGAAGATAACGTAGAGAAGGGTAAAATGCCAAAAACAACACCCTGACAGAATAAGGCCGACCTTCGAATTCACCTGGAGACCACTGACGCCGGATTAAGCTTTCACCATTAGTTAAACCATCCTGACGTCCTGGTGGAAAGATGTCCGGGTTTACTATTCGAGATTTGATTCCATCCACATTTAGTACATCAATGACAAAAGGACCACCCCTGTCAAAGAGTTCTGCAGACGGATCGTGGGTGAGAGTGGCCTGAGCTAGTTTGCCTAGCAGCATAATTGCTCCGAATTGGGGTACCCCTAACGGTTCTGATAGATTATCGTATATATGTGACCTGATAAACGTAGCAAGACGGACCACATTAAAATCATGGTCAAGGGGGTAGTACGTCCACGTGTCACATGCCATCCAACTCCAGGTTGGCGCTTCATACAGCTCGGTTGATCCTTTGTATGTTTCGCGTCGCCCTGGCTTTGCAGTGGTCCACAGCAAGTCTAAAACCAAATCCTGCTCCCAAAGTCCGGCAAGATAATTATCCGAAAGTTTCTTTTCAAACCATGATGCTATTGCCGATAGAGCTCTGAGCTTATCTGTAGATCTGGTGAGTTTGCGCAGGGTATAAAAAGTAACGATTTCTTGTCGCCATCGCTTGTGTAGTTCTTGGGCTGTATTAAGTGAGAGGAGCACCTCTAAGCTTCTCTCTCTGTATAATCGGTGATGATCAGTAACCTCTGCACTCTCACATTCGCAGCGCAATGTTGTTTGACAAGACCAAGCCACTTCGCGCGATCTAAATGAAAGATAGCGTCGTGCGCGAAGACGTTCCTGGAACGCCCAAGCTCGTTGATCCAGTGGGCCTTCTAGGCTTCGATGAGGCGGAGCTAATCGATAGTAGAAGATTTCTGGTTCGTCCGTATCCTGTGAGGTGATGGACACGGTACCCTCGCGATACGGAGGGCGTTCTTCTGTAAGGAATCCATCTTTGGCAGTAGAGGCGCATGTCGCCGCAAGGACAAGGTCAGCCCTGTGATATACATTTTCCATGAGTTTTGATTGTTCGTGCCAATCTTGCTCGTCGTCTTGGATGATGCATAACGAGTCGATCCACAGGTATTTGTATCCCAGTGCCTTTGATATATATATGGCATCCTTGAAATTCTGCGGCATGGATTGTAACTTGATACACATCTTGTGCGATTCAATCGTGCTCTTTTCTGTCTTGAGGAACTCTTCTTGGCCCCAGCAGTAGCTCAGGGCAACGTAGTTACCCACTTCCGTGAGATTGTCAACTAGTCGTGCATCGGACCCTTCTATGTCGAGTACTCGCGTTGGAAGAGGTGATGCACAGGATAGTCCGCAAGCATGGTGGCTTTCTTTGCAATCATCGAGCCATTTCTTGATAGTCTCGAGGCACATATCTGAGTCCGCCCTTCTTGGTATACTCTTATAAGAGCACAGTCCTGTTTGACTGTTGCTCTCAGGCCCGACTTTAGCTGCTGAAGTTAGATACGTAAGGTAAGTACGGTATTATACCTCCCGAATAACATCACCTCAACATTAGGATTATGCACTTACGATATATGAAAATGGAATCAACATCATCCTTATAGGCGTATTTTTCTCTTGACACTTTGAATTTCAACCCTAGGAGGGTGTATCGGTCCTTGGGAATAAACTTTAAGAAAGCAGGATTGGCTTGGGCGAAACCGAAGTGTAGACTTGCATCTTCTATTACAGCGACGATGAGCTTACAAAGTGCACAAGAGGATTGATCGCTGTCCTGCCATTCCCTGATATATCCCAGTGGGATGTATGCCGATGATGAAGGTGAAATATTCGCTAAGGGGTCAGAAACATTATGTCCGCATCTGAGGCACTTGTGAACTTGTACCGATTCAGCCGATTCAAGTGCCATATCCATCGAGAATGTTTAATAGTAGATAGGAGACAAGTAAAGTCTCATTCCCGCTACCATGGAGAATGTCCCGTAGATAAAAGGCATCATGATTCGTGACTTGACAGAGTGTCAGTGACAGAGTATCCATTTACAACGTGTTACAGAGCCTAGTGTCTCCTCGAGAGATGTCGCTATCCGAGAATCCGTAACCATATCATGCCAACGACATAGCGCTCAGTGGAGCACCGACGAATAGATTATGAGCACCACTTTCAGTTCATGCAGGAAAACTAGAGGAAGATAGGTAGCCTGCCTATGTGCGACAGTACTTACGGCAGGACGAAAACGTAGGACGGGTTGGACGAAAACGTAGGTAGCACCAGATGTTGGAAATTCCGAGAATCTCGATTTGAAGCCCTCGGTGATGCTATCTATTATTAGGCACGTGTAGCACATTAGTATGAACTGCATTTTTAGGGGTGTATGATTTTGGAAAGTCATAGCGTTGTTACACTTCACCATCAGATTAGAGGCTCTAAGAGGCTTGTGCGTGAAGTAAATCGAAAGGTGACATAGGTGCAATCAATTAACCTGAGTGCTTAGGGGCTTATCGTATTCGGAAAATGATGAGACAAAACTGATGAGATTTAGGCATTGGATGATGAGGCTTATGAATATTTGATTGCTGGACCAATCCTGGGTGATTCCTACAGGATATATATTATTACGCGAACGACGGAAGCATTTGAGAAAATGGCGAGATCGTAATCGTCGGTTTTCATTAGATCTAAGCCACAAGGGTATCGGCTATCGGAGGATTACCTTATGCCACAGTGCGATACGGTGTAGAGGTGTTAGAAATAGATGGATCAGCTTCAGTCTACAGATCGCCAGGGTTCTGCACACAAAAGTATGATATTACGTACGTAAATAAATAGTACAACGACTCTACTGCGGTGTAACAAGACCATGTACAATAGCTATTCGATTGGGCAAATAAATATGTCTCGTGCCAGAGGGGTAAAGAGGGTCATTGAATGCTGAACCTCAGATACGGGGCGAGATCCTATTTTAAGGAGTGAGGAGCTAACTCGTTACCCCGGACTCCACTAGCTACCAGGGCTGTAGTTCTAGGGCTGTGGTGCAGTAGGTACCTAGTTGAGTTGCTGGTTGCTTAAGCGGCTGCTGCGGTTATCGGCTGCAGTGGGGCAGGCACTTCCGATGGATGTCGGTCAAATTTCGCCATAACGGCACCAAAAGGTGAGAAGAAACAAGTCCAGCGGCCAGTTGGGCCGGGGGGGACGGTGTCAACTTTAGACCGCCACGACGATGCCCACCGAAAACCCAATTAGTAAAGAGAAGACAAAGGAATGCAAGTTAGGGCCGATTTCGCCATTTGCTCAACTCGACGTGCAATTCATCCTACTCTGCGTTCTGCGCCTCGGAACCCCCTTGCTTAGAAGCCTTCATTCGCATACGAGCCGTCCGAGCCATTAATAACAATCCACGGGACTCTTTCCTGTCTTTTCCCGCCAATCCACATTTCTAACCATACTGTACCTGGGACCTGCGAGATCCCGTTCGTCACTCCTGCGAATTCTGGAGCAGGACCGGTCAACTCGGGTGGTCATCAAGCACGCCATCTCACCGCGTTTCACTCTATTCTTGCTCATCCTCTTTCAGATGGTGCAATTTGAATAAACCTCTCCTGGGCCTTGTCCTTCCACCCGGTCGCAGTCCTAATTTCTTTCGACTTCACCATCATGACCAACCTATCTTCTAGACCGATATCCAACGGCCGCGAGCCTAGTTCGAGGCACGATGGCCACCATTATCACGCAAACGACACCACCCTGACGAATCCGAACCACATATCATCTACCAGTCGTCATCGTTCGCAGAGACAGTCATTATCGTCCTTATCCACCGAACCACCCAGCGCGAAACCGTCGAGAGATAATTGTGACAGACGAAGACCCGAGGACGGGGAAGATTCCTCACGTTTTCCCAACATGTCGCAACAGCTTATGGGTCAGTCCGTTACTCCCTTCTTGCGGGAACACATACCAGGATTTTATGCCCCGATAGGGAAACCCGACCTCCCGTCAATGACGGCCCTTAAAACCAAGGACCCCAATAGTAAATATTGCTATCGACATCGCCCGGATTCTAAGTGTCGAAGGGCGGCCGACGAGACTAAGATGGGGCTAATCCAGAGTGTATGTTGTGGGATACAGGGATCAATGTTGTCTGGTTGCTCACATTTAATATCTGTAGGAACTCGAAACGTTGCCTGCCGCCGACCGACAGGCTATCACAAACGTCTGGTCGTTATTCTCCGCTGCCCCTTCGAAGCACCGTGAACTCATGCTGCAGGGCATCATTACGCAATGTTGCTTTCCGCAACTCTCTACCGTATCCCGCGAAGTACACGAACAATTGAAGATAGATTTTCTAACCGCGCTACCGACCGAACTTTCGTTGAAGATTCTGTGTTATCTCGACTGCTCTTCTCTCTGCAAGGCTGCCCAAGTTAGCAGACGATGGAACACACTTTCGGGAGACGACATGGTTTGGCACCGGATGTGCGAGCAGCATATTGGACGCAAGTGCGAAAAGTGCCAATGGGGTTTGCCGAAATTGGAGAAGAAGAGATTAAAGGAATGGAAAATCCAGCATCAAGCCAATTTAGACACCCAGCGAGCACTGACGCTTATCGGCAGTCAGACCCCCTCAGTTGGAGCTGTCGCCAAACGTGGAACATCATCTTTAGAGAACGAAGTGCAAAATACTGCTAAGCGCCAGTGCGTTGGTGGAGTCAGTGATACGGAGGAATCATCATCAACGGGCACCCAGAAATTCAGGCCTTGGAAGGATCTGTACAGGGAGAGGTATCGGGTTGGATCAAATTGGCGCTATGGCAGGTGTTCTATCAAAACGTTTGGGGGCCAGCACACGAACGGAATCACAGCTCTACAATTCGACGACAACATGCTTGTCACGGGCTCTTACGATTCGAAAATCAAGCTTTGGGACATCGAGAAAGGCAAGGTCATACAAACTCT
This sequence comes from Hypoxylon cercidicola, assembly GCA_022578845.1. Classification (NCBI taxonomy): domain Eukaryota; kingdom Fungi; phylum Ascomycota; class Sordariomycetes; order Xylariales; family Hypoxylaceae; genus Hypoxylon; species Hypoxylon cercidicola. Next base: position 3,487,755 of record MU399494.1, on the reverse strand, counting down.
TCACGGCCATACCATGGGTATTAGGGCGCTTCAGTTCGATGACCGGATGCTTGTTTCCGCCAGCTTGGACGGTACAGTCAAGATATGGAACTGGCGAACTGGGGTTTGCATCAATACCCTCAATCACCAAGGCGGTGTCATCACTGTGCATATGGACGGCGACCTTCTAGCTTCGGGCTCTATGGATCGCTCGATCAAGATTTTCAACTTCAAAACCCAACAATCGTACAGTCTACGAGGCCATACAGATTGGGTGAACCATGTCCGTCTCGATGCTGCTTCGCGCACCGTACTTTCAGCCTCGGATGACTTTACGGTGAAGCTGTGGGACCTCGACTCCAAAGTCTGCATTAAGACTTTCGAGGGCCATGTTGGTCAGGTTCAACAGGTTCTTACGCTCCCGGACGATTACGAATTCGAGGACGAAACCGCGCAGGATGGTGATGCTACCTCGGTGACTAGCAATCGCAGTGGTACGCCTCCGGGCAGTTCCCCGCCCGCCATGTCGCCGCCCGAAGTGGATGAGGAGCGAGCTGCATATGGCCCAATTTTTCAGTGTGACCCCGACCGGCCACTCCCCCCACGATGGATGCTTACCGGGTCTCTCGATGCAACAATGAGGCTTTGGGATACCGCGACAGGGAAATGCCCGCGAACCTTTTTCGGGCACATCGAAGGCATCTGGGGATTGGCGGCCGACTCTCTGCGCTTCGTTACCAGCGCTAACGATGCAACTGGTAAGCATCCCATCCTTAAACTCGTGATATAGTATTTTGGAATCGAAGACTGATCTTGTCAATTTAGTCAAAGTTTGGGACTCTCGAACTGGTAAATGCGAGCGAACGTTCACTGGCCATGCCGGGCCGGTGACGTGTGTTGGCCTTAGTGATAGCCGGATGGCGAGCGGAGGTGAAGACGGAGAGGTGCGACTGTATAGCTTCGAGGGTGAACCTTCGGAGGTTGTAGAACTCGGCACACCTGCTTGAGCTATTGGACGACTCGGAAATATTTAATTCGCTTCAATGGAGGCCGACACTGATTGATGATGACTTAGCGGGTTTTACGGGGGGCGTTCAATTATACCACTTTTAACCGGCTTACCTATGGGATGAAAAAGAGCTGGGGCTCGGCGGTATTGTGTTAGCCAAAATTCACGGCTTCTGGGAGGGTTGGCGTCTTCTGCTGGAAAAAACTTCAAAAACTTCAGGGCGTCCTAGGTGGGAAATACGACGCCGTGACACCACGCGCTATTGAAATAGCTTGTCAGTTCCAAAGGGTTTGGACAGGACGACGACGTCTATTCAACATTGTCCCAAATCGCAAGGAGTACCTGTACAATTTACACTATAATGAAAATGGTTTCGTATGGCATGTGGCTTGAGCCTCTCCGCATAGCGCTGCTCATGTAATGTGCATGTGAGGTTCGTTCTAGACCTCCTAGTCGTGGTCGATCTGAGGGATAGCATTGGGCTTCCCGTGGCCTGAACTCATATTTTATTGGAGCAACCCCTGTTTGTGTCGCGTGAATCTGATATTACAGCCTTCTCATCATCGCGATCAAACTGCATTCTAGTTCTGCATATAACCTCGGCATGTGGAATGCTAGTATTCTTCATGAACTTGATACTAGAGCCTCAGAGGAGCTATAAGTGTTTTTTTTCTACCCGGTAGTATCCGACACTGTACATCACTGGTGTTCTAAACCACTTACGCAAATACGTACCCCTAGAATCCCTGCCAAGTCTCGTTCCCCGGCTTTGTCTCCCCGCAAAATCACAAGCTCGGCTTCCCGTCGGTAAACATAACTTTTCGACGTCACTAACAATCACAGGCCAAATGCTGTCAGCATCGCAATTTGAATGGTACACCATTTCAGATGGGAAATCTTTTGCAATTGCATGATACAGAGACACTGGAAAGCCAATTGAGTATTTTGAGACTCGCTTTGGTCTCGAGTAGAAGCTAGACAAGACGAACAATGCTCTTCCTGCCGGCCGCCAAGCTGTCTGCGCAACAACGCGACTTTGGGACCTCCGGTTTGCCGAACGAGACCTGATCCGGCGGACCGCTCGACCAAGAAAGTGGACAAAGACATAGGGGCACACACGTTTAGGTTTTCCGCCGTCGTCACTCGAACGTCGATCTAGCCCAACCCCACAATCGCGTGCTGTGCCTCCTTTGGTGCTCTGACCTTCCTTAGCTCCCTTGGTCAGTAGGTCTGAAAGGGAGCACGGGGATAGGGCCGTTTCGATTTTCAGCCGCGGAAGTTCTGGTGCCCATTTTGAGTCACTCGCTTCCATCTCCCTTCCGGCATGGCGGGTTGCAACAGATGCCAATTGCCATTGCCCATAGCTCGGTAATGCCCTTGTGCCTAGGGCCCCTTGGTGCCGGATGGACGGTCTTGTATGTATATAGACGTCGGGATATCCTGGCCTGGAGCTCCTGGCCCGAAGATCACGTTGTAGGTTTGGACGATTGCTTTTCCTTAGCTGTTCTTTTAATATTTATACCTCTTTGTCTTTGTATTCACATACTAGGCGACGATACCAACGTCCGTCATTTCGTTATAGAGCTTGGCTTCTGTCAAATTCTGTCTTTCGAGTCCGTCCCATCTTTGCTTCAATATACCCTTAGCCATACAGAACCCTCCACAAAGGAGATTTCTACAAGGTACTACCTAGTAGAACGTTGGTGACGTCCATTGCATGTGATCGCCTACCTCAGAGCGCCTACCATTTTCGTCCCAAGCAAGACGACCTGCCAGTAGAAGCATCCCAAACTAAAAGCCGGGCGGAAGCCCAATTACATCGGACATTATGGCGACCAAAGTAGGAGGAAAAGATGGCAAGCCGCCGCCGACGGCAGCGACGAACTTGATCGGTGAGCACCCCGAATGACTGCTTGTAGTCTCCGTCAAGCCCTCGTAACTAACAATCCTGCGATATAGCCGGTGGAGGAGCGGGTATGATGGAGGCCCTCGCCTGCCATCCTCTTGGTTCGTGCTGCCCCTACATCCTCTCTCTCCGTTCCAGTTCCACGCCACCGGTCTAACACCTCAACCCTCCTCTCCTAGACACGATAAAAGTGCGAATGCAGCTGTCGCGGCGCGCGCGGCAGCCCGGGGCCCCGAAACGCGGGTTCATACGCACGGGGGCGGAGATCGTGAAGCGGGAGACGCCCCTCGGCCTGTACAAGGGGCTGGGCGCGGTGCTGACGGGGATCGTGCCCAAGATGGCGATCCGGTTCACGTCGTTCGAGGCGTACAAGCAGATGCTGGCGGACGCGGAGACGAAGACGATCACGGGGCGGGGCACGTTCGCGGCGGGGCTGGCGGCCGGCGTGACGGAGGCGGTGGCCGTCGTGACGCCGATGGAGGTGGTCAAGATCCGCCTGCAGGCGCAGCACCACAGCATGGCGGACCCGCTCGACATCCCCAAGTACCGCAACGCGGCGCACGCGCTCTACACCGTCGTCAAGGAGGAAGGCGTCGGCGCCCTCTACCGCGGCGTCAGCCTGACGGCCCTGCGCCAGGGCAGCAACCAGGCCGTCAACTTCACCGCCTACACCTACTTCCGGGAGGCCCTCCTGCGCTGGCGGCAGCCCCGCGACGGCGGGGGCGCCGCCGCCGGCCCCGCCGTCGCCTCCCTGCCCAGCTGGCAGACCACGCTCATCGGCCTCGTCAGCGGCGCCATGGGCCCCCTGAGCAACGCGCCCATCGACACCATCAAGACGCGCCTGCAGAAGACGCCGGCCGAGGAGGGGGTCTCGGCGTTCAAGAGGATCAGCACGATCGCGGGGGAGATGTTCAAGTGAGTGCGCTCTCTTTATTTCGCGAGTATTTCTTTTACCGTAATTCTGGATCCGGATTTCTGTCTTCATTATGTGCATGTGCGGTGGTACTGACCTGCGTCTGCGTGTAGGCAAGAGGGCTTCCACGCCTTCTACAAGGGCATCACGCCCCGCATCATGCGTGTCGCGCCCGGCCAGGCCGTCACGTTTACGGTGTACGAGTACCTGAAGGACAAGTTGGAGAAGAGTGGGCCGAGTGTGTTATCGGGAAGTCGATATGAGGAATAGGGGGTGGGGGCTTATTGGGGACGAATTTGGAAAATGTGGCAACGATCGCATGTAAAATGCAATTATCATGGAGGCATATCATATCCCGTATTTATGACAAAGGAGAATTACAATTCTGCCCTGTTTCTACTTGATCATGACGTCTCGTTAGTTCCTAGTACCTCTAGTGTCGAAGTAAAGGATACATAAAACCAGCTTGCAATATTCAGCCTTCACCTGCCAGGTCTCTTGGGTCTTCTGAAAGCTGTCCTGGTCTCTGCCTCGGGGAATAGATCCGATGTTACGGACTGTTCCGTGATCTCGCTTGGCTCCTCTACTTCGAATTTCTTCTCGATATCGAGCCCCGCCTCTGATTTAGCCACGTCAAGGACAGCTCGTTTCATTAGCGGGTACATCATCCGAAACTTGATGCCCTTGTTGACCGCCGTGGCTGGACAGGTGTAGAAGAAGAGCACGACATTCTTCTCGTCTCCACCACGCGGCGGGGTGGCTTTGTACCGGAAGAATGTGAAACGTGGTTCGGTGGATGAGATGGTCTCGACAAGCTCGGGGATAGTGGACGGCGAGGAGGAGTCGGGGACCAGCTCGATAACTTCGGTCTCGGGGTTGATTTTCTGTTTATAGTCGTTATTAACTGCGCTCTGTCCCATCGAACCACTAGGGCAAGCTTACCAGCATAACTAAGCCGCTGCCCTCCTCGCGGGACAGCGCGCTCAGAGAGACCAGCGCATCGGTAGCAATGGGCATATTCATAGTCTTGCTAAGATGGATCTCGCGGACACCAGTGCCGGCACCAGCCTCCGCCTCCGCTCTCTTCACTTCACCCAGCGTCCTCTCCTCCTCCGTAAGCGGCGCTTCGAGCTCGACATGCTTGTCGTGCTTCTCGAAGCCGGCGGCGCTCAGCTCCTCGGCCGTCGTCGCGAATATCGTCTCGCGGAAGTGCTCCGAGCCCAGCTCGCGCACGAGCGTCAGCCGCGTCGACGCGAATAGCATCTTCTGGCGGACTTTGGCCGAGTCGGGCACGTACGTCACGGCCACGAGGTGCGGGGCGCTGTCATATCGGCGGAGCAGCACGTATAGCGGCTCGTCGGGCTTCAGGTGAGAAGAGAGCTGAGCTACGTCGGCGGAGAAGTCGCTCGACGAGGATCGCGGGAGCGTGGTTATCGGCGTGAGGGACTCCGAGGAGATGGTCACGAGAAGCCCGAAGAGTGACGTATCGGCGAGAAGCTTGTTGAACTGGGAAACGAGTTCCTGCGATGCTGGGTTCCGAAAGTGAGCAAGCTAAGCTACGGTCTGTCTCGGGTGTAAGTGGGAGGAGTCGGTGTGTAAATACCAGAGATTCCTGACTGCATTTTCTAAAACCACGGTGTTACCTAGATCGATAACGTTGTTCAAAGAGTTGACTAGGAGTACATCTGTAGGAAGAAGGACGGTTACGGTTGTTGACACTGCGAGGCGCAACATCTGAAGATCTCGAGTAAAAGGGATCCATGCGGATGCCCCTCCATTTGACATTCGATGCTTGGCCTGTCAGGGGGAAACACGCGTGGTGCGGGGCTCAGATATCTATTACATGCATAAATCGGCTATAGGAGGTGTATCAGCACCTATATGTGCTAAATCCATAATATCTTAGAATTGGAGATGACTATGACTAACAAGTTCTCTCTCCCCTTTTAGGTGTCTCACCTACTTCTGCCCATACAGATGCATATCCGTACAACATCCATTTAATCATGCTTTCAACGCGAAAATCGATCCGTTCCTGATCCTAATTCGGGCTGCTTCTTTAGTAGCTGACTTTTAACAGTGGGTCGGTTGACCCAAGAGAAGAAGAAGATCGCGGCGCTGAACTTGCTGGATGGTGTTTAGGGGTAGTAACCTATTTCGCATTCAACTTCTTATAAGCCTTAGAATCCCAAAACATCGAGGACGGGTAGTGCGGGAGCGTCTCGAACTCGCAGTGGAGGTGGCCTCTAAACAACATCACGGCTTCCTTCTTGGCCTGCTCGGCATCGCATTGCAACCCGGCCTTGTTCCCTTCCCAGGTGATGCTTTGGATCATTGTACACGAGCCATCATCATTGCTTGGTTTCGGAACAATATGAAATATATAGCACTCCTCTTGTAACCAGTTTCGAATGATATGGATAGATATATTGCCGTTTTCGTCCGGATCCTCGATCAGCATGTCCCATTTGTCGTCCATGCTTTGAGATTTGAACCCGACTTTGAGCTTTTCCACGTCTGCGTCGCTGATCGGCAGACCCCAAGGTGCTGTGAGAGGCTCCTTCATGGGCTTTCTCGAGCCGCGATCGTACGTCGTCGCAAGCCACTTCTTCATCTCCTCCTCGTTCACATTGCTGTTCTTATCCTCTTCTACGTCAGATTCGCTGTCTGTCATCGGAAGCACCGTTGTAAGCTCCTCCTGTTCCGTATTGCTGTGTGACGTCATCTTATAATTTGCGTCGCAGAATGTATTGGCTGTGATGAGTATTAAAACGCCGAGGATTGTGATTGGAAATTCGCACGTGTCTGTCGTTAGACGGCCGTGGCAGTTGATGGTGAATTCAATGATTGACTTGTGTTGGGGAAGGGGCCTGATATAATAAGCATAAGCGAAGATGGACAAGGTCTATTAATCACTCAATAGCGAAAGTTGTAACAGTTATTGTTATTATCAGAAAGGGAAGGATTCTCTACGGAAAGGAAGGGGGATATGTAAATACAAGATTAGTCAGCACATGGACCACCGGTTCCATCATAGTAGCTTATTTCATATAAATATTACTTTTATATATCTTTTATTCTACTTACGTCGATAAAGAACGACTGTCGGAGCTACTTGGTATCTAAAGAAAGAATATAGCGTTGTGAAATAGGTATCCTAGGATAGGCAAGATCGGATCGAACTTCTCTTAGCACTTTTACTCCTCTCGTGTCCTTCCCTGGTCCTGGTAGCGGTCTGTTCCCATTCGACGATGTTTTCCCAAGGGACAGAGCTATTTACTGCAAATTCATTTCCCCGGGATTAGGGTGTTCTTGGTTCTCCTTGAATTCTTCGATCGTGTCAACAACATCGAGGCCCCATGGATTGATGAAGTAAACGTAGAAGTTGCCAGAGGATTTAGGAACTGCTTCAGCGAGTTGCTTATCGCTCGTGTTCGACACAATTTTCGGCAACTGGGAGACATTCGAACGCAGAGGGGGATATCTGTTTATACCGGCACTAACATACATGCAGCTCATCGAAATTACAGGCTACACTTACTTGAATTACGTATCATCTCCTTTACCAACCTTAGATATATGCCCGCTTAATGGAATCGTGACAAGGAGTTGACCCTATGAATCTCAGGTGGACCAATCTAGAGCAGCGCCCATACCTATGGGCCGTGGTTCACGAAGTCCTGCGCCTTACACCAGGTGTTTCGCATAGATCAGCTTGAATAGCGCGGAACAAAGATCTATTCTACAAGAGCAAATATAGCCGCTTCCAGTTGGTCATTGATAGGGGTACCCCTATCGGGATGACTCCAGTGATCAATCACAGTAACGAGGAGTCGTTTCCAAATCCCGATGGATACATTCCTGAGCGCTGGATTGTAAACGGGCAGCCAAGCTACACGTTATATAAGTTTTTGATTTCGTTTGGAAAAGGAAGTCGATCCTGTCTCGATATCCAGTATGCTGTCTTTTCTTCCCTAAGATCACTCAGAAGTTCAAATGCTTATGATATTTTCCTAGACTTGCATACTTCAAGCTCTTCATCATGACAGCTGCTGCGGCATTTCGAATCGTACCAAGAGCACAGTTGTACGAAACTACCGTTGAAGATATAATATGACCATGATCTCGTCGAGCCCCAAATGGTCAAATGTTCTATCGCTGCCCCCGTCATAATAACGTAGTAGGATATTATGCGAATTGTACTTGAAGCTGAGCTATAGTCTAACTGTATACCTGGTAGTTAGGTTGTTTGTATTAGCTTATTGCGGTTCTCGAATTGCTACTACACCTCACCATATCTCTTTTGCTTTCACCAAGATCGAGCTTTATTAGTAATTTGCAATCACAGACAAATACACTAGCTGCCTCTGATCGTCATCGTTCAATGTTCTCACCGGACTCTTAGTCATCTACACAACTGGTCCTTTCTGGAGTCTCTATCTAATAAGATATTCACTTGGCCCGTTTTATTAAAATTCACCCTTTCACTCAGTGGTCTCATGTCTCGCGATTTCCCTCTCCTACTCGATCTTTCTACGCATAAGACAGAAAATACTATCACCAGAACGTCTTCTGATTTTGGAAACTAGTAAGGACAACGGAGTACGATGCGGAGTCATTTAATAGCTTTTCCTCAAGATTTATCAATAAGCAGGATTTTATGGCACTAGAACTACGCGGAATTGGAAAAATTTCGGCTGGCGAATTCCAAAAAGGCCGAAGCTATACCGTTGGCGCTCCACACTTCTCCATCTTCTCCCCTGACCCCAAGCCGAACTTCTCCTCTGGCCCCAGGCCGATCTCCAGCTTCTCTCACGACCCCATAGTCTAGCTTCCCCTCAGGCTCCGCACGATCTCCAATTTTCAACTATTTTAGCGTCGCATTATTATATTCTAGCGGAATGAAGTCACGTTCGTTACTCGGAATGTTCCGTGGGCCAACTTATAAGTAGACGTCTACGACCGAAGTCGGGACATAATGTTTTGTCTGGCTCAGGGGCTCGACCTGGAAGATACTTTACATCCAACAGCCGAAGACGCAATGAAGCTTTCCCCAGCGGTTTTAGCTGGATCCCTCTCCGTGAGGCAGGAGATCGATTATAACTCAGCACCGCCGAACTTGTCTACTCTCGCCAACTCAAGTCTCTTCGAAACATGGCGGCCTAAAGCGCACGTACTCCCGCCCTTTGGACAGATTGGAGACCCGTGTATGCATTACACAGATCCCGAGACTGGACTCTTTCATGTGGGTTGGCTGCATGTGGGCGCTGCCGGTGCCACAACAGATGACCTCGTCACGTACCACGATCTCAACCCAGACGGACAGCCCTTCATCGTATCAGGTGGGAAGAACGACCCAGTTGCGGTTTTCGATGGATCGGTCATCCCGAGTGGCATTGGCGGCAAGCCAACTCTCCTATACGCATCCATCTCCTACCTGCCCATTCAATGGACAATCCAGTACACCAGAGGGAGCGAAACGCAGTCTCTGGCGGTCTCAAGTGACGGTGGACGCAATTTCACGAAGCTTGATCAAGGTCCTGTAATACCGTCGCCGCCTTTCGCGGTCAATGTGACTGGCTTCCGGGACCCCTTCGTATTCCAAAACAGTCAGCTCGACTCTCACCTTGGAAGTGCCCCCGGCACTTGGTACGTCGTCATCTCCGGTGGCGTTCACGGAGAGGGTCCTAGTCAGTTCCTCTACCGGCAGCACGACCCCGAATTTCAGTACTGGGAGGAGCTCGGCCAATGGTGGCAGGAGCCGGCCAACACGACGTGGGGCGATGGCAGTTGGGCTGGCCGGTGGGGATTCAATTTCGAAGTCGCCAACATTTTCAGCTTGGATGAGAATGGGTACAACGCCGAAGGTGAAGTGTTTACTACCTTGGGCGCAGAGTGGTCATTAGACCCGATCGTACCGCAAGTATCGGATTTCCGAGAGATGCTGTGGGCTGCTGGTAATATATCCTGCACCGACGGTAAGGTCAAGTTCGTACCTAGCATGGCTGGTAAACTTGACTGGGGGACATCGGCTTACGCCGCCGCGGGGAAGGAGCTCCCAGCTACCTCCAAGGCTTCGGAAAAGTCCGGTGCGCCAAACCGCTTTATTAGCTACCTCTGGCTAACTGGCGACTTCTATGGAACGCTCACGTCCGATTTCCCAACTAACCAGCAAAATTGGACCGGCGCGCTCTTACTTCCGCGCGAGTTGAGCGTTGGAAAGATCAGCAATGTCGTCGACAACGAGCTTGTTCGCGAGACTGGGTCGTGGAGAGTTACTAGTAACAACTCGGGTGTCGTCGAGTTGGCAACTCTGAAACAGGAGATTGCGCGAGAAGCGAAGGCTGCACTAATCAGTGGTGAGTCCTTCGTTGAACCCGGACAGACGTTGAGTTCACCGGGCGTTGTGTCTTTCCAACAACTCCCCCAGAGCAAATTCCACGTGATAACTGCGTCTCTTTCGTTCTCGCAGACGCGTCGTGGCAGCAACTTGAGAGCCGGCTTCCAGATCTTGTCTTCCGAGCACGAAAGCACGACCATCTACTACCAGTTTTCCAACGAGTCCATCATCATCGATCGCAGCAACACAAGTGCCGCGGCTAAAACCACAAACGGCATCCAATCTAGCAACGAAGCAGGCCGACTACGTCTCTTCGACTTGGTACAAGACGGCGAGCAGCAGATGGAAAGCCTCGATTTGACTATCGTGGTTGACAATTCCATTGTTGAGGTGCATGCCAATGGGAGGTTTGCAATCAGTACCTGGGCTCGGTAAGTGACGCCAGATAACCTCTAACATAAGCAGTGACGCTAACTGAATAGATCTTGGTACGCTTCATCGAAGGAAATTCGCTTTTTCCACGACGGGGAGGGTGAAGTAACATTTTCAGATGTTACGGTTCACGAGGGGCTGTATGATGCTTGGCCAGACAGGACGAGATGAGCAACTAAGCACTAGTGAAATTCATTAGAGCTCTCTGAAGGTCGCATGTATTAGAGAGCGTTAGATATAGAAGGGTGCAGCACTTAGTAAAATAAAGGGATGCCTATCGCTGACAACAGCTATCGGAACGAAGAACTATGAGTGAGTTGCTTGGATTTCATATGTGAAATCTGTATTCAATTGAGAAATTCTATCTCCCAGGGCTTATCAACCAGCTCCTTTGCCGCAAATGCAATGTAATTGCTTGATGAACTTTTGCCTCAGAGGTGTAATTAGCTCCTTAACCCAACTTCATCTGATTCACACGTTATGCACTTACATAGCCATAAGGAAACCGAAGCTGTCTCGTATTCATCATGGATCGGGGCCGGAACGCGTCTAAATACCTCGACTGAGATGAAGTGATAATGGAGGGTAGGATGCAACGTATGGGAGAAAAGGAGGTGGCAGGTGCTGAGACGCTGCGCCACGATCCTTTTCAACGAAACGCACAGCTTTGGCACCGAATCAACCGATTGGATAGGTTACACAACCATCAACCATGCATATGTCCGGGCCAATCACCCATGCGATAATTTCGGTGCCTTGAACGATCAACAAGGAGCTCCGCCGCAAGATATTGCCTTTCGACTCCGCATTCTGGTTGTATAAGGTATGTATCTTATATACCGCTTGTACGTCGCTTGTTCCCGAGTCTACTAGCAATTTAAAGTCAATCCTGACAGGTTTTCATATTGATGATTTCGACCAGGCAGGAGTGTGCTTGCGGAGGTTGAATTAACTTCTTTGCACATCTGACCATGACGAAGTACCCACGGGGAGAGCAGCCCTAGGTTCGTCCTGTACAAAAACTCGACAGCAACTCAAACCTAGTACAATGCCTCTCAGTATGTCTGAGGACATGAAATCCGTCAACATGAACCGGCCCCCCTCCGCGACCACTTCCCGGATCTCGGTCACCGGTAGACGAGACTATGGCGTCAAGTTTATCGGAGGTATAGACGAGATAGGTGGCAGCACGACGAATGTCGACTCGAATACGCAGGCGCCAGTGAACCCATCACGCGAGGTTGTATCAGCCTACCAGCCTCCTCCGCCTTGGGAACGACGCGCCGAAGCCGATGTTCAGGACAGCGAGGATGAGGATGAAGGTTGTCATCCGTTCTGGACGGGATGGCTGGACATACTCAAGGGGATGGGCTTGATACTTGCCGGCGTATTCAATATTCCCCTAGTCATCGGGCATGGCATTGCCAAGACACTCCACTATATTCCCACCCTCTACCACGACGATACCGTGAGGAGATGGCCCAAGATAACCGGGTTTCCGTCTGCATGTGCCGCGAGCGGTGAGGTAAGCATACCTATCTCCAATCATACTGCCCTGTCCATGGCTAACATGTCTCTGCAGGTCTTATGGTTTGGTCTCTTTGACGGCCTCACAGATTGGATCACGTTACCTTACAAGGGTGGGAAGAAAGAAGGTGCAAAAGGCTTCTTCAAGGGGATTGGGAAAGGCGTCGGTAGCTTCATATTCAAGCTGTCTGCTGGTACGTGTGGATTGACCCCCACTCCCCTATACATCAAGTATCATTGTCATGCTAACGATCCAAGGTGGTATCGGCTTTGCTACCCACCCGTTCTTCGGTATATATAAAGAGGCGGCTAAGTTTAAGGTGGTTATTAAACGTAAGCAAAGGCCTCGACGCGACGTCGGGTCGCTAATCTGACGCCCACCTTGGCCCGCAACAGCTAAGCTCTAGCTTTATGCTGTCGTTCTATGACGAGGCATACATATCCTCAGCCTCTCGGCAGCAACGCCGTCTTTGCATTGTTTTGGTTGGAATGAGCTGGCGCCAATGAGGTCGGAGACGGTTGGTAAAGAGATTCATGAACGGGTTGGAAATCGGAATGTGAATCGGCCAATGGATATCACATAACTTGAATTGGATTTATTATCAGGAGATCTGGAATACACCAATGTATTACGCATCGGAACGCGGGTAGATGATCAAGGTCATTTCACTTACCTATACCTATCTCATACTGTCACTGACCACCGATAAAAAATAACTAGAGTGGAGTAGAATAAATTCTCCGAACAAGTACGTCGCATCGAACGGGAATAGATGACGCAATTTTGGAGCAACATGGCTTCATATCTCCGATCTTAATCCTTGGCTCGAACTCCTCGAGATAACGGAGTGGTAGAGCCGCGATAGAACGGAGCATAAATCAAAAGAGCCAACCACCAGAATTGAATCATAAGCAAATCCAATTAACCAAAAAGAAGAAAAAAGAAGAAGAAAGGAGCATGTCGACGACCGTCACGTTCGTCACGCCGAAAGCGCTTGCCCCGCCCGGGCAGCCGGATATATCTTATGCGCCGGACTACGAGAAGTGGCAAGCCCGAGCCGCTCGTCGGCTGAAGGAGGGGAATCTGTCGACTACTCTTCCGAGCGGGTATCCGGCGCAGCTGACCGGAGACCTGGTCTGGGAAGGCGGCACGATCGCTAATGATTATGATTGGACCTACGTTCTCAGCGCCGAACAGCTCGATGAGATAGACAGAGCTGTAGACCACTTCAAAGGTGGGTCGCTCGTCTATGGGACTTGACCCTCACTAATCACCGGTAATGCTCAGGCCTGGGTTTGCCTTTGGGCCATCTCACTGCAGAGACATTCCCGCTGCCGAATCTGCATGGGGAATTGCGTCGCCTGTCCGCGGAGCTGCACGACGGACATGGCTTCTTCGTGATCCGCGGGCTGCGCGTGGACGACTACTCTCGCGAAGAAAACGCCATCATCTACACGGGAGTCTCCGCGCACATCGGAGCCCAGCGCGGGCGCCAGGACCATAAATTCAATGGCGAGAAGGCGGACGTTGTCCTCAGCCACATCAAAGACCTGACCTGGTCGCAGAACAACGGCGTCATCGGCAGTCCTGCTTACACCACCGATAAGCAGGTCTTCCACACGGACTCCGGCGACATCGTGTCGCTGTTCGCGCTCGAGACGTCGGCGGCAGGCGGCGCGAGCAAGCTGGCGAGTACGTGGCGGGTTTACAACGAAATCGCCGCTACTCGTCCGGACCTTATCCATACCCTTTCCCGGAGTTGGGACATGGAAGTGTGAGCAGCCTCAATAGTTCGCCCTGGATTGTCGGATATTTCCGGGGAATTCAGTCAGTCAGTCAGTCAGTCAGGCTAACCATCCCACGCTTGTTTTAGCTTCGAAAAGGCGGACAAGCAGTACACCGAGAGACCGCTTCTGTTTCATTTTCCGCCGACGGAATCTACTCCCGAGAGGGTGGCCCTGCAATACGGCCGGCGGTACTTTGTTGGATTCGGTGCTCTCCCGCGGAGCCCCAGCATTCCGCCTATTACCGAGGCCCAGGCCGAGGCTCTCGACACCCTCCATTTCCTAGGCGAAAAGTACTGTGTGAATACTGATTTCCAAAAGGGAGATATGCAGTATGTTAATAATCTCGCCGTCTTCCATGCCAGAGATGGGTTTACGGACACGCCCGAGAAACGGTAGGTGTGCTTTCGTCGTTGTTGGACTGCCTATCCAAAGACTAATTGAACCACATAGTCGTCATCTTCTGCGGTTGTGGTTACGTGATCCAGAGAACGCGTGGCCGATCCCTGAGGTCTTGAAACCTCGATGGGCGCAACTGTACGACGGCGTCACACCAGAAAGCGAGGTCTTTCCCCTGGAACCATACATTCGAAGCGCTAGTAATAAGGGGAGATGAACTGACCGCTTTGTGCTTTACCTCTATATGTATCAAGCCTTTGGGAGACCACGTCAAACTATATGAATTCTCTCTATCAAGAATACCATGTTCAAGAAAGTTGTGTCGAGAAGGGAGCCTCGCGCTGAGTGGAGAAATCTTATGCTCATACCATAACACCCAACGCCGCAGAATAGAACAATTATCCGGATCTAATCAAGAAGAATCTCATAATCGTCCTTTGCCACCCGTACCGGTTCACTACCGCCTCCATATTTGCGCCGAACCAGCTCGAAAATAATCAAGCCGGCACTAGTGCTAGGCACCTGTCGAACTGCAGTAGACATTGGGTCAGTAGAGGTAACACTTGAAACAAGTAGCTTCTAGACACCACGCCGTGCTAGTAATTAAGGAAACCTACTCGTGTTCCACCAAAATCCCCGATACAACCACCTCGTCAAACCTCTGCCTTCGGTGGTAGCCTCAGCGACACACTGAGCCCAGGTCTCTTGATAGGCGTGGTAATAAGCTCGAAGCATGCGCCACTTGTGTCTTGGTTTTTCGGGGTTCGCAGTTGCCAAGCTCTTCATCTTAGCTGTTTTCGCGTCTAAATCCTCTAGATGATCCCAATGTTGAACTTGGATATGGGTTAAGGGATGAAGGAGCAGATGCTGGCTGAAAGATGCTGTGAAACCGGCGAGTAGTAGAAACATCGGCTCGATCGCATAGTGCGGTCGTATGATCACCGGGCGGCTGGGATCTTTGGCAGCGTTGTCAGCCCCGGCCTGTCCGGTGAGCGGCCTCTTCTGAGCTAGCACGTCGACGGCATCCGGATCCAGCCCGCCGTAGTACCACATGATAAACCGATAGTAGCTCTGTGCTTTCACATATTCGAAGGTGCTGAAGAAAATAGCGCTCCCAAAGCTGTCCTTTAGAAACGACAGACCCCAGCCCGCAAAGACCCCTCGCAGTCCTATCTCTCTTAGCTTCTCCGCCGAGAACGACCACATGCTCCTCGGCCTTCCATTCCCGTCGCCAGCAGAAATGAGGTCGCGGTGGTCGTATCTGGCCTGGATGGCGTCAAGGGGCGCCGCGACGACGCTTTGGATGGTGCCAGCTAGGAATCCTGCGGTAAGGGTGTGGATCGGATCTGGTGGCGGAAAGACCCTCTTTGCCGCCCTAGAAGTTTCCTCGTGTAAAGTACCAAGGATGTGTAGATAGCTGGTGTACAAAACAGCGCCGACCCCGACATTCGCCATAAGTGGCGGGAGGATCTGTTGGGGAACGATACTCCATCCGTGCTGCTGGATGACGGAGGTAAGCAGTCCGGGGGTGGTGCCTCTGGCCCACATCCATGCCTGCCTCAGGGTGAGGCCCAGCCGTGAAGCCGTCTGGTGATTCGCGGCAGCACGGGCTAGTAGTTCCGCCTGCGTCTGGTGCACACCTCGCGCATAGGCTAGGTAGTCTACTCGGGTCCGGAAGAACGCCTTGACAGGAGCGCGAAAGTAGAAAGCGATGGCTTGGGCACTCAGGGCGCGGACACCTGCGGCAGATGCAGCAGTCGCGGCATTATTGCGCGACGGATTATCTAGACTTCCATCGGGTGGTACGACAGGAAGGATACCTCTATAAAGATCCTGAGGCGAGCCGCCGACATCATCGCGGCCTGGCGGCATTGTCCTCACGAATCATTTTGAGGCTGACGACAGAAAGGTTTTACTGGAGGTTGGGATGGTAGTTGGGGTATTGTCGGAAGTCGCGAAAAATTCGGAGATGTCAGTTATAAACGCACGGACCATATGATGAATATGTAGATAATGAAGTTATATATGCTGATATCGGGTATGCTCTCAATTTAGGCATAGGCCAGATGGAAGGTACAAGCTCAGAAGGTGCGATAAACACTGTGGAGGTATTTTAGACCTAAAACACCCCACCGGCTTTTTAACCTCAACAACATCATTTTACAGACCTTTTGCTATTTGCTCTTTCTAGGCCTTGATGACAGGCTTGTACGCTTAGATCAGTGGTGTCTACTATAGTTTTGATACGTGGAGGAACCTGACGAATCCTGTGTAGTAATATGTTTGATAGTGCCGTGAATCTATAGATTTTATAGATGTGGGAGGTAGGTATTTGCATGCTTGTCAATTTGGTGGTGGTAAGGGTATCTACCTAGGTACCTAAGGTACCTAGGCTGCTAGGACAGGGGCATTTGAGAATCAAACAGTCCAAGTCCAAGTCGGATTTCATACCTGACTTAATCTACGAATAACTACATACCTGAGGTAATAATTAGAGAGCATTTACCTTAGGAGTTAACTATATATCCACGCCTTCGGGTATTCACGCTTCAGGCATTATGCTTGCTTTGTATGGGATCCCAAATGGGCATCTAAGCTTAGACAATCCAAGCCAGATGACGTCAGCATGTGGTGCGAAAGTTCAGGGTCTTGAGAGCCGCGTCCTTAGGTCGAGTACAAAGAGCTTCGTATTATTCTGATTATTCTACACCAGACAATTTCATAAACTTGTCGCCATGCATCAAATCTACACCGTACCACACATACCACACATATGAAAATACTCACTCCTTTGTGGATATCGGTACTTCGGCCGACATAATCGCCAATCATGTCTTCGGCGACTCTTTCACCCCAACAGCTGGAGGCCCTCCTCGACATTCTTGTCCACCATGAGACCTATTCGGAAGTCCAGAGTTTTAAAGACCCTGCCGCGATCGAAAAGTATGGGTATCCGTTTGACGCCTCGGCCCCCAAAAAGAAGAGCAGCGAGACCCAAAGATCGTCGTCTCCACTTTTGCAGCTTCTCCTTACCAGACTAGTTCTCCCGGTTCCTGGAATCCGGGATCTGCCATCCGAATTCTGGTCCTCCAAGTTCCGGAATCTCATGAGGAGATTCGCTGAGGCAAATTTATCGGAGAGTTACGATAAAGGCACTCTTGGAAGTAGGAAGAGGCTCGCTTCGGCTGCCTCCGTCATTCATGAATGCATCACCCGAGGATTATTGAGTGGCGTACCCAACAACGCACTACCGAATCTCAACGGAAAATATGACGTACATACAGCACAGGATCTTACCAGAGCTTGGGACGACGTAGTTCAACATTTGGTCTACGGGGACCTGGTTGACGAACTGTTCGACGAATTTACGAAGACCACGAGTATTGAAAACCATTCACCCGCCGTGGAAGCCGCTGTTGAATCTGCCATCATCTACATCGCCACATTCCTCCATCATCTATTTGTCCATTCCGCTGAAGGTCCGTACTTACTGAAATTACTTTCCAATGTCCACAGCCTAGTCCCATACACGGTGGTTGGGCAAACGTTGCGGGTGGGAAATGCGGGCACCATGATCAACGCCATGGTCCGCTTATTCTTGGCCAAGGTGAGCGTTGGCGCGATCTCCAACTGGCTTGGTTTCACGCAGAACGCCTCTGATGGGATGAACTTATTCCAGAGGTACGTATTAGGTATAAGCTTAAGAGTAGAGGTACTGACTGTCTTTAGAATTATATCGCTTGTGCTAGAATGGGATACAGGCGACTTTCGCAAGGCTGCCGACAGTGTAAAGCGGAGTAAAGAGAGACCAAGTGATTCGCACTTAGCTGCAATCGATGAGCACTTGCAGGCACCTAGGAGAGAACGTGAAGCAGCCCGCGAGTTGAGCAAGCGGGATGAAAAGTCCATAATTATCGCCATCTTAGAGGTCAAGGACAAAGACATCGCAACTTCACTCACAGAGTCGCAACATACTCAGTGTTTGGAGTATTATTCCGCCCAACTCGCCATACGAGACAGAGAAAAGATCGCTGAAGCTCTATGTCGCCAGAGTCCGGACCTTACTACCTCGATTGTACGAGACGGAGTGTCTGTTTTTGAGCCCATGATTCGGGCCATTCACAAAAACGTAGACCTACGTAAACACATTAGCTCCATCGAAAGCTTCTTGACAGACTTGATAGCAACAAGTAAGCCGAAGAAACAAGATGGCGACCAGGCGCCTATTCCGCCTTCCGTCGAAGATTACGTTGCTCTGCTTCGACGAAATCGTCACCTAGCCTACGAGTATTTGCATGATTTCGCCGAGGGATGTCCTGAACTACGAGAAACATGGCTTGACTGGGCCAAGGATAGTCTTAAGGTCTTCCGACAGGGATCAGAAGATAATAGGACCCCCGCTACCGAGAGTGAAGAAGGCTCCTATGGTGCCGGAAAAATGAACAAGCAACTCCAAGACTTTTTCGACGACCTTCCGGATAACAAGAAGAGCAGCGTCCGGGTCGCGATCGATGCCCATGCCGAATACCTTTTTACGTTGGAAGATACGTCAATAACGCAAATGCAGAGAATAATTGACGGTGTCGACGAAATGGAAGAGAAGAAAAAGACTGGTGGTAATATGGAAGGGCCGGGAGTCTATATAAGACGCTGGCACTCCCTGCTAGATGATACTGCCGTGACGCCGAGCACGCCTAGAGGTGCACCAAGGTTGGGAAAGGATGTCAAAGGCTTGAAGGCCCTTGGAAAGACGGAAGCTGTCGCAAGTTCCGAAACTTGGGACTCGGATGCTGTGACGGAACAGGATGCACTTGTACAACCTGATCCTCCGGATATCTCAATCGTGATCGATGCTTTTGGGTCGCAATTCAGAAATATGGTTGCTGATATTTCGGGAAAGGATATTCATAAGAGTCGATAGAAGTTGCGGTATTCGATAGGAGAGTCGCTGGATACGTCAATGGCTTTCCTCGTGGCAACTTATAATACTAGGTACATCTTGTACATATATACATCATGTACATATACAGGCACTGGGGTAACAACCGATCGGCAGTGGGCCACCTACTAAAGCTTCCTTGCATATTCTGACAAGGATCAGATCTTGAAGTCCCGAAGATAATCAAGTAACATCTTCTGCTGGGAAGTCATACACGAATCATATTTAGTTGAACAATGTCCGGTCCAATGAACGCGAAGTTGTCTTCAGGGTGCTATCCGAGAGACATTTAATGTCACCGAACACGCAACATTGGTCCACTGTCTTGACCCTATAATAACAGCTTATAGGAGATTAAGTAAAACCGGTTTCCAATATGCGAAAATCAGCTGGTGTATGTTGTGCCAAGATTTGTTACTCACACCATCGGCTCTGACCCAAGGATCTAAACGAGCGAATGACGAAATAGTTGCATACATCTCACTGCTGCATGACTTGACCGCCGTATACGAACCTGGCCATATATAGCCTTTCCACCGGGCTGGGAAATATTTGAGTTTGGTCTTCAGTCCTCGCCGTACCAACAGAGAGCAACTATCCAAAGCGTTCCTGTATTCTACCTACTTAATTTTAGCAAAACACCCCAGCCAACAAGACTTGAACAAACCATAAAAGATGACATCTCGCGGGCGCGAATACGACCGCCGCAGTGCTACTAGAACCCGCTCTAGGTCCCAAGCATTCCTCGAGGCGCTCGGGGGCGGCCACGTCCGGGATGCGATCGGAGCGCTCAAGCCGGGGTCGGACCCAAACTCCGGGGACCGCCACCACCGCCACCGTCACCGTCACGATGACGATTATTATTACCAAGACGAAGCCACGCGCCATCGTCACAGTAGCTACGACGAGTACCCCAGCGACGATGAGTACTACTACTACGAAGAGACGCGGCCTCATCGCCGGCACCGTTCCTCGCACACGGACCGCCACACCCACGACAGGAGGGCGCGCGACCGGCCATCGCGGCGCGCCGCCAGCAGCGGGCCGAATCTGAAGCAGGCCGCGGAGGCGGCGGTGGCAGCCGGCGTGGTGGAGGCGTGGAGGTCCCGGCGCGACCGCGACAGGACGGCAAGGGTCGCTACGGCGGCAATAGGGGCTGCGGCGACGGATGCGCTCATTGGCAAGAAGGACGACGGGAAGAACAAGAGACACGTGATAGAGAGCGTGATCGCGGGGTTGGCGGAGAACAGGATCGTGAATGGTTCTCGGCGCTAGAGTCCGGGTCAGGGGTGCAGAACAACATAATAACTCGATACTTCGAGGATTATAGTAGTGGTAATCGTCGATCTTAGCACGGTTTTCTAGGAAAGGGGGGTAGTGATTGCAGGGAGAAGCGCTAGGAGCGAACCCCTTAGACAGCAAGTCGGTAATAGTTGAACAGGACGGCAAGGGGGCTTAGAGAAGGACTGTGATTTCAACGAAAGAGAGATGAAATACTCTGCATCACACGCATTGCACAAGATTAATGTGAAGAAATTGAGAAGGCGTAATTGTAATTAAATAGTAGCTGAGTGGTAACAAGGGTGACAGCAATTTATGGTAAATAATCCACGTTACACATCTTCGACATCCTCTGACATCCCTTTTTCTACGAAACTCGGACGTTAACTAGCAAACAAGTTGTCGAAGCAGGCCCTAGAAGTTGACTCAGCCACGACACAACACTGAGGTGTTCGGAAAGGGCGTATTTAAGCACCGAGGCCTCCGAGACCGCTCAGCATTCCCGCAAGACCTTCGGCACCCTGGGATCCCTGGTTCCTGCCCTGGGAGCCCTCAGCACCAGCCATGGATCCTTTGGCACCAGCCCTAGATCCCTCAGCTCCGACCATGGACCCCTTCACGGGCCGCCTGGGAGCCCTCGAGAGCACTCTTGGACCCTTCGGCACCAGCTCTGGAGCCCTCGCCGGCCATGTCGGAGGCTGACAGGGCAGCCTTGGCGCCCTGCATGCCCTGCTTGGAGCCTTCCATGCCGGCGTGGAAGTCGTCGGACTTGTCCTCGTAGGCCTGGTCGCCGCCCTTGGCGCCCGTCTTGGAGTTGTGGGCTATGCCTTTCTTGGAGGCGCTGCGGTCGGCGCCGTAGTTGCTTCCCTGGCTGCCGTGCTCGGACCCGCTGTGGCCTGTCTCGCCCGCCTTCTGGCCCCCGAACTCGGCCATCTCGCCCGCCGCCGCGCCGAGCTGCGCCTCCTCGTGCGCCTTCTGCTCCTGCTTGCTGGCCTGCTGGCCCTGCTTGGCCGCGACCTGGCTCCCTTCCTGGGCCTTTTGTCCCTGTGCACCGGCCTGCTGGCCCTGAGCAGCCGCTTTCTGCCCCGCGGCTCCGGCTCCGGCTCCTCGCTCGCCGGAGCCCTGCGCGCCCTTGGCACCGCCCTGAACGACTCCGTTCACGGCAGGGGGGGCAGCGCGGGCCGTGTTCTCGATGTAGCCGGCGGCGGGTGCGGCTAGCGCACCGGCGTTGGGGACCGTGCCGAGAGGGGCAGTGGTGGCCGCCGTAGCGAGCAGAGAGATGATGGCGAGGAGGGCGCGTTGCTGCATTTTGAATGATTGTAAGTTAGGTATATGAGAGTTCTTTAAGGAAGTGAGGTCAGATAGCGTGAGATGATAGTAATTGTGAAGTGTAAAGAGCGACTGGAAATGAATGGATGACCGCGAATGCTTATTGGCGATGTGTGAGAATCAGATGTTACTTCGAGGTCGGATGCGAAGGCTTTTGTATTCAAGAGAACATGAAGAGGGTGATTAGGGGATAAACCATCACATTGATTTCTCTGCATGCCTACCATCTCTGGTTTTCAAGGGCTGGATGGGCTTGACTCACAATTCTGCGAAATGTCTTGGTCCACACACATGAAAAGTCTAGTTGATCAACAATCGGGGATGGGTAATCTTATGGGATGGAATCTATTTAAGGTACGAAGAGCCAATGACTTGTTCATTTATCCCTGCGCTATTCTCATTACATACCGGCGCACTGGTCCCATTAGGCCATTGCGTAGATGGCTGGTATTTCCAGCCGATCTTCGCAGGGCGTACCATTTATCGGTGGCACGAGGTCAATGTAGAGCTCCTTAAGCAATTATAGGTTAAATAGTTGCTAGCGTTACCGACACAGGAGTTGAGACGCTCTTGTAGGTATTGACCGGAATACATCTTGCGGCGCTTGATGAACCATAGTTAACCGATAGCCAACTCACGACGTGAAGTAGGCCCCCCCCTACCCCCTAGGTACCTAAGTTATGTCGTTATGTGAGGTACTCTGTCATTTCATTTCTCGTTATATCTGACGTTCCGGCCGTCTGCTCATTTCGACTCTACACCTCCCCGTCGTCGCTTAGTGCTCGCGGCGTTTGCGGCATGTGCAAGCCCACATCGCCCACAGAATAAGGATCACGATGTACGGCGAGCAAGCGAAGGTCGCCACCCAAAAAGCAAGGCTTCTTTCGCTGGGTGGCCAAGCGACGATTGGATCAGTTGTCACATCCCTCCTGAACATGATTCTGTTATACCCAGAACGAGCTGCAAATGTCATAATACCGTAGAGGTGTCCAACAGAATACTCGGTGTCGTTAAACATTATGTGAGGAGCCATTATATAGTAATATCAAGTTGAAATAGTGTGCTCTCCTGAGGATTGAGAATTGTCGAAATTTAACCGCCGAAAATTGTTCGTTCAAATAAATTGCAAAGAATAATCCCCTACTATTCTAAAACCTTTGTATCTACCCAGGCGATAGGTACCCTTATATGATAATCCGTGTACAACAAGGCATCATACTTTCTTTGTTATGCCTGAGCTGATCACTGACAACAATGTGTGAATCCCATTCTCGTTAGTCTTGTAACAATCCACAATGCCTTGCAATTCTTACACCTTTCACATGACAAAGACTTCAGCTGTTAACCTCAAGTACATCTAACGCACGGAATGGTTGGAAGCGACATGATTGATGACTGGAGAAGATGCGTCCGTGTGAGGATGTGGATTGCTTGGTTTCTCTCGGCATTGAAGCAAACATCCGTCGAATCACCGACACTTCCCTAGATAGCCATTTTGTCTGTAAGGAAAGTTTTCATCTGTTGAGCCAGTGTTTGTTCTGTCCACCGGGTATTCACGACTACCGCTTCGTGATATAGAATGTCTTCGGCGAAACCGCCTGTGACGCACTTCGTGTTCTTAAGGACGATATGGTTTACATTAACTAGGTCATTCGATGCCTCGGTGGCTTCCTTTTCATCTGACTGATTGACTAATTCCGGTTAAGAGTGGCACAAGACTCATTGCATAATATCCTGATAAGAGTGTTGGCTAATGACAGGTGACCCCCAAAGTCCCTTCCAATGACTATCTCCATATATTCATCTTACACATCCGTCTACACTTGTTCCCGATGGTAGCAGAAGATAGATTCAAAGACTTTCCAAATGTTCAGGCTTGGCATGATCGGATAACTTCGAGAGACTCTTGGAAGATGATTGCGGATACGAGGAAAAAGGCTATGGAGGAGCAGGACTTGGCTTGGACTGGCATGCCTCAGGGAATCCCCACGTACCAGGAGTAATACCTTAGACAAGATTGCGAAAGGCGAAGACAATAGGGCTAGTCATAAGAATAGCTCAAAATAGGAAGTTAGCAAATCGGCACGCGATTAAAATACGGTTATAAAATAAATAGATTCATTTCTCTCCGCTTGCTACAACAAGGACATGCACCCTCACCCCCCGCAACACCTTTCTCAATCATTCAACAATGCAGTCTCGAGTCAGAAACTGTAAATGTCGTTGATTGTATAAACTGCAGTTAATTATAATAGTAGTGGTTGAAGGTAAGGCAAACCATAACATCTGTAGTGCTTTGCGATGGTTGAGAGATGTCTTGGGTCCGGGGTTGCGATGAATCATGACGATTACGCTGTATATGGTAATGGCATCATAACCTGTTCAATCGGGTTATTCACATCGAGGCGCATCGCAGTCCACTAGAATGCAATGCTACCAGTCAATCTGATATCCCGACTGCTCGCGCCAACGTATACAGCATAACCACCTTCTTGCACCACCCACCCCTGAGTGACAACATCCCACACACTGAAATCGCGTCTTGTAAGTTCGAAGCCGACTTGGGCAGACTCGCTCACAGAGAGGGGTACCTTCGCGAAGCCGCGCAGCTGCTTTGGAGGACTGTTCGGAATACCGAGATAGAGTTGTGCCACTTCCGCACCAGGTACTGCGCCGTTATTCGTCACCGTGGCGTTAACCGTGGCTACCACATCCCATAATCTTTCGTCGCTGCTCGGCACGGAAACCTGACGCTCGGGCTTGGTTCCCAGTGGCTCAATCAGAAGTGACGAGTAGTCGAACGATGTGTAAGACAGTCCAAACCCGAACTCATATCTCGGCGTGATATTCTTCTCGTCGAAGTGACGATAATCGATATAAACACCTTCAGTGAAATCGCACTGCGGGTCTGTCGTGTTCGACGGGCCGCGACCGCATGGGGCGTAAACTTCGTAGTCACTTTCGTTCTTGGCTAGCGTGTACGGGAGCTTTCCCGAAAATCCAGCCTCGCCGTAGATTAGCTTGACTAAAGCATCTCCGCTATCCTGGCCGGGGAGGTGAGCAATCACGGTCGCTGTGACGTTGGGGTGTTCGATCCACTGGTCAACAAGGCGAACTCCCGCGGCGTGGATTATGACGATGGTGTTCGCACACTTGGAGGCGACGTTTAGGACGAGCCCATCGCTGAAGTCATCGTGAAGACCCTCTCTATCCCAACCCTCGGTAGCGATTGCATTAATGAAGACAAGACAGGCATCCGAGGCCGCATTCACGTCGGGGTTGGCTGAAGTGAGATCCCAGTTGACCCAAGTCCCATCAGCTTTTGCTCTCTGTTGAATGGCACTCAAAGGCTACGTAGGCGTAAGTAAAGCGGAAGAATGTCTCGGTCAAAACTCTTACATCATCAATATAGGCTGGTCCGTTGGCGCCAGCTCTTCCTCCGGTGACAATTGTGCCACCCCGGGCAGCTTGGTCGAAATGCTGCTCCGTGCCTAACACTGCTTGGCCCATTTCCTGGGAGGAGGTATAACCTAATTGGAACAGGGTATCGGTATTCTTGGTATCGGGGATTGTAGCGTCGTATCCGTAGACGGACAGCATAACCAGATTCTTCTTGAACGGTAAAACCCCGTCATTCTTCACCAAAACGTGCCCTGCTATTGCACCGTCTAATATCACCGGTCTTGACTCGGGAACACGGGCGTCAACCTGCTCGTGTGGCTGGGTAAGGTTCTTCATCCCAATTCCCGGGACCGGAAACTCGGTGCCGTTCTGGCCCACAAGGTACCACGCTGCGAGGATCCTCGTCGCCATGTCGGTGACCCTGTCTTGACTAACGGATTTATTACGAACAGCTTCAGTAAGGTTGTCTCCCCAAAATCCGCCACCCGGCATGACCATGTCTAGTCCGGCGTTGGCGCTGTAGAGATTATGTTGGCCGTTCCAGTCAAGGAGCACGAAGCCTTCAAAGGCGAGCTCGGTCTTGAGAATTCCATTCATAAGTTTGCTGTTTTCGCAGGCATAGGTGCTGTTGATACGGTTGTAAGAACATAGGACTGAAGCTACGCCGGCCTTCACGCCATCCATGAATGGCCACAGGTAGAATTCGTGAAGCGTCTTATCGTCTATATTGGCCGAAACCGCTTCGACACCAAAATACGCCCGTCTGTATGTTTCTTGCTCATTAGCGATGAAGTGCTGACATGCCGATTAGCAACCCTAGTCTCTAATCATGCTGCCGACTGAAGTGATAATACCTTGATATTCGCGATAACGCCGGCGTCTTGATGACCGATAATTGTCACAGCATTCAGCTGCCCAGACAGGTACGGGTCAACGGAGAATCCCTCCCAGGTACGGCCGCCCAAGGGGGTCCTTCCTAGAGGGCCAGCGTTGGGGCCAAGTAGGACATTAACTGAGAGGATGTGAGTTTACCGAGTCAGGGAGGGTAAACGCGAGTATCATCTCAGCTTACCTCCTTTAGCCTTGAACTCGTGGCCCATGTAATAGGCTCTCTCATAAGCCAACTTCTTGTCCCAACTAGCACCGACGTGGATTGCTGAGGGATACGAATTGACGAGATCGGCAGCTCGAACTCCGTTGCCTGCATCGTGTAGACATATGCCCGGCCACCCCAACCGGGGTACGGTGCCGGTGTTGCCAGCGCAAGTATTATCGCTGCTGGCGAAACCCCGCGTAATGTTAACCTGCTCTTCCAGCGTCATCTGCCCGACCAGCTCGCGAGCATTGGCGTACGCATCAGTCCATTTCCCCAGCCCCTTTCCTAGCGCTATCGAGTTGGATGTTAGTAACTACGGTGCTGCCGCGCATTGAAGACTTACGCGACGGATAAACTGGCGGCGATTGAGCGTAGCCAGAAGATGCAAGCGCCACAAGCGCCAACGCGGAAAGGGTCGCCACCAGCGACGACTGCATGGCGAATAGGTGAAGGAATCCTAGGGAGACAGCCGCCAAATGACGATGCGCAGGTAGAGAGTCTAAATACTAAATCCACCTCGTGTCAACTCAATGCGAAGGCCCATTATTTTCTTTTATAATAACATGGATTAGATGACGCTTCGTTCACTTGACAATCCGGCCAGTGCGGCGTAAGATGTTCACCGCTTGAGAAGAAATCCGGTTTGCTAGTCCTTGAGTGGGAATGAATGATTGTATTAGGATTCAAGTAGTGATCTAGCAATGTTAACATAATCCACACCATTGACAGGTACTATGTGCATTGATTATGCCAAGCAATGTGTTCATTGCACGGTGAATGTAAAATGTAGAATGTGGTAGCGAGGTAGTGTTGATTATCGTGATCGTGGATGCGCTAGCATCGGCTCTTGGCAAAGGTCGTGAGACTTAAACGTGGTCTGTGCGTAGGATAACATTCCCCCTTTTCAGTCTGTCTAATGTCGCAAGACCCAACTTAACAACGGGAGTAAGAATGATACAGCCCCTTATTTAAGATAAAAAAGACTAATTCATAATGTTGAACATGCCTAGCGGTAACTGTCTATCACATCTTTTATATGCCTGACTCCATGACAGTCGGCCAGGCTCTCTGGAGCCCACACAGCCCTCTCGAGCACCAATAGAGCTGCATTTCCAAATGAGCCAGTCAGACTACCCAGATAGCTCCTTGTGTTGTTTCTGATATGGCTCCTTGGATCGAGAGCAGTCGGTCTCCTGAAAAGATGGCGCATCACACAGTCACTGTCGACAATCAAATGGCGCGGTCTCACACAAAGTATTTTTCAGAATTTAAGAGAATTGTATTCGTATAAGCAATCTTCTACCAGCAGATGGATATAAATTATACGCAAGTAACTCAGGTTGTTATTCCTCTTCATTTGAATTATTTGAAAGGAATCTTTGCCAAGACTGCGTGCTGGCGATAGATACAGTGGGCTACAGCGCACCCAAGCCCTATAAGCCTTATAACACACCAGAGGCACCAGCCTTGCACAGGGCTTGGGGGCGCTGTGGGCTCACTGTAATTACAGCGCCCTAGGGCTGAGTCTGTCTGAGCTTCTCTGTAGAGGACTCTTGCAGATTTTCGACTGAAAATGACTCCATACTTCGAAGGAAAACGGTTTGCTTGCTTTTTCTAGCATCACGCGTCTTCTTCCCGGTGCTACCTAGGCGAGCATCGTCTAAGAACCTAGCGCATAGCAAAACAATCGCGTGGAAAATGGTTATTAGCCGAGTCCGTCCCCGAGCGTTGGCCATACGCTGCCCAAATGTACGAACATGCAACGAGGTAGGATCCAAGGGTGAATTTTAGCAAAGTAGATCTCAACCAAGGCGTCCACCAAGAAGTCCTTGGGCAGAAGATCTGCTTCGTCGTACTCGATAATTCCTGGCCCGTGACCTGCTGCGTCCCTTTCGGATGGTCCGGTATGCCGTGGAGAATTCACGGACGCTAGGTGCGACAGATTCGATTTCACTTGTTTGATGTGTCTTTTCAGAAAAGACGCGTTGCTGTGGCCATTGGAATCGTTTGTCAATCCGCTCCACAGCTGCTGCCACAACATGCTCTACCCGAAGAACATCTATTCGATGTTCGCTGTCGAGTGTTAGCATATTTGGGTATTGGGCATGTTGAAAGCGAGGAATGGGAATGTATATTCAGCGGTAGGCAACTTACCGACTCTTTGATCCTGGCTTGGAACGAGTTTCATCAAAGACACATTGGGTTCCTGTAGGTACCTATCAATGGACGGCAGAACATGGCTGCTGTCGCGAGCACTTGGCCTTCTTTTTTTCCGGCATGATTGACAACTAAATCCATCGGCACGTCTCCTCTTCGCACGTTGCTGCGTTTCGCCATCTGCCCAAAGGCTTGCGTCTTCATCGTCCCTAATGACGATGTTGTCCGACTAATTGCACACGAACAAGAGAACAGAGGCAGTGGGGAAAGTCTGGGGCCTATGGAAGGATTAGGAACGCTCAGACCCCTAGAAATAGTGACGTTAGTGGTCCCCGGGTCCCGTTCCAAAACACGGGTACCACGTTTTCTCCACACACTCGCTAGAGAAGAGGCTTGAGACCGTGAGAAACAGCACAATCAGACAAGTACCTGCCTCATCTAATTCATTTACTAGGGCGCTCTAGGAGCCCGAGGAGATCACTTCATACGAGACCCAAGAAACCTCGGGTGTTAATTCTATTAATAGGGTTTTATAGCGTTGCGCGATATTGGATCGCGGAGAATGATTACCTCCTAACCAGGTAGGAAGTCATACCCAGAAATATAGGCCCTGACAAAGCGTACGACGCGCCTATCTCACGGAGGTCTGCCCGCGATTAACAAATGCGACGACGTACCAACACACAGCATGAGCTTCACCGTGTTTTCTCGGGCTTACCCCAGACTGCGCGAACGATGAATGCATAGCTAGGAGCCTCCTTTTATTTCTTAACTCCAGATCCCATGCTATCCTGTAAAGTTCGATGTAAACTTCTCGAGATACGGTCGAGAAAAGATGGCGAAACAAGAGGCCCAAAACGATGCGATCGTCACCGCCCCTGTGAAAAACGGCAACGTCATTAATCACATAGACAGAGATGACGAGGTTAAGAGCATTCTACCACTTGTATCCATGAATGACCTAAAACTAACAGTTCCAAGATAGCGGTATATGCCAACGAAACTGCCATACACATTGACGAGGGGAACAAGCGCATCCTGGCTTGTATGCTAGGGACCTACTTTTGTCAGTCCTGAATATGAACAGTAGCAAAGCAATGCATGATGCATGTTGCTGTTGACAGAGCCGCTAATGCCATGGCAAATGAGATCTTCGACTGTCGCGCTTGGTGGCCGCCTGACGGCCGGTAGATTATTGTTAGCGGCTAGCGCCCCGCTGACAACCAGGTAGACCTGTATAAATATTCCGGCGTTCTGTCGCTCGACAACACCAAGCTGGTTTACCGACTGTGGAGCGCGGAAACAAGACTTTCCATACGAGCTGCACGACCTCGGCCTCGCGAACGGTGAGATTACCAAGCTGGCGCCCAGCTGGCTGCCCGATGGCGAGCGCTATTTAGACTTGCTTCTTCAGCACCCATCCAGTCTTACTTACCCTTGCCACGGCCAAAGCTCCTGCTCCTAGCAGCATGCTACTTGCCGCCCACAACTGCGCCCCTAGATAACTTCTGCCGCTTGCTTGTATGATTGCTCCCGCAACGGGAGTGCCAGTCAAAGTAGCAAATGCCACCACGCTGAACACCATTCCCATTCTTGTACCAAGCTGGCTCAAGTCTTCTGTTAGTGCCGCCAGCGAGACTGCAAAGAGCGACTGAATGGCGCTAGCTACGAGGCCATATACTACGGCCCATGCATATAGCGGACCGTGTGCATGCTGGACAGCTGGCCAGCAGTACAAAACGATAGCAACAGAGGCAGCAGTTGGTATAGCGGTGTTTAAGGGACCGAGGAGGTGTGCAGCGATGAAGCCAGGGAGGATACGACCAGGAATGCCAAGGGCGTTGGTAACGAGGAGGAGATCGATGGAGTCGAGAGGGGTGAAAGAGGCGTACTTGTAGCCATAAAGATCGATCTGATAATAAGGTAAGTAACAGAAAAGAAGCAAGGGAGGAAAGAAAGCCTACATAGTAGAAGGCGAAGTACACAGCCCAGTAAATCAGAAAGAAACCAACACAGAAAAATATGTAGGGCAGCTCCTTGAAGGCATGAAGGTCGGCAAGCGGGCCAGACCTGCGAGCCGGAATGCGCACGCGTAGGAGGAGGTTGATGAGAATGGAGACGAAAAGCGTTACGAAGGCCATGCTACGAATTGTCCATCCAAACCCTATATTGCTTTAGAATTTTGGTAGTTGCGCAAAGGAAAATAGGGGGAGGTTCCCTCACCAACACGAGGAAGTAGTTGCTGCACCATTGCCGGATACACCAGACCACCGGATCCTGCGCCTGATGCAATAATAGCGACTGCTAGAGGCTTCCTGGCTTTGAAGTAGGATGACGGCACCGACAAGCCAGGAATGTACAAGATGCCCATACCAAGTCCGATACAAATTCCCTAGTATTAAATCTATAAGTAAGAAATAGTGAGCAAAAGGTAATATGCCATATAGTTACCTGAGCCAAAAAGAGCTGGTAGTATTCCGTAGCTAGGCTTGTCATGAACATGCCAAGGACGATTAAAATGGTTCCGCCGAGGACAGCTTCGTGGACGAGGCCCGCGTCGCTCGCGCGCCCCGATATGGTCCCGACCAGCAGAAGTGTGAAGATCTGGACGGTGCCTATCCACGAAACAGTGGATGACTCGGCTTGCAACATGTCCTCGTACGTAGATTGAAATATGCCAAAGCTCGTAATGCGACCCCAAGTGACGAAGCACATTAGGTGCCCTGCGATGACCTGAAGCCAGGCCAAGACACCACCGTCGGGTGGAGGCCCTGACTCTTCAGTCGGAGGAGCTGGGAATATACCCCATTTTCGAGGAGGGGTGGACGTGTTCTCTTTCTTTATTCTGTCGAAATTATCTCCTGACTGCGGCTCGAGTATCTCACCACGCATCATTGTGTCATCTTGCCTGGTAGCACCTCGCTCTTCGCGGTGATCCTGTAAAGCAAATTTAACTGGCATTTTTGTTTGGTGTGTGAAACTCATCTATTCCCTTTGTAATGTTGTCTAATGTTACATAGTAGGACAAAGAGTTATGTATGTGATTTCTAGCTGATGTGACGGTGGGAAATCGGTAACAAAGGCGTTGATCGAACGCCATTGACAGAAGATTTGTAAAAATAAAAAATAAAAAAAATAAAAAAGGTACCAGAAGATTTACTAAGCTGGTGTATGTACCTGGATCCGGAAGCAAATGTGCAGGTCGTAGTTGAGCCGATGACATGGTCAGAAAGTGCGTAACAGGAGTCGAAATCCAGGCGGCCTGATTTCCCCAACTAGGTACGTATACTGGGTTGTCTGTACGGCATCTTCTCAGTACGCGGAACACTTGCCAAAAACAGCACAGGTGAAGAGGCTGTTTCTAGAGCACGTAACTGAGACTTGGTACCCTGCTCTGAAGCTTCTACTGGATTCAGCTGTACAAGATTTATCCTCTTGCATACCCGTCCTATCAAGCAAGCCAGATATCGATATTCAGTCGACTGGGCAGACTGGGCTAGTCACGCTCATCGGCGACGCAGCACACCCGATGAGTCCTATGGGTGGTTCCGGTGGTGATACCGCCATTCAGAATGCAGCGGATTTGGCAAGCACGCTCGCTGAAAAGGGCATTACGAGAAGTAGCATTGCCGATTTTGAGGCCAGAAATGGAGGTAAGAGCAAAGGAGAAGATTGAGCATTCCTTCATGGGTGGACGTAAATTTTGGAGGAGAAAAGACCGGACTGAGTATGGTGAAATTGATATTTGAAAGACTCGTAGCTATCTGATAATCTGGTGTTTGGTGGCCAGTTCCGCTGATAAAAAGAGAACGAAGGGGACGAGAGAGGCGAAGGAAAAAGACAAGGACAAAAAGTAAAAGGAGGTAAAGAAGACCGTAGTTAAAATAGGATTATATTAGTTGAGATCATTTATATATTTTGAAACGAGCTGAGCACTCCTAATATTGTTTACATACCCGGTATGAAAATATGAGCGGTATTGATTTAAACCTTGTTACAGCCTAAGACCCTTAGCTTTGACACCAGTTGCATATGAAAAACGCCGCTATCGTATTGCTGAGGGCTTAAGTGTGACGTGGGCACCTCAGGAATGAGCGCGATCAAGGAGCTAGGAAATCATATTCATGCATCAGTCTCTTCAATAACGATCCGAGCACAGTTTGTCGAAGATCTCTGCTACAAATTTGTCGAGCTTTTACTTTCATCTAGTTTGAGAAATACAGTAGAAATATAGGCCATAAGCTTTCGAGATAGACAGGCCTTAGTGAAAGTACAGGTTGGTTATCCATTCGAATCGTAGAACCGATATTTCTACATTACTACGCTCATTATATGCTTACAGGCAACCTAACAACGACGAATAGCAGACATTCCCTCCTATTATTGCCATATTCGTCTAAGCCAGTCCTAACAGCTGCCAGAAGGCTCTCTTCTAGACGTAAGCAGTAGTGCTACCTTTGCCGCTCCTGTGGTGGAAGAAGGTCAGACCGATGATAGCGACACCAAAGACAAAGGCCAGATATTGGAAGACGTAGTCGGCCTGTACGCGCTGGCAGAGACTCGACAGCTGGTTGTCATCTTGGCCGTTTGGACAGACGCGAATGTTTTGAACGTCTTGGCATCCTCCATTCAAGAGTTTGTTCTGATATCTCTGGTACGCGTTGTGATCGTCCTTATCCGTGCAGCTCGGGACCGACTTTAGAGCGAGTGTCAAGGCCTATAGGATATTTGTTAATGATATTGTTCGTGCTTATCTCTGGTTGCCCATGTTCGCTGATAGGAGGTTAAGACTTACAATGCCACCAGCAAGGTAGAAGGCGGTAGCGAGTCCGTCCGCGGCCATCATTCCAAGGACGGGTATCCTGTCGATGAACAGGGTGCCGAATCCGATCAGCGATATGAGGATACCAAATGCTCCGCAGAAGCTGCCGAACGAAGTTTCCGATGGGGGCGAGCCAATGGTTTGGTGCTTTGCCACAGTGACAGAGAGGCCCAAGACAACGGCGCCGAACAGAAGCTAGAAGCTGGTGAGTATGATAGCCAAGATGACGGGAGGAAAAGGCTTCGTAACTCACCAAAAAGCCTCGCACGGCTAATGTTGCGATCTTCAGCATCTTCGGTGGATAGTGAAGACTATCGAAATACTGAATGGGGAGGAGTATGGTTCAAGTGTAGATCGACTTCGCACACGTACTCGAGTTACACCAGGCAGTGGACAGTGAGGTAGAGTTTGGGGTTTTCCGAGAAGGAAGAGAAAGAGAAAACAGTTTATTTTGGCTGTGGCGGCTGTCCAAGGGTTCATATAAGATGAGGAGGAGTGGCACAGAAAGCTGAGCTAGGCAGAAGGGTCCAAGGTTGCCTACCTAGGTCTTGACTCCTCACTTCAAAGTCACATCGAAAGGACTGATCGACCCGTGCGGCACAGCGATGAACCTACCAGTCACCGCCAACAGACTGGTTCAAACTTAAAGATGGCACAAACCGGAATGGTGCATCGGGGCGGTACAACGAAGACATCGGTAGGTGTTGGTACGACACAATCTAATACAACTCGACCCATATTTAGATGAGGCTCATGATTACGAAGGATTCCGGAGGATGTGAAGCAGGTAAATTGAAACGATTTGCAATGGGCTGTGATACTATCCTATTTCATCATTTCTATATTGACTAGTCGTTCAGTTGAAGACGCATAGAATCTTAAAGGAGCTACGATAAGGCAAAGAGAGCTAGTTGGGGTATAAATAGCAGGGCATCTACTGAAGTCCCGCTGGGGAGATCTACACTCGAATGTGGCTTGGGTGATTCCTTACAGCCCTTGCAGCCCTAACAGCCCTAACAAGTCTCGAAGCAAGTCGACAGACCCAATCATATCATCTGCAAGAACCTCGTTTGGACAACAACATATCATATCTCCCTTTCGCTTACCCATCAATTGGGTGAAAAGTTTGCGAATCTCGCTTCCCGCCCCATCGGCCCCGAAAAGCGCCCGCCCTTTAACCCTGACCCTTGCAATATGACCCTGCTTTGTGGCTCAAACACGGTTGGTTGGAGGAATGTTTAAAATGTCAGACATCTGTACAACGAATAACAAACGAGGAGGTCGGCATGTTGCCGCCGTGTACGCCCGATCGTGTGCAGCGAGGCGCGGTCGACCGCGCCCTGTCATATCATGGAAAAGGAGTTTGAGGGTGGGGGGAATAAAACCAATTATAACCTTGACGCATTTGGATTTCTCTTGTCGATGATGATGGACCATCTACCACATCCGCCGAGGCTCTCGAGTAGAGTTCATAAGCCAACCAAACAGGCTCTCTTCGATAGACGCTACGCCTCTCGCATGATTCTTAAGTTGTTCCTTGGTAAGGTGGTTTCCCCTGCCCGCCTTGGTGCGGTACCAAATCGTGTCCTCCAGTTCCGAAAGGACCATCGTGTTGAGCAGCGACACGTGAATCTGACGACGATCGCTGTCTGCCATTTCCTTGGCCGCCGACGATGTAGTCTCACGTGTTACGAACTCCGGCAGGATGAGAACCACCACGTCTTCCAACGTCTTGCGGAGCCCGATATCCATATGTTGGTCCCGGTGTATTTGATGTCCGGCCATCTCGACCGGCATCCGAGCTTCGTTTATCTGCCGGCAGAAGATGCACTCGTCGGCTAGCGCGTAACGGAGGACCGACCGGGCTAGTTTCCACCTACACTCGAGGCAGTTCTTCGGCTCGCAACCCTCGGAGATGGTGAGAGGAAATCCGTCGCGTACCGGTTCATAGCCGTCAACAGGTATCAGAGCTGGTCGAATAGCATGGCCGCAGGACGGATATGCTACCCGGAAGCGGCATGACGGGCAGATAAGATCGCCTGTTCTTTGCTGTTGCGATTGCAAATCCCTGAGGCAACGATCGCCAAAGACGTGGCCGCATGCAAGTACGGCCGTGCGCTCAAGGTCATGCTTCACGTAGGTAGGAAGATGTTGATGCGCTTCAAGATGCTTGGTTAGCGGTATGCTGGACGAGGTAAATTCCCTCGCGCTTCCCGAAATATCAAGTTTCCGTTCCCTGCAAATTCCACACTCGATATCTAGAAGCACGCTATCCGCATCGCCCTGGGTGTCGAGGTGGTGTTGGATATAGGGGAGGTAGTTGCTGGTCTGTATTATCGCCATTGCCGCTTTTCGTGTTTTTATAATATGTACCTGCACAGGCACAATAGTTGCCGGTCCCTTGCATTTGTATTGTCATCAAAACAAAATCGGGGAGAGAACAAGGCGAGTGTCGCAAGACTGACAGCGTTGAGCGCCTTGTTTGGATTCTTTTAGTAGGGCACAAAGGCTCTACATGATGGTGAAAGCCCAACAATCACGTTGTTGCGATGATAAAGACGGAATCGATGACTTCCAAGTTGTGTTGGATATCAATGGTAGTGGTCAAATAGAATGTATACAGCTACTATCCACCAATCGGAAACATCTACGCAGAGCCACGTCAGCACACCACTATGTTTGCTAACTTGCGAATCATACCAAATCCCGTCACACGTACATATAGGAGATAGCTTTGATAGGTAGGTAAAGCGATGAGGACGAATGTGATAGTCACTATCAAGTAGATACCCGACGCAAGGCCTCAACATGACCAGTCAGCCAAATGACGCTGATAAGATACTGCGACATGTTACACAGCATGATGACGGCGATGACCTGTCAAAACTAGATTATCAACGCAATGGTTATTGATATGTATATCTGCAGGCTACAATCTCAACCTAACTCTTCGTCAACTACGAGTTCGCATAGGCGAGAGAGTTCACTATGTACCCCCAAGGCACCCATGCTAGGATCTACAGTTCGCAATTCGAAGCTGCATCCAGTAATTTACTGGGCTGTCATCCCAACTTCTTAGAATCCTTGCTCCTCGACCTGGGCTTGGGCATCGGCAATAGTCTGCGTAGCGTTAGGGTCGACGAAGCCGCAACCCAGCTTGCCGTTCTGGAGAGATGCCGCCTCGGCGGAGCAAACGCCTAGACCAGTCGTCTCGACCTCTGCGCAGCAAGCCGACGAACAATCCTATGTCTGTTAGCACAATCCCAATCATCGGTCAACTTGTCAGGGACCATTGCGCTTTACGAAGTGGCGCTGGTTCCTTACGAGTAGGGGGTTACTCACAGCGTCCGAAACACAACCTCCGGTGATGAACTGCTCTCCATTGCCTTGCCCGACATTCTTGGCGCCGGCGTCGTTGGGGGTCACTTGGGCGAGAGCCGTGACGGCAACTAGTATAGCAGATATTGTTAGCCTTGGTTACTATCTCGAGGCCAGACTGACGTTGTAGACTTACGGGCCAGGAAGGTAGCGACACTGATGCGGACCATTTTGCCGGTTTGAAATAAATATAATACACTTTTAAATGAATATACAAGCGACACCAGGTCGTGGTAATTGTATTACAGAAGCGAAAATAAAGAAAAAAAAGCGAGCGATGTAAGATGGTTGTTGATGGTCATGACGAGAGAGCTGACGGTCTGGGAACTACGCCTCTATTTGTATTCCTCTTCTCTCGAACCTCTAACCTCTACTGACGGCATATCCCGTTACCGCTCACTCGATGAACATGCGATGTGCGCTGGTTCGATGCCGGAATCAAGTCCTCACGGAGATCAAACACGACTGTAGTTCGGTTATGGGGCCGTGGGCCACGATACTCGCAGCGTCCAAGGACTCGGAGTATGAGGTGAAGGTCGGCACGGCTTGGCCTTGTTGGAAAGGCAGCTGGAATATTCAGCCGGAAATGCTCTTGGCGCAAGATCGGCACAGTCTGGGCCAATGGGCGTCCATCATGCTTTGACGCCATGATTCGGAGATCTTGAGATCTGCGACGTGCTTCGGAAAGCCTGGTGTCATGTTTCATCTTTGTCATGACAATATTCCGTCACTTAGGTACAAAGCGTCTAGCCTAGGTACCACATTACCTACGTGCTGTACCTGCCAGCTTCGTCCGAAGTGGTCCAATGTTGTCAGATATCAGATTTTGGACCTACCTACACACATCATGAGAGTAGGCAATATAAGCTGTTTAAGCTGCTTGCATCATAGACACTGAGGTTTCGAGTGGCTTTATATATAGCGCCATAGGTATAAGCTCGAAAATGTTACCATCGGCCTTCGCGTCGGGATTGCTGACTGCAGCTTAGCTGCATGACGCCAACACGTCCAGCAGACGATTCGATTACACCAGGTACAAGATCCGAACCACAGCGGGGTCGACACTCAACGTGAACATCCAATTGTCAACGAAGCAGATCGAATATTGTCTATTGCATCACCGGAGTACGTCAAACGGACATTTGTACGGCGAAAGACATATTAAACCCGGGCAATCCACAAAATTATCCCTTGACTTCCGCATTATCAGAAACAGTGCTTTCCACGGAGCTCCCCCACTCGGACTTCGCGGGCTTTGAAGACCTATACCGGCCCTTAGGTTAGGTACTCGATCGACTATCCAGTTCGTAGTATATCACTTCTCGCTGCTCTCAACTGGGTTACCACGGCTGTAGACGATAGTAAATTATTCGGCTTCACAATCCCACGATACTAAAAATGGACACGTCCGGATTGTTTCGAGTCGATGGCATGGTGGCTGTCGTGACTGGCGGTGGAAGCGGTACGGACCTCTTCTCCCCGCAACTACTACTTGAGCCGTATCTAACTCACGCACAGGTATTGGGTTTTCCATGGCCAAGGGACTCGCGGGTGCCGGGGCAAAGAAAGTATACATTCTTGGGCGCCGACTAGACGTTCTAGAGACGGCCGCCAAAGCACACCCGAGCATAGTCCCTGTCCAATGCGACATTACGGATAAGGCGTCCCTACAGTCTGCAGTCGATCTGGTTACCAAAGAGGTTGGCTATATCAACTTGCTCATTGCCAACTCGGGAATTTATGGGCCAACCAATATGTGGAACCCAACGTCGTCCATCAAAGAACTCCGAAAGAGCTTATTCGAAGACGTCTCGATGGAGGATTTCACTCAGGCCTTCCATGTGAACGTCACCGGAACGTTCTTCACAGCTCTTGCGTTTCTCGAACTCTTGGACGAGGGCAACAAGCAAGCGGTGAAAGGGGGTTTTGGAGCTCCGACCAAGCCAGGAAGCGATGCCCCTTCGATCCAGAGCCAGGTAATCATCACGAGCAGCATCAGTGGCTACAGTCGGCAATTCATTTCCGCACCTGCGTATGCGGGAAGCAAGTCGGCTCTTCTCCACCTCACCAAGCACACGAGCACGAACCTCCGCTCACATGGAATCCGGGTGAACGCTCTTGCCCCAGGGAGTAAGTTATGTGGGACTGTCTCGGTCGTTCCAAAGACTAACAATCTGCAGTATTTCCCTCGGAGATGGCCACGATACTGATTAGAGATCGCGACCCGTCAAAAGAGGACGTTACAGACTTGAGATTCATCCCGGCCAGAAAGTTTGGCGGGGAAGAAGAGATGGCTGGCTCCGTATTGTACCTAGCCAGCTTGGCGGGATCGTTTTGCAATGGCTTCATATTGGTAAATGATGGAGGCAAGTTGTCGACTATGCCAGCAACCTACTAGACTCGTGCTGCCCGTACCTCATTTAGCGCAGCGTCTGTGAAGGAGCTGAGAAATCTGACATGTTGCACGCCCTATCTTGCAGGAGGTAGCCCAAGGAAGGGGTCGAGAAAGATTTATAATAGACAGCGTAGCTAACTTTGCACGCATACACACGTGGCGGAGCAAACTGTTCATTCCAAGATCCAAATCTAGTCTGTCCCTGCCGTACTCAGTACTCCAAGATACCTATGAAGAGATCCTGCGACCCTTGATATAGCCATGCAGGTACGCGATTCTAAACCTTCGGGATACAAACGATCGAACCAACAGCCAGCTTGTCACAGTCAAGACCCTGGTTCTGCTGCAGCAGAGACTCAAGCGGGACGCCGCGTTCCTCGGCAATGGCCCAGCAGCTGTCGCCTGACCTGATCTTGTACGGACTGCTGTGGTCCGGGCATATGGTCGCGTTCACTCGCTTCGTCGTACCGCCAATGAACCACAGTATAA
This sequence comes from Hypoxylon cercidicola, assembly GCA_022578845.1. NCBI lineage: Eukaryota > Fungi > Ascomycota > Sordariomycetes > Xylariales > Hypoxylaceae > Hypoxylon > Hypoxylon cercidicola. The sequence goes on along the minus strand of MU399494.1, from coordinate 3,448,177 downwards.
ATAGCAGGAACAAGCCGACCAGTAGAAACCAATTCAGCAGGGGCATCATATCGTGTCGCCACGACGTAGTGGGTTCGTCCGAGGCAACATGAGGGGATTCGGTAGCATCGTCGCGGAGCGTGGAAGAGACGCGGTGAAGTTGGCCATACTGATTGCCCGGTGCACTCTCCCAGAGACTGCCGTCGGCATCGCGGAACGAATACGTCTGGGTATCGGCGTCGTACCCGATACGCTGCATACCGTCAGGTAGGCGCTCGTCGTCGGTATCATACTGCGACCAGCGACTCATCTTGACGATTAGAGAGATAGGTTTAGGAACAGTTGAAGTTGTGGAATTCTAATTTATGTACTTCGTAAGTGGGTTGAAAATAAGGGAGCTACCCAGGGAATTAGGTTGCAGGTTGTAGGTTGTAAGTTGTAGGAAGACAAGAGTACGTCACAGGTTTGTTTCAAGAGCAACCCCTGGAAAGCGCAGCCACAAGAGGTACATTAGGTACATATTGGAAGTTCCAATTGGATGGTTTCAAGTGTGGCTGAAAATGTCAACCTACCAAGCTGGTTGGATAATATGTCTCGAATACATGTTGCAATATTCAAGTGCAAATACTATATATCTCCGGCCGTTCCAGTGAGCGCCTACCTCTTATATGTACATGTTTACTTCAAAGTTGATGCTGGCTGTTAGCTAGTAGCTAGTAGCTATTGTCTAGACGATTGGTAAATAGAGGGCATCGACTTACCCCCGCTCATTCAGTCTTCATATCCAGCAGAAAACACATGGTCGGTTAAAATGTGCGAGTTACGTATTGTATTGTACTCATTGGATTGTTGAAACAACCATGCGGCAGCGTATTCGGAAGTTCCTAGTATACAATCGAAAGTCTTGTATGAAAAATTGCAAACGCTATGACACATAACGCCATGAATATGCCCAGCGGGGATGATATGTTACAGATCCCGCCCTCAATCCAGGATCAGACCCAAAGAGGAATCCACGCGTATTACTCCTGGTTAAATACCACCATGAGCTATTCTAAACCTCCATCCTAACTAGCAGCCTTCAGGCTGGGGTGGCGTCGTCTTGTACTACGCCTGATGCTGCCAAAATCATCCTCTGGGCTATCTTCGTACTCGTCGTCCAAGCTTGTATCGGAACGTATTTTGCGAGGTCGGCCTCGTCCCCTCTTCTCGGGTATCTCCGAAACGGGCGTCGCACGTATGGTGCTAGCCGACGGTAGCTTTCGTCCACGGATCTTTGCTTCGTCGTCCGCAGTAAGGAATCGGTGAATAATACGATGGTCTAGGATGCGTTCCTCTTTATCGTTTTTACCCTCTTTTTCTGTCTTGGGCCACTGGTAGCCATAGATCTTAGAGTGTCGTTCACACCGTGGGCAAGAGCTTCGCGTGTAATAAGCGTTCTGCTGTACGAATGGATCGTTGCAGACAGTGCAGTGTATCCACGCAGTGTTAGGCTCGGAGAGCAATACTGGTGTAAGTGTGTAATCGCCAGGAGTTCGTGTACGAGACGGAGCAGTAGGTTCATCAGCCACTTCACTAACGGCTTCCCCCTCAGCCTTTGGTGGTCTACCCCTTGGGCGACCACGCTTGGGGCTAGGATCCTGGTTCGGTAAAGACGATTTGGGTGCCGTCGAAATCGAAGTGTTGACTTCCATATAATCCGACACAAGAGTAGCAGTAGCCGTAGGCATTGGACGGCTAATGATTGTCGAAGACGGTTCTTCAGTTTGGTCATCTGAGCTAGACTCTGTTGCAACCTCTTCGCTGATTTGAGATGTGGGTTCGATTGTAGGCAATGGTGCCACAGCGATCGAATCTTGGGTCTCCGGACTGGAGGGGGTGTATGTGATCTGTAACAGTGAAGATGGGTCTGATTCCTCCTGTTTTAGAGAAGCTACTGGTAGCTTCACGGGTGTTAGTCTCGGTGACTGTAGGATAGGCTCCTTCACATCTTCCTCGGGTGTGGTAACATCCGTCAGAACCATGTCTTCACTGGAGAGTTCCGAAGCGCCTGTGCTGGAAGAGTCCTCTTCGGTGGCTTGCCTGGACAAGGTCGGAGGCACAGATAGGGGTTCGATATCGTATTGGAGCGTTTTCAGCTTCTTATCCGGTGTCACTGGCGGTGACTGTAAAGACTCGTATTCGCGTTTCCGCTTCTGGCGCAGCAGGCTCTGAGGCGCGGGAGACCCCATCGTAGATCCTCGCTCCGAGTCCATCTTCAGCGTCTTCGATCTCTTCTTCAGAATCCTAGGTCGAATATCGGGTGTGACCGAGGGAGTTCGAGATGCAGAGGCGCAACTATCGTCTCGCCTTCGGTGACGTAGCGAATAGCCTTCGGTAGATACAGCCTCGATACTCTTCTTAACAGCCACGGTACCGTCAGCGGGCGCCCATCCGTTCACCAGGTTGTCCTCGCAAGTCTTGCATAGACATTCGCAATTATCCGCGCCAAAGTAATTTTCCGAGTACGTGACGGTGATCTCGTCTCCCACTTCTATGTCTCGTGCGGCAATGATTTCAATTCCCGCCTGGCCAGTAATCATCAAGCGCGCATTTGCACCGCAGTCGTGATTCGCGAATCGTGCAGGGCCCATGAATAAGCTTGCGCATTTGTTCCTTGCACTCACGACAATGCTGAAATCCTTCTTCCTTTTCGAGAGTTCCTTCTCTTCTTTCTCCGTTATTAATACCTGGATGCCGGAGAGGTACTTGACAGGGTGACCTTTCTTGATGAACCTGCGCGCAGTTACAGCAGCCTCGTGAGTGACAATCGTATATCGATTCGTCGAACTGACTTCGAAAGGGGAGTCGGGTAGGTAGATCTGCATATAGCGGCGTAAATGGGCGCGGAAATCGTTCTTTTCCTTGGGAGTCTTCAGCGCATCGTGGAACTTGCGCAAACCGTCTGTCGCAAGCAGTTTAGACTCAGCAGTTTCAATATCAGGGTCGACAACGAGATGATTTTGAATAATCTTAGTGATTTCCTCTTCCTTTATACCTCGCGACGGGTGGTAGGAAGGACGATTCTTTGGTATCGTGGTCCAGTAATAGGCCTGAAGCATAGTATCAGTATTCTGCCGTGACACAAAGACCCAGTTCACACTTACATGATCAACGAGCGCATCCGTCAATATATCGTCGTAGGAAGATAACTGTGCTAGAGTGATCTGCTGCTTCTTAAGGGCGGTAGACTTGGTGAAAGACGTAGGAGGCATTGCGACAGATTCCTTTGCCTAGTTAGGCCAGAAACTGTTGAAAGGAGAGAGGTGTGTATGAAGCCAAAATTCGGTGCATGAGACAACCTCGAATGAGATTATAGAACGTAGACTTGGTAATTGCTGTTATTCAAGAAGGAAAACGGGAAAATGTGTCTTCTGGGGTCATAAGGAGTGTCAGATTCCTGCATGCAAGTGAGCTGCCAGGAATAAGTCGATGGTAACACCAAGCTGAAAATGGTGTCGGCTGAAATGCAGAGTTAGAGGCGGAGTTGAAGATATTAGATTCCTCCGAGCACCAGCGCGTGCAGCAGGTGTATCAGTACTGGTCAAGAGTCTGTTGTCATGAACTTGTCAAGTGAGGTTGTTGGGCTTTGTGATATATATTTGTCATACGAGAATTGGGCCGGGAGGGAGAAATGAAAGGGTGAGAGGATGAAGATATGTCCTTTGATCACGGCGATTTCCATTGACACTTAAAGAAACGCCATGACAGCGAAGGTATACTTCGAGAGTGAGGGGAAGTGATTATAGATGCTGAGTAGTATCCAATTGAAGGTCAATTGTTCAATTTGCGATGTAATAGAGGCAAGAAAGAGACGAGCAAATACCAATGCACCGAGGATGAAATGCCGGGGGACCTGTGAATGGGCGCAAAAGCCAAAGCGCAAAGAAAAGTGGAAAAAAGAGGGTGGCAGGTCAACCAATTTGGGGGCTTCTTTTGGGGCCTCTGATGCAATCAGTGGATCGATTCGGGAATGAACTCCAGGGGCAGGCGGACTAGGTAGCTGCTCAAGCCACCCGAACGAGCTAAATTGGAACTTCTACAAGCCTCATCCGCCTTTAATGCAGCAGGGTGACAGCCACAAAAAAAGATACAAAGGCCTGAAAATTGAAGACTGCAGGCCGGACAGCACCGAAAGAGGCGGGGCCCCTTTTTCGTCGGGCCGCCGAGGGGCCGCAATTACGCAAGCGAGGTCGTGTACGATAATAGACAAGCGTGAGCTGAGGCCTTAGCCGATTGATATGCAGAAACCCGACTAACCAGATCCAGGCCTACTTAAAATAATAGCCAATCAGGGGACATCTCGGCAACACCACAGCAGATCAGCCTTGGATGTTTTTGCAGAGCCTCGAAATTTCGAACTTCCAACGATATACCACCAACCCGACCTCGACCTATTCACATCGAATCTCCTAGGATTGGGGCCCGATACTGCGGGTACACATCGACCGAGATGATCCAACTTAAGGTAAGCAAGGAATAATCCAACTCATGCGATTGGCTTGTAGACTAAGACTCGGGGGGGAAACACAGACGATGCTTAACTGCATCGACAACTCGGGAGCCGCCATCGTCGAGTGCGCCCTTGTCGTCGGCCAGAGGAGACATGCGACAATTGGTATGTCGACTCTTCCATGCACCTCGCTTCACCACACTCCAAAATAAGAGCGAAGGCTAACCTCGGGTTCTTCCAAACAGGTGACAGAATAGTAGCCATAGTGCAGAAGCAGCGCGGCGCAAGCGACGCCGGTATGGGTGTGGCCTCGGCCGCCAACAAGGTGAAGCGCGGCGACATCCGCCACGCCATCGTCGTCCGCACCAGAAAGCAGGTCCAGCGCCCCGACGGCAGCGTCGTACGCTTCGACGACAACGCCTGCGTCCTGATCAACAAAGCCGGAGACCCTATCGGAACCCGCGTCAACGGCGTTGTCGGTGCGGAGCTGAAGAGACGAGGATGGAGCAAGATCCTGAGTATGGCGCCGGCGCACGCGTAGACGGTGTTTTATATGGGAGGAATTCTGTTCGTGGGCATTCTGAGATATCTATTCATGGTGTTACGAAATGCGAATCGTCGATGCAATGCTAGAAGAGCCTCAGAGTTCTTCGGTAGGTCGGGGTCGGCTTCGATACGTCACAAGTTAGACGAGTTTGTATTATACTCAGCATGCATCTAGCAGGCGTTGGAAAGATGCATGTACATCTAGGCAAACACCTTACACTAGATCTCGAGGGCCGCCAGTACTCGCGATCGAACATACAAAGACCAGAAGTACCATACTATGTTCCTTCGAGGACCCCTCGTCTGTGCTCTGTGCTTGTAGCGCGACTTGCTCGTAGTAACATGTGGCGTCATAAAGATGCAGTGACTGGAACACAACGGATCGAACAAGTACGACATATAGGAGCACCTTCGATGTGCTTTGGTGCGAAATCAAGTTATATTAATCTGCCTGCTGTGTCTGAAATCAAAATGCCGAGTCCCTGACCAGGGCCGTAGTCTCTGCGAATCCTCGCGGAACCGGTCCCTAACGCCGTTCCATGCAATATCTCAAGCGACTTCGGTGGTGATTACTGGAAAATGTGACCGCATTCGCAACACACGTAGAAAAGTTTCTATCAATGACTGGTTAGACTTCCGATCTCTCTTCATGATGCATCTAAGATATAGCCACACATACCATGCCAGTTTCGGCGTTTCGCTGCTGAGACTGGAAGAACACAGCTTCTTCATGCTTGCAGGTAGGACAGGTCTTGTTCGATCGCGGGAGCTTAAATGCCGGGGAAACAACACGTCAGCATCAGGTTCAGCAAGAGACAATACATACAATGCATGCTCCCAAAAGCTGGGTGCCCTGTGCTGAAGGAATGCCCAAGCTGTCTACCCATGTCCTGCCTGGCTGTCTGTCTGTCTGTCTGTCTGTCTGTCTGTCTGTCTGTCTGTCTGTCTGTCTGTAGGCTGAGTGTTGTCCGAAGAGGAAAAAGGAAAAGGGAAAAATGGAAAGGGGAAAATGGGGGGGATGATTAAATCCAGTTATTAAGGCCGACCAGTACCACATCCGGTATCATGACTCATGGGATCATGAAGGTGATTCGTGATGTTCTGTAAGGAAAACGACCATAAGAGTAATATCGTTTTGTGGCAAACCAAGTTAGGGATCAAACTCAGGGTAAGACGTCGACACGTCGTCGGGATTCTCAAGAGCTTCGGGAGGGTCTTCGTCCGTCTCCATGAAAGAGATGTCGATATGCAAAAGACTTGCGAGGGTATCTTGTGAGGCGTTGGGGAACTTTGGCTCGTTAAACGAAGCAAAGTTGTGAGTCCATGCAGCTTTCTCTTTGTCATTCTGGGCATTCCAGGTGCTTGTGAATTGGAGGGCGTCCATGGTTCTCTTGATAGCAAAATCCGGATTGCGTGCGATGAATTCGTTGTACTCTTGGACTGACGCAGGGTCCTTACACCGATTACAGTGGAGGAGGGTGACGCCACATCTCAGACAGACAGCTAGGTTTCCATCGGCAGAGGGAGGGGGAGGGGATTGGGCGGAAGGGGGGGCATCAGTACGAACAGTAGGGTCTGATCCGACATCCTGGGTGACACCTGCAGTCTCGCCGGCCGCATTGTTCATAACATTGCGGAAGACGCAAGACGAGGTGGCCTCTTCGGTGTACTGGCACGTACGGCAGGTAAACTGAAGCTTGTGGGCATCTTCGTCTTCCTTGGGGTACAGCATGTTGGAGCATTCCGAGCAGAAACGAAATGTTATTTGTTCCAGGTTGCTCTTGGGTGCGTCACCATCGTTGCTAGGGGTGGGAGACGACATGGTCGTTGGTGATATACTTGGCGGTACAAGATTGGGGTGAGGTGATGCGATGCGATGCGATCGCGAATGTGTTGCCACCAAACGCGAAAGTGACCTTGGAGATGACTGATTGTACTTGCTCCTTTTCTACTGTCGATGTGGTGACTGTTGAAGTTGGATATCCGCTCAGACGAAACTGGTCGGTTGCGAGGTTGAGTTGATGAAGATACCAAGGTTGAGAGGAAGATGGTGTTCTTGTGTTGAGTCTTGCCTGAACAAGCAGACAAGGAAAAGGCTGCCAGTTATTTCTGCCAGGGTCGGATCTATTCTAGTGGAGTTACCCACGTTTTAGTACATTAGCGCGGGGACCTTAGTACGTGTATTTGCAAGTGGAACCCTAAGGTGACTTCATTAGGGCTCCGGGCCAAATACGGAATGCTGATTGGCACATTTGATGACTTAAACGTGGCAGCACAGTGCAAAGTGGTTTCTGAGATTTTCGCGTTCACCTTCTTTTACAGTACCTTAGGTAAGTACATACGTATGCCCAATCTTGCATCTTGCATACTTCCCTTAGGCCTTATGTTCAATACCTATCAACTTCATATTGCTTACCCACCTATTCAATACGGTAATACGGTATGAATATGATCAGTATCTCACTGTATACTTCACGACAGTATCTAGCCACCCCGCGTTTCAACTCATTCCGTCCTCAGGTTGCCCCGCTCAACTGACAACATCCTCGTGATCCTTCTTACCTAAGGTCAGGTACGGGGCACAACCTGTCCCCTGGCCTACCATGGTCCATGGCCTACCAAGGTATTTCCACTCTATCCCTCCAAAGGAGCTTCTCACATTCGCACAAAACACACATCATTACCACTCACTTTTCACTTTTTCCTATCTCCCTGAAGACAGCCAGACTTGGCATGATTACGTGAATATTTCAGGTCCACTTGTCTCTCACGGTTATTCGATTTGTGCTCTAGCTGGCTTTGTTTCCAAGCTCCATCCCATAGTCAATACACTACCTCGAACCCCTACCGTCCACTCTTTTTTCTAGGTCACGTCATCTTGTGCCTTGCGTCGAATTCCACCCGTGCCAACCCAACCTGGTGAAAGTGCCTAGAATCATTACAGATCTGCTCGTCAGTGCTAAGTGGCATAATAACAGTCGCTAGCCATTATATATTCCAAAATGGTATGCTCTCTTTTACATTGGTGAACAGATTGCGCTAAATCTATTCTATCTCTTTGTCGCACCAATGTCACTAATGTCAGTTTTACCAGGATGACTCCGGACTACCCCCTAACTGGGAGGTGCGCCATAGCAACTCCAAGAACCTCCCATACTATTTCAACGCGAGCGAGAAGGTCTCGCGCTGGGAGCCGCCCATCGGCACCGACACCGAGAAGCTAAAGAAATATATGGCTGCCCATCACTCGGCCTCGTCCCAGCTACCTGCCGCTGGTCGCCCCGAGGGTAAGATCCGAGCCGCCCACCTGCTAGTGAAGCACCGCGACAGCCGACGACCCGCGAGCTGGCGCGAAAGCGAAATCACACGAACTAAGGAGGAAGCGATGACTATAATCAAAGGCCACGAGCAGAAAATCAAGAGCGGCGCCGTAACCCTTGGCGAGCTTGCCATGAGCGAGAGTGACTGCAGCTCGGCTAGGAAGCGAGGCGATCTAGGCTACTTCGGCAAGGGCGACATGCAGAAAGAGTTTGAGGAGGCGGCCTTCGCCTTGCAACCCGGCCAGATGAGCGGTGTCGTAGAGACGGCAAGCGGACTACACTTGATCGAAAGACTAGTGTAGGTCTCGACATGCTTTGGGAGACAAGTAATCAGGGCTTCCTGCTATGGAATTGCGTAGCCTCTTTCATTTTTCAAAATTTATAATGAAAAAAGGGGGAGGGGTTTTAGAAAAGATCAACCTTCCCTATATACCAACCAAGAGTCGTCTGTAGCTTAATTCTACTTTGATTTACCTGCCAACGTCTCATGCCCTATCCACCATATGGCTTTTCAAGATTGATCCCCAGTTTTGTAGATTTACCCCTGAGTGCCTATTTTCGACTAACTAACCAACTGACCTTATTGCCTACCTCCTATGCATAATAATTACACGTCTATTGTCTTCAAACCAGGCTCGTTACACGAGCCTTCGTTTTTCTAATACATTGTCTCTACTGTTCTGGTTATAATGAATTTAGGTACTGAGTAGAGCTTGATATCCGTAATGATGCACCTTAGAGCTATGGGCTCCGGGGAAACAGAAAGTATAAGGATAATATGTATACTTGATTGCTCAACTTCCTAGGACCTGATCTAGCATGCCACGGAATAATACCTGTTGGAGAAACATGTCACAGCCAAGATAAGCCTCTATAGACTTTAGAGCGCCACAAGTCTCTAGTTCATCTCCAAGTTGCTGGTCCACCTCGGGGCACTTATGATAATAGCAGAGCACTAGGTCACCAACGTAAAATCTTCTCTAGAAAAAGGTACGTTTAAAAAACGGAATTCTGTCTGTTGTGTATCATAGCAGAGGTAACTATAAGGATTGTGAACCAAGAGACATTCCCTGCTGGAGTAGCCACCAATCATGAGATAGTGATTTGGATCGGTGGCTGAAACATTCCTACGGTGAATTTATGAGTAGGTATCTACCTGGTAGATTCGAATGACGACGGAATGGACCAAACGAGATAATGGAAGAGTATAAGCAGCCGGGGCGTAGCTATGAGACTAACTGACCGAGTTGTGAGACGTTGCGAGGAAAAAGCGAGTTAGTGTGCGTGTACACCGTGGAATCGACGATGCGGCTCTCTTCCATCACACCGGATCACGATCAGATATTCGAATGCCGCTTTCATGATCGCGATCCAGGTACGGCCCGAACCTACATCTCGGCTATCTGTACGTCGGACAGCAGGGCAAAAGGGATGTTTTCTGACAGTTATTTCGACGCGGTGTAAAAGTGGGTTCGACAATCACGATCCATCGTAGAAGCACAGATGACAAGCATGATATCACATGGCGAAAGCGACGGAGGAACATGACCGTACGACCAAATGACTGCATTTCTAAAAGTTTATCTAAACAAAAAAATCCAAGTCCCCCGGAGCATGCTCCTAAGACTACAGCTCTGTCTATCTTTCTTCTGTGGTGGTATCATTCGCTATGCCCGAAAGTCTCATGCTACGTCGACTCGCCTCGTATCTCATATCTCATTATTGCCATCTATTAAGATTGGCGCTCTTAGCTCATAACCGGGGTATCTCTCATCTCGATGCCAGAGAAAACATGGCTTCCGAGACACTAGGAATTGCCGTAAGTGCTACCACTATAGCTCCGAACACCGTCATCGACAGCGCGGAATATGCCATGGCTCGCGAATCTCTCTCCATCAGATGCGCGGTGCCCATAGCTGCTGCATTGATGCCTACTGTCACACCAGCGGCAATAATTGTGCTGTCTGCACTAACATTCCGACTTGGAGTGGATTTCTCCGTGTCGCTACCGCTTCCATCATCCGAATTTTGCTGACAGTTCCGGTCATTAATCCGTAGAAGAGAGAATAACCAGTCTCCTGCCATCTGGAAGAAAATGCCGCCGAAAATTACTAATGAGCTCATGAGCGTAATGCTGCCGTCTAGATTTTGCATTGTAGGCATTCCGATAGCGATGGTAACACATCGAGCGGCGAAAGCGATGGCGTCTCTCTTATTGAGGCCTAGAGCGTGAGAGATAATGACATTGAGGAAGATGTTGGTCGTGGCGATAAGAATGCATGTTGTAAGCACCGTAATGAAACTCTCCCACAACTCTTTTCTGTATTCAAACATTTTGAAGCCCATGCAAACAATGCCTGCATCAAGAATGGGACCGGCTAAATCACCGGCGCCAATGTGATTTGACAAGCTCTCCCCTTTAGAGATAGCAAGAATACCCTCCGCTAACGAGTTATGTCTGCGGAACTCGGATATAACGATGCCGATTGTCTGCCTTGTGTACGCTGTCTTAATCCAGACGTAGGCAGTGCCGAGAGTCCAAGTTACAACCACTGGGTTCGAAAATATGACGAGGGTTGATCTTAGCCTTGTAAACTGCAAGAGACCCGTGGACCCCTTCAACCATCTCTGGAGCTGGACAGATAGAATCCAAAATAGTACAAAGCACAGAGCATCGATTGGTGTCTCGTAACGGGTTGCGAAGTAGACTGGAATTCCAACCACGACAATCAAGAAGATACAAATCCACATCGGAGATGTACGGATTAGGTAGTCTATCAATTGTGAGGCTGTGCCCCTTTTTGGTACTACAATCGAGGTAAGGGATTCGTTTTCCACCAGAGCCGCGCTAATTGGAGGCAGCTGAGATATACGGTTTGGTGATCTGGCAGTGGACGGCGCGGGCCATGCCGCTGACGGACTAGGCCATGACCTGTGGTTGCTTTCAAGATCGCTAGCTTTCATTCGCAATCCACGACATCGATGTTCCAGCTTGAAGGTACCCGAAGCAAGTAGATAAGAACCAATGTAGCCCACAAGAGTAGTGATGACTAGTTCCAGTTAGTAAGGAGGGTGCAAGAGCAGGGGATAGGACATTCGGAACTCACCGAAAGCTCCAGCAACTCTGAGTATGTCAAGCGGGTCGGATATGTGATCCCGGTTGAGCATTACGAATGATGCTACAAAGCCAAAGGACATGTGACGGCCGAGAAAATCCGTTGGTCCACGTAGATGCTTGGAGTAGAAATGCCCTGTGCCTTCATGGATATAACTTGCAATGACCATGACGAACCAAAGCAAAAGCATGACTAGTATGGATGCTGGGAGGTTGATGGAGTGAAGGTCGAGCATAATCTGGATAGGGACTACCAGCAACTGGTTGAGTAGAATAAAGCCAAGCCCCATCCCAGCATCTCTGTATCTCTTGGCGGTTGCAGGTGCCTGGAGACTCCGACACAGCTGGTGGATGATCGAATTCATGATGGTGGATGATTAAAATTGTAGTACAGAGACATGACGGGAAGAGGGGACATGCAGAATAGAGAGGGACTCTGGTATATTTGAGGACTTGAAGTTCTGAGTTAGATGAGACAACGTCGCGACCACACACGTAAAAAACCGCACGGAAATGCTAGCAGTCTCTCCAGAAATAGGCAGTGAGCTGGTTATCGAGGCGATGATTCAGGTCTCAGTCACCAGATATCCCACGGTCGAAGACATGGCAAAGGCGACGATCGCACAAGCCCCTGAGAAGTGTCCGAATCACGCAGGTAAGTCGAGGTGGGCAGCAGCTTTCCTGTGACGATTTTGAAGATACGGTTCCATGGCGTCTCACACATCTGGTCAGCCAAGTGGGCAGCCGGGCGGGTCCTGGATTGGGGTTTAACAGCAACGAGAATGAAGAACCGGGAGAGGAGCACAAACAAAAAAAAAGGGAAGACCAGAGTACAGTAAGGTAGTGCTGCCCAATCTTCATCTACGCTTGTTACCATCGAGGTGTGAGGGTCGGTACATTCGGCTCCTGTCACTTCTGACATGGCGACGGGGAAGCAAGGCGGGAGCGGGACAGCGCAGGTTGCATGCAAACGCATGGCCGGTGTTTGACGGCGTTGCAGAAAAGCTTGGTGGGAACAAAAGAGACAGGTCAGTATTATTAGAAATCTTCTATAACTGTAAATAGAAGTAAAGGGTAATACAATTCCTTTCTCGTCATATATCAGCATATAATACTCCAGTACGATGATAGGTTTTCGAGGGGAGATATAAATACAAGTATCCAGGCCGATAGGTTGGCTCCCAGCCACGCCTCTCGGGTAAGTCTGTGAGATACCATTGAAGAACCATAGATGGTTACGTTTTTGTTGGTCCGGAATTTTCGACAATGCCCTGGGATAACGTCAAGCTCGTGTCCCATTTTAGGAAAAGAAAGGTTGACCGCTGGATTGGCGGTGGTACAGTTTGGGGATGGGCCATTCAGGGCTCAACATGTGCAAACACAGCGTATGAGACAAGAGTAGCGATGCGAACGGTTCTGGACGCATTCGCAACGAAGACAGAGGCACCTTTCTCAATGCAGACTTTTCAGGTTTAGTCCCAAATGTCTGTCATCCCGATGGCACTATCATCGAAATATCAAGGTCTCTGTGCGTCCTTCCAGTCTGCTCACTTTCTAACAGATATCGTGCGACGTCTCTGGAAAAGAATATACCTACCTAAAGTACATTTTCGTGATTGGTAGCGGGACGCATGCATGACATGGCCCATAGCATGGCGCATGGCGCATGGCATTCGATCCAGCCCTGTTGACGCCTCTAGGGACAAGGATAAATATGCGAGTTGGGGAGCCACGAGGATCCCGACTATACGGACCCCAAAGCCATGAGCCATGAGCCATGATTTTAACGTTGCTACTGGGTAGTACGTGGGGGTAGATCCCTTGGCTCTTTGATTCCATCTTTGGATCCAGATGTCGTGATCCATAGTGAAATGGAGGGTGTGAGTGCGGGCGTATGCGGACGTGGTATTTTGTAACTACTACGATGCAAGTCTAGGTGAAGTTGTCAAACTGTTTGCTGCGGCTCGGCCCTAGAGAGACCCTTGTCTTTTTAGCTCGTTTGTTTATTGGCCGGTTTAGTTGAGACCCTTAACTTGTGAAAATCGGATGCATCCGTTCTTATTAAGGCATCCATTCGTCTAATCGATATGCATGTAGTGCTCATAATGCATATGATAGATAAAAGGGCTATTCAGCTATGGGGGTCTTTGTTATCCTCTGTAAACATGCCGACAGGGATCTCGACTTATCGCGTTTATCTTTTACAGGAACCACCATACCACAGACATCGTGGAAAATCATTAGGCCAATTCTTAGGCGACAAGCTTGCACCGGCCGGGGTTTCACTTGGGCTTTTAGACCCTGCATGCTAAATCTCTTCGGCTTGATCCCGGTGCACGAGTCTAGATTCCCCTTGATGAGGCGGTCAAAACCCGTTGAACGCCGGACTTGGACGCTTCGGTTAGACCTGTCGAAATCCAACCAGCATTTCTTACCGCCGAATGAATTGCGAACCAAAGATTGACTGGAACGTATCATATTCCGCTTGATCTTCTAGCCTATTCTAGAACCGGTACGTTGTGACTACATCGCACCAGCTACGGCTACACTTTCCAGTCTTAGCGCATGACGAAGAGTTCGCGGCGCCGATCGGGATCCGGAAGTCTAGAAAGTTTCAATACCAATATTGCCTACCGAATCCCACCGCCGAATTTCCGCCTCATCACAGGCTAGGTGCCCTGCGTGAATATCACTCTCAGCTCGGGAATATTGGGAGTAATCTTCATTGTGATACGCTCTAGAGTGTTTTGAGGGAGGTTTTTCTCTCCTTGTCAATTCCGTACGTTCCCCCTCTCTCACCCCGACCCGTTACTATTTCACTCCTTGCCCTAAGGGATTCCAAGAAGATGAGCTAATATGTGGTAACTAAGTTTTGTATTTGCTTGTTCGACACCATTCCATCATTGCCACTCATATCTACTTGCCCGTGTTAAGCCCGAAATGGCAAGTCAACAGTCCTTATCGGAGACTGAGATGCGACTCATGGATCAAGTCTGTGAAGCCATTGATGCTAAGGCAGATGGGCAAAGAAATCTTCTCAAAACCTTCATCTGCAATGACTTAGCCCCGGAGTGGACTCGCTTAGTGGCACTGATGGAGTCGAACGGTCCCTTAAGTCTGCTGTCCGAGGACGAGATGAAATAGTAGGTTAAACCATATTACCCCCATGAAGCCATTGCTAACATATCTCATAGCATAAATGCTCTGGATCCAGCTGGACGTCGCCAACAACCAACTCAAACTTATGACCAAGCAAGCCTGTTCTCTCAAGCTACTCCGATGTTGGGTCAAAAGATTATCGATCACAACTTGACCAGGGAGGCTGTTCATGACCTACATCAATACAACAATGTCCTTGAAAAACTCTTAGTGAAATATAAGGACTTCGCACGTCGTAGTCTTACTACCATGCAACAGTCTACGGACCTCAAGGACGAACCCTCTCCAATTGAGCAAAAATTGAATGCACTCTCCTTAAAAAAGAATACACTGAGAGACGAGGTAAGCACCGTCTATCACCCGTTGAAATGGCCCTGGTATTAACCAATGGAAAGATGCGCGCATTGGAGAATAAGATCAGAAGCCGTGTCAATCAACTCGAAGGCATTACTCAACCTGACGAGGTGGTCAAAGCAGATGATGAATTGTATGATAAGAACATCAAGTCCACTGTTGAAAGGGATGTCTTCGAAACTACATTTCCCTCATACGACCACATCCTCGAAAAGCTTAATGCCCTTCAGGGGGAATTGGTCTACGACGCTGTTGAAGATGATGCGATGCTTCGCACTGCTAGACGCCACGCCAACCAGTTAAGTAATTTTAATGCCTAAGGCTACCTATAATCTACTGACTAAGGACCAGAATTGTATTGTCGCTAGCCACGAGATGCCGTGCGTCATTGGATATAGTTTTCTTGGAGGCTTCTTACAGCTATCGAAAACATGAGCAGCGCGAGAAGTACACGCCCGATCATACCCGAGCTCTCAATGAGGAGCATAGTGCTGTCTATTCCGAGATACAGTCGCTCTGGGATGAGATGGTCCCCCTTGCTCACATGGTAGTTGAGAAGGACTATCTCAAGCCCATATTGAATAAGGTCGAGACGTACTCCGAGCGGCAGAGTGCCAGAGATGCAACTGTCGCTGTCTATGTAAGTCTTCATGCGAGTTTTCGCACTTTTATACCTGCATCTAATGTTCCTTAGACATCTTCTATGTTGCGTTTCATGAACGACCGTCTCCGTGTCCTGCTAGACCGCATTAGCAGTCTGGTTTGCCACCTCAGAATCCTATCCAATGCTCTTACGCATATGAATAGTAATCGGCCACAATCTAAGCCGGTCGGAATGCTTGGGGTTGCCAAACCCCTGTCCGGGTCGGACAAGGAGAAGAAGACGAAAGACCAGACACTGCTCAAGACTATTCAACGTCAGATGGAGCTTTACGGACCAATTCCAATAGATCCGGAGGATGACAACCATACGACGCGCATGCAGGCCGGTAAGATTGATCGCTATCTTATGTCACGTCAAAAGAAAGGCGATGATCTCGCGAGAAACACACACGAGCATTTCGAGAGGATCATTAGGGCTGAACTCACCGATACTGAACTCGGAAGCCAGCTCCTCCTGGACGCCGTGGTGGCCGATAGTGTTGCTGGCTGCCAGAGCAATGGCCACGTGTATGAAGACCAGCAAGTCGAAGATTCAGTTGCTACGGTGAAGTCTCAAGCAGAAGAGATTCGAGCGATTATTGGAGAGCTTCTAGAAGATGGTGTGGGAAGCCCATCCTCAGCATCAGATCTTGTCTCATATGCCTACAACAAGGCAGCCAACCAACTCACTAATAAGGACCTTGGCGATCAAGAACGCTGCACTAAACTTGCAACACTAATCCATAAGTGGGGAGACCCGGCCGGTATAACGAAATAAGCTCTCGTATTGGCATCGTGCGGCGGTTAGGGGATCTACTTCCATCCATCCTAAAGACTTCTTTAGGTGGCTTGGCTTCCTTACGATAGACTCGCAAACATAAAACCCGAAAAAGAGGGTTCCTGAGCGTCCAGCAGCCACTTTCCTCTTGCTGATCGACGTGCATCACGAGACCACTACATTTCCGACCTGAAGCCCCTTTACCATCAAATGCAACTTTAGTAGTCGCCATTTTTGATCGGCGAGATTGCATTTTCATTGCTCATGAAAGCAGGTCTGACGGGATAAGTTCGACTAGATCCTAGGAGGTTGGGCGGGTCGTGTCTATGTACCCCTTTATTAAGTGGGGCCGTGAATTGAGATACTGGGCGCTGTGTCCAATAACTAATAGGTCTAGATGAAGACTGTATATGTGTCCTGTATGCCCTGGTATCAAGTGGCGAATGCTCATTTCGGTTGACCTGGTGGGATATGATGAAGTAAAAGACCAAGGGAATGACGGCAAAGTGAGCCGCTATGAGCAGTGCCTAGGTACCTTGGTAGGTAGGAGTTATATATGAAAAAGATATATTCTATCCCGTATCAGCCCGTGCCCGTGTTGCTATACGTTCTGTTAGAGGCTAATCACAATCGCAATTGCGAAATAGTATTGGGGTGATAGGTACCTAAGACAGATGGGAGTGTACCGCCGAAACAAGGTAGCTAACTGAAAGAATTCCTATTATAATATTGTTAATCTACGTATCTTACTTCCGCTCCTCGTAGACCTAGCTATTTGCTTAACCTGACTTGTTCTAGATCCGTTAAACTATCGAGGATATAATAGGAGAGTGGGTTAGCCCTAGGCTGAGTTCTCTGTATAAAGAGCTTTGTATTTTAAATGGCAACTGGTCCCAATGGCGGGACCGAGGATTCGAGTTGATAACTTCATTGTTCTTCTGAAAACGGATTCTGGTTCGGTTTAGTGTAAGACTGAATTGAGAGGCTCTGCCCCCTGTTCTTCTTTGTCTCCAAGACATTCCGAACCCTGTAGCAGAATATCAGCGATAAAAAATCCCAAATCTCTTCATTCAATTGTGATGCTTCGGCAGGACAGGACCACACTCCCGACTTTGCGGCCAATGATTGAGAGTGGCAGCCTGGATAAGATTCCAAGCCGGCAAATCTGAAGAACCCGAACGCCTGAGTACCGAAGTATGGGAGACGTCTATGAGCGGGCCTCCTTTAGAGGAGCAGAGATAGCGGACCATGTCGACGCTACCGTGAGAGGAGCTGCACACTTCGCCATTAACGTCCAAGACTCGGTAAGTACAGCTATCACAACACGTTCGTGTCGCAAAGATATCAATCCTAACGCGCCGTTCCTATAGCTCGATGGCATCAGAGACAACACCAAGCGCCTATTCTGGTGGACCTCCACGCTCGTATACGTCTGCATAGGGCTGTTCGTCCTAGCCCAGCTCGTCCGCCTGCGCCACGAGCTGCACGCGATAACCCAATACCAGGAGCTATTCATGCGGATGTGGGACGAAGATAGGAGAATGGAGCGAGCGAGGATCGAGGAAGAGAAGCGCGAGAGACAGGTCGAAGAACGGAATCGGAGAGCCCGGGCGGCGGCCAAGTACGGTAGGGGCGGAATGGCAGCCCCGACCGGAGGTCGGGGTATCGCTCCTGGGATAGCAACTCAACATGGAGGCGCCTTCAGCTCGGGCGTCGACGCCGATTTTGGTTCTGTATCGCCGCCGGGACCGGCCGGAACCAAAGGCGGAAGTCCGACGTATTTCAGCTCTGGTTACAACAACGCTCGCATGTTCACTCAGCCACGACCAGTATAACGTAGCTTAGAGTTGGAACAAGTCGGGCGCTTTTAGGCTCGAGTGTTAACGATATTCTGGATTCCGCTCCGTCGTCGGGCAATATGTGGCCTCGCTAGATGGCGGCCACGACCCAGACTCAGCAGGAGCGACAATGGCAAGGAGGGAAAATTATAGCGGATGATTGGGGCGGCGTGAGCCTCAACAAGTTTATCAAGGAGCTAGATTATATGATTATGTTTGGTGGAAATCTAGTTATTTTTAAAATCATCATTACTCCGTAGCAGTTGGTGGCTTGAAGATATTGACCAAAAGTTCAAGTGTGGATTCCAAAAGGTGTTGTTCATCACCTGCAGATATTGGTCGTAACGTTGATAATAGACCGACCATTGTGTTCAATCAAAAGGGATTACACTTGAAGGTCGGCAAGGGGAAATTCAACAACTCCTACTACTACCTATCTTAGTCTTGACAGCGAATACGACATGACTAGTCGGTTTCATCTATTAGATATTCTCATGATATCTCTTTCTATACTCCGCCTCAGTAGATACCGAGATGACAAAACAGGGAGGGTATCTTGACGGAGAAGTCTGAGTGTGCATGTGCAGTATCTGTTACGACCGGCTTCTCTGTTTCTTCCCGGACTGAGGAGCTCCGCGACGGACTAGTTGCAACCCGTTCCCATATCTCTCTAGTGGTAGTATTGTTTCTGGAGACAGTGAGGCAGTGCTCCTATCGGGAGAGGCTTATGAGTATGTCATGAACAGGGGCCTGTGGTTTGAGCAGATCCTTAGATATGCCGGAGGATCTCACGCCCTCTAGCTGGTCTCCCGATTTTCGCGCACCCACCACTAGTCGCGCATCATGTCATGAGTAGAGCGCAGGCGTTCTCGTATCCTACACATCGGCGAACAAAATCTACAGAGGAGGCCTCGACTCGTCAACACATAGTACCCACTGATTGGTCAGTTTCGGTGTTCTGGAAACGGATCTCCTCAGGGGCTGTCTCAACCCCTGTCTCTAAGCTGCAGCGCTATCTTGGCAGTCGGTAACTGAGGCTTATGTGAGGGATAGCGAAGTGGCGAGGTTGGCGATGTAATTGTTAAATATTTACTCGAGCTCTCGACAATGACGTTAGAGATCAGGTACAAGATGCGATTTTCATATGTACCTGTAGTATTTTAAGAGGGTAATGGATTTAACCTGTGTAGCTTCTTATGACTTAGGTGCACACATTCCAGGTCAGACGAGCTCGATAGAATCCCGAGAGTTTTTCCTTTGTGGGGTGTAAGTGTTCAATCATTTTGAGAGTTCCGAGACCTGAAACACAGAACACCTTTGGCCAAGCTTTATGAGAGATCCGACTTTGAGGGCTAGATGTGGTGATCGTCGTTTACGCCCCGAAACGTGGGGAGACCCGCATGGCAAGATGCGATTGGCTACACAAGTTTCTTCTATGTTTTGACCACTGTCTCGGAAACATCGGACGAAACTGGACGTATCGTAGAAGCAATTGGGTTGAAGTCGCTGTGTTGACTAAAATAGGTAAGCTTGAGAAGTGAACTGATTGAAACTGTATGGATGGACTTCAGTCGAAATGGCGTATATAAGACTCGACGAGACCGCCACTGGGCAATGCTTGGTCTTGTCGGTATCAAGCCAGAGCCTTCAATACACAGCCCTTCCGAATAATCTCTATTGTCTTCTGTTCTAGCCCCGGTGGCGTTTAGATTTAATCCGTATATTATATTCATACCTACGTCTTCATTAATTCACACCAGTCGCCAGTATGCGCTACTCATTCGTCGCTGTCTCCGGCCTTCTCGCCACCGTCTCCAGCCACGGCCTCGTGACGACCATCCAAGGAGCAAACGGGGTAACAATGCCCGGACTGAGTGGTGAGTGCGACAAGGCCTCCTTCCCTTCAAGCATGATGCTGACTCGAGTTTTCAGTTGCCGACGGGACGCCGCGCGACTGTAGTAGCAACGGATGCGGTTCGCAGGCAGACACTGCTATTATTAGAGACCGCGAGATCAGCAGCGGCAAAGCCAGTGCGTTGGGCCGGACCCAAGGCAACGGGCCGATCGACGCCGCTACCATGATCCAGAACTTCATGGGCGGGGCCACTGCACCTACCAATAACGGCTCCGCCGATTCGGTCGGCGTAGAGGACGACATCCCGGCAAACGTTGGCAAGCGGGGAACTTCGTTCGCCCGCGGACTCGCCGACTTCTTCTCGGGCCTCACCGGCGGCGGCGACTCGGACAACAAGAAGAAAGGCTCAGGCACCAAGACGGAGACGGCCCAAGAGACCTCGGTGGCGGCCAGCGCCGGCCAGGGCGCGACGTCGGGCCTGCCGACCTGCGCGGACGACGGCTCCAT
Source organism: Hypoxylon cercidicola (assembly GCA_022578845.1). NCBI lineage: Eukaryota > Fungi > Ascomycota > Sordariomycetes > Xylariales > Hypoxylaceae > Hypoxylon > Hypoxylon cercidicola. The sequence continues at coordinate 3,427,592 of MU399494.1, read as the reverse complement.
CACCATGACGTTCCGGCAGATCAACCAGGACGGGGCCGGGCCCATAGAGGCGGCCGTTGACGGGACCTCCGGCGGCACGGATCCCGACGCGTTCCAGACCGCCGACGTCACTCAGGACGTGCCCGGGTCGGGCTTCCTGGGCTTGTCCGCGGCTACCAACACCGACTTCCCTCTTACCGTCCAGATGCCCGCCGGCATGACGTGCGACGCGTCGGTCGGCGGAGCGGATAACGTCTGTGTTGTGCGCGTGCGGAATAACACCCCCGCTGGTCCGTTCGGGGGCTCGGCCGCCTTCACCATGTCTCCTGCTGCCCGTAAGCGAGCCATTGCCTACCGCCTGAAGAAGCGCCAGGCGGCTGAGCACAACCGTCGGCTTAGGGCTTAGATGTATGCGTACCTACTCTAAGGAAATTGGAAGGGTGGAAAGGGGTATATGAGACGTTGGGAAATAATGACTAGGAATGGGCTTCTTCTTTCATTACCTATATTTCAGTTATTTATCAGTTCTTTTGAATGAAGGGTTCTGGTGATCCTAAACTGAAGTAGCTCAGTATGTGTAATGTACTTTAGAAGGAGGTAGGTAGTAAAGATGGAAATTTCTCTATCAAGTTTTAGCGGCCTACAGGGAGGGGTTAGCTGAAGTCAGTGCACCACTAGCGCTATTCCAGGGACTGATTGCGGGGATTAGCTTTCGCCACAGCGCGTTCCTCGTAAGATGCGTCTTTGTTTTTTGTATCATCCGATTTCGAATAACTTTGTCGCTGTAGCTCTGTCGTGCCCAACAAAGATATTTGCGACAAGTATTAAAGCTTAGGTACCTGGTGATTGTGAAGATGTCGTTTAACCCCTATATTCCTTCTCAGTATCTGGTAGAGTGGAACCTGCACCTTAGCACCCGGTCTCATCACTAACTGAAATGTAGTCGGCGCGGCCCGCTCTTCAGGATGCCAGCAACCGAGTAAACCAGGCGCCTGTCCACCCGCCTCCTGGTTTGAAAGCTGCCGGTCAGCCTGTGGCAACCCCCGCCGCGAACCCGATCCCCAAGGCTACTAATCGCAAGAAGCTAAGTCCGACACGTCGCTGGACGACGATATTGCCGCTTACAAGCAGAACCTCGACCACATCTCAACCGAGGACATGCCAATCGACTTGACCTGCAACCAAGTGCGAGGCAAAATCAACAGGCTCCTTGATAGTGGAATCATGAAGAAAGGCGAGTTCTCCAAGGCCATTGGTTGCAGCCCTGCCACCGTCAATACGTTTCTCTCCAAGCGTGGGTCAATGGATGGCGACGGAAGTTGTGTGTACGCGGATGCTTGGGGCTAGTTTAAGCAACGGGAGATCGCCGGTATCAAGATGCCTGATGTGAAGAAGCGACAGAAGACAGAAGCCGCTGCTGGCGATGCCTCTTCCAGCACCGGGACAGGGTCCAGCCGGACCGGCCGAGCAGCAGCACCACAGGTGTCTACAGCGGATATCCACCTACCCGGCGAAGAGACCGACGAAGTTCCGGTCTACGATACGTGCGATGAAATTCGCAAGAAGATCAACGCCCATCTCAAGACACCGGGCTTGACCGCCGCCCAGTTCTGTCGCGACATCTACGCGCAGCTCCGGGCGCCTACGGTGAAGTGCTTCCAATCGAAGCAGCTCAATGACTTCCGGAACAAGAGGGGACCGAATGCCGGATGTGCGAGCAAGGTATTTTACGCCGCTTACGTCTTTTTCGAGAAGAAGCGCATCGCCGAGGGGAAACCCAAGAGCCAGCATCGACTGAAGATGGAGACCACGTGGCCGCAGGGCTTTGATCTGGAAAATGACGGGCGAGGCTGGTAAGTTGCGCGACTTTCTCGTTATAGGATACTACAACTCTGCCTTGCTCGATCCTTCATTGTCCTAGCTTCCACTGACATATATAGTGTGACGGTTTTCGACAACGAGATGCCCACCGTAGACCAATACGGTCAGCTCCATATCGAACGCATAGGCCCCCTCCATCGCCTATGATCATGTTATTTGGGGGACGGAGAAGTCGGTTTTTCTTTTGGCGTCCGGGGAAAAGTTATTTTACGGGAATTGGAGGCCCAGCTGTACATCTAAGTAGATAATGGCGACACCGCCGTTGTAAATTTAACATCGACTGAGTGTGCCGAAACCTCGAATGCCAATTTGACATTGGAATTCGTTATTTTCATTCTTCAGGCGCGACATCATTCTTACTCCATTTCGTATTTCTACTTAATCGATCGTTTATGTCTTATTACCATTGCTATGGCGATGCAATTTTGTAGGAGCGCGGCCACTCATAGTCTCTAGTAAGTATAATTCGAATAGAAACACAAAGGAATATGGGCCCAGGGATCCTGTCTTACCAAGACCCTAATATATGAGTAAACCCTTTATTACATGCCAGATATTTGACATCCGATGCGCGCTCATCGTGAGTTGTTGGGTACTTCAGACAATACACAGCTCTAAGATATCATGTCCTTATTTGTAACGCCATGGTTCTGTGTAATACGGAATAATCCATTCGATTTGAACCCTCGTGTCTCATTCTCATAAAGTAACCATCCCATCCCATCCCAGATCCTCGGGATATACTTGACCTGAAACCTACCAACGCCAGCTATATACAGCAATCTCCCGCGTCCTCCACACTCACTATTCTCACAGTCTGCTCACTAGTACGCGACCTGCACGTTCAACCCGGCCAGCTCCCTATCGAAGTTCCTGTGCTGCGAGATCTGGTACCAGAACTTCTCCACGAACCCGGCGCCCTTCTTGGCGATCGTCGCCGTCTCCTTGAGGCCGTCGGGCGCCACCTTGCCCATGGTGACTACACCGTACGACTCGACCGCCCGGTCGTCCGTCGACAGCTGGATCTCCGGCAGCGCGAACGCCAGCTGGAACAGCTGGACGGCTTCGCCCGTGCCGCCGATCGCCTTGAGGTGCCCGAACGCCTCGCGGACCCAGTGCAGCGCGCGCCCGCTCTTCGAGAGCGTCCCGATCGACTCCGCGCCGCCGGGCACGAACACCGCGTCGAACATCGTCGAGCGCATCCCCTCGAGGTGGTGGTCGGGCTGCACGCCGCTGCCCGGTGTTTTCGATGCGCCGGCTGGGAAGACCTCCGATCGGCGGGGTCCGATCGTGAACGGTAGCGCGCTCGACGCCTTCGCCGCGGCCTTGATGGCGCTGTAGGCGCTGTTGTCGAAGCCGTCGGCGATTATGATGGCGATCCGTCGGCTGGCGATGGTCGGCTTGGTTGGGGGGAACTCGAGCTGGCTGAGCTTGCTCGCCGTCTTGCCGTGATTCGGTCTCGTCTGCTTCTCGGGCTTCGTTCCTCCCACCATCTCCGCCACGGTCTGGGCGAGCCCTAGATCAATCTCCGCTAATCTTTGCGACATTCGTTCGTATACGATCGGATCCTCGCAGTGGTCCAGCTCGAAGGAGAAGGCGGCGGCGAGATGGCTCTTCTCCGGTTCCGACAAGCTGTTGTAGAAGAGCTGGGCCTGGTTGAAGTGCTCTCTGAACTTGGCACTCTTGGTTCGCGCCTTGCTACCCTGGACATTGATGGGTGGGTCTCGATAAGCACCCTCCTGTACAGTTGCGGGCGGCCGGGCCTCGAACCTGTTCGGCCAGTAGTTGACGGTTCCCTTCGTGATCGTATGTCGACCTTGGCCGTCACGATTGAAGTTCATAACGGGACAAACTGGCTTGTTGATTGGAAGTTCCTGCCAATTTATTCCAAGACGCGAGAGCTGCGTGTCGAAATAACTGAAGCTACGTCCTTGGAGCAGAGGATCGTCTGAGTGGGCAATTCCTGGAACCATGTGCGATGTGCAAAAGGCGACCTGTTCGGTCTGCGTGAAATATTCGTCGACATTCTTGTTGAGCTCGAGCTCGCCAATGTATCGGACGGGAACGAGGTCCTCGGGCCAAAGTTTCGTCGCGTCGAGAACGTCAAAGTCGAAGTCATGTTCCTTGCCCTCGGGGATTGCCTGGATGCCAAACTTCCACTTCGGATACGCGCCGTTCTCTATCGCCTCCCACAGATCCTTGCGATGGAAATCAGGGTCCTGCCCCGCGAGCTTCAATGCCTCGTCCCAGACGAAAGAGTGAACGCCGAGTTCGGGGGTAAAATGGAACTTGACGAAGTGACGCTCGCCCTTCTTGTTGATTAGGACGAAAGTGTTAACTCCAAAACCCTGCATCATCCGATAGGAACGAGGAATGGCCCGATCCGACATTGCCCACATGTACATGTGAGTAGCTTCGGTGTGCATGTAGACGAAATCCCAAAAGTTGTTATGAGCTGATTGAGCCTGTGGGACCTCGTTATTAGGTTCGGGCTTCACGGCGTGGATGATATCAGGGAATTTGATGGAGTCCTGGATAAAGAAGACGGGGATGTTGTTTCCAACAATATCCCAATTGCCCTCCTGCGTGTAGAACTTGACCGCGAAGCCGCGAACATCGCGGACTGTGTCGGCGCTGCCACGTGAACCCTGCACAGTGGAAAATCTAAGGAAGACAGGCGTTTCTCTGGAGGTGTCTGTGAGTACCCCAGCAGTAGTGAGGTCTTCGGCGCTTTCGAACAACCGGAAGTTGCCGAATGCGCCGGCCCCTCGTGCGTGAACGACACGCTCGGGGATACGCTCATGATCAAATCGATGAATCTACATGTGTTAGCGGTATAAGCAGGAAACGCAAGAAGTTGGCGCAACCAACCTTCTCTCTAGCAAATGAATCTTCCAGTAACATGGGGCCTGTCTTGTCCTCGTTGACTACTCGCAACCACTCGTCGGTATTGCCCATCTTCACGCCATAGTCCGATGTCATTCGGTCTTCGGACGACACCGTCTGGCTGACCGTGTCAAGGTCCGCCACCTTGCGACCTTTCTCGCCACTGACCACCATATTTTTCACTTTCTCTACTGTGTCTGGGATAATACCGGATGACATAAGGGGCTGTACCGCGATGCCGACCTGAAAGCACGGCCAGAAGCTGTATTATGAATGTATAGGTAGATATAGTTGGGAACAACAATATCAATTATACTTCGGCTCTATCAACCCTTCTTGTACTGGAGAGACAGAATTCCTAGTTCCGCACTTGTCCGCACTTGGCTCTCTAACCGCACATAGTGTGCAGTCACTATGATACGCAGAAAACGTGGCAAGGGCATATCGTTGACGTCAAGAAGTTACCACAACACTGAATTGCCGGGCTGCGTGTCTGATTCTCGATCGAATTCCGAATCGTCCAGGGAGTGTTGACGTAATACCGGCGAGGTGTATCTCGTCATATCCCTGTCATTGAACTAGATTCCTCGCCGGCAGAGCCAATCACAGACCTCGCATTAGAATGAAAACCACTCTTTTGGGAATGCTTTGGTTCGGCGACCTCTTTCAACTCAACTGCGCTTCCGAACCCACGTGGGATATTATGGGTGCATGAGGTCCAGTGAGTGCCGGAGGTTCATTTGCGGAAACGTTTAATGTCCGGCCAGCTACCCCCGAGAGTAAATATCTAAAAAATATGTGTATTGCTTTCACAGGTCCATTGTCTGTCTAGTACTCCTACAAAAGTGCATTGCTGTTGCACTGCAAAGACGACTGAAAAAGGTATCTTGAAAAGGGAAACTTGGATCCGATCCACCAATGCGGCGGCAACGAAAGCTCAACCTCCTAACGCACGGACCAGTAGGTCACGTGTACTCCGGCACTACAAGTGTTGAAACCATGAAACCAAGTATTGAAACGTTGAAACCAGGTGCTACTGGGACGAGGCTCTCCCTTCCAACTTCGTGGTCTCTCGCTAGTTTCCTCCATTGCTTTCCCCACCATACTCTTGGAAAGGGGAGTCGGGCTGATCGAAAATATCTGACAGCTTATGGAGATACGCGTCCTCGTCGCTGATCGTCGGTAAGGGCGCAGGAGGGATCGAAGGAAGGCTAGGCTGTTGATATGTGCTCATGCCCACCAGTGGACTTGTTGGAGCCCACAACGGGTCAGCCCAGTCTTGCATGCTGCACTGACCCGAATAGCCGGTTGGAACTGTAGCCTCGTCCTCGTGGGTGAAAGGAGACAGAGATGAGTCTGGTCCAGACAGATGGAGGTCCTGAGGGCACACTAGACCGTGCTCGAGGTGCTGAGGCGGGCTTTCGTATATTGCAGCACTGTTATCGAAGACCGGGCTTTCTGGGGTCGCTGGCTTTGACTTGTGCCGCTTGCTCGCCCCTCCTCTGTTCTGAACCGAGGATGCCCTGCGCCTTCTGTTGCGGGTTTGCGACGCCCCCGAAGGTTTCTCTTCCGGAGCCAGGGAGGTCTCCTTAGCTTGTCCGCCAACCTGTCCCTCGTCGTTCACCGACTCGTCGTTCTCGTTGACTGCGACGTTCTTTTCAAGGACCGCGTTGGCACTAGCCTTGGCTTTGTTGGTTTTGATCTCATTTGTCTTGCGGTTGCGAGCTTTTTGCTTTGGACCGTTTAGTCTATCCGTTCTTATGTTAGGATTGCGGCTTGGGAAGACTTACCTCAAGCTCGGATCTGGGTTTCCAAGCGAGTCGGTGGACAAACATCGAATCCTTGAAGAGAGATGCGACAATGTCCTTTGAGAGCTGAAATAGTTAGCATAGGGACAAGCGGCATGGCTTTGTAGATCGTCGCGTACTCTCAGGGCCTCTAATACCACTCCAAATCTCTCAGAGAACGTCTCGTATGTTTCAAACGGCTGATCTGCACTGCTAGAATAACGGGGAAGGTTGCAAACACCGGATTGAGCGTCCCGGATAGATAACTATGAAATTGTCAGCTCTGTAGACCTATCCGCCTCCCGAGACACAGAGGAACCTACAAGGAGACGCCACATAATGAGCTCCCATTCCAGATCAGCCCAGTGTTTTTGTTGGATTCGCCCCTTGTTCTGGGATCGCAGAGGCTCTTTGCTGCAATCGTGAGATGCCTCGATCATTTCTCTCACCAACTGTCTTTGCTGTTCATCTCCAGGAGGAAAGTCGCGACAGTCCTGTTCGGCGACATTGTTGCGCCTAAGGTATTGGTCCATGACTTCTTCAAAGTTGTTCGCATCTTGTATCAAACCCTGGTAGGCTCCCGTCCGGGATTCCATCATTCTGTCGATCGGAGGTTGGGGAGGCCCTGTGGTCGCAATGACTGGGCCATAGGGTAGCTGTAACTCAGACATTGTTGCGAAAGGTGTGGACGTGGTCTAACCCGGTTGATGGGTACGTAGTCGAGGTCCTCTATTCCAGGCTCGTGGTTAGTACAGTACCGTATGAAATAGCGAAGGCTGAAAAGGATATGCCGATGTAATAGGTCGCAACAGGACAAGGTGTACCATGTATCAGTTCCCAGAATCGCGAGGTTGCAGGTTGAAAGTACAAGAAAGGGGAAGGGACGAGTAAAAGGGAATTCGTGTTGCGAGGTTGAATAGTGTATGGTTCATGGTGTGGGAATAGTCGAAACCATAACGGATACCATGCCTATCTACCTGTTGATGGCACGTCTATCTGCCTGCTCCGGTACTCGATAATACCTACAGTAGAGTAGAAGCTGCTGTGAAGAGCAAACGTGTGATCGACTAAATAAAAAAGGGGGAGGGAAATAAGATGTGAGCTTAATTGACTGTAGTGTTTATAGGTACGGGAAGTTGAGAATAGAATAGGGCCTGTGGTTTAAAGGAAGAAGTGGCCAGAAAATATGATTGTTGGAGCGTGGTAAGGTGAGAACTGTCCAACTACTCGCATCGAAATGGTACAAAACGACGATGGTATTTAAATATGCGGGTCAAGAAGGTAGAGCTGTAGGGGTAACTCGGGCAGGTACAGTGGGAGGGATGTTGGTCATTGGCTCTATATTATACCCAAGGCATGTGATCAAATGCTCGCACAGCAACAAGGGTAATACTATAGGGTAGGTACATTAGGTATGTTTAAGGAAGGTAAATATATGCGATCAATGGTGCCGCTCCTCTATTGAAGATTTTCGTATCTATCGAAGACTACCAGGGCGGCAGGTAAATCTCCTCGTAATACACCCGATGGATGCCATTCAACTGCTTCAGAGGCTCTGAATCCTAAGCCCTATGGGCCTTTGCTATGTGACAAGATATTCCACATTCTCTATCACGAAGAGATGTGCCAGGTATCTTGTTTTCTAAGAAGAAACAAATAAACAAAATAAAAAGGAAGCCAACCTCCTGAAAAGTACCTAGGTGCATTTCCATACAAACTACTCTGGACCTTTTCTGGCTCAAGGATCTGCAAGCACTCCTGAGCGGCCTCGACTAGCGCCTTGACAAGCTGTCGCAGTTCGTGAGGAAGCTGTCGCAGTACGTAGGGTGGACCATTGTAAAGGCGCAAATATTCTTTATTCATCATCTTGTAAGATTTGATATCCTGCGTTAAAGCTCGGTATCATCTTGTCGACTCTTTTATCAGTTCGCCCATAGCATGTCAGTCCGGGTGAAGGTGTTAAGGGTAACGAGTAATTTGACGAGCTTGAAAGGTCCCTAGGTTAGTGGGAAAGGTTAGCGAGATGGGAAAAGACGTGATCAAGAGAGTTCGGGCTTACTCGTATCAAAGTTGTATCTATGTTGTTGCTTGTCCTTTGGCCATCGTGACTTCTATTATCTTCTTCACATGCTGTCGCTGTTTGTACGAAGTTGAAGAGGAATCTTCGCAAGATCCTTGATCCTTATTATGGGCGACCACGTACTCTCACACTTAATCTGACCCTGGTATGTTTCGGTTGAGGTATTCATCAGCTCGTGAACGGGTGGCCGTGACGGAGATGCTGCCGGCGGTATCTATAGGTGAAGGTCATCGACGAGGAAGCCATGGCGATCGATAGAGTGGTCGAGAGAATGTGCTAAAAATCATACACTGGTTAGCAAGATGATAGCGATGGTTGTGGACAGGAATAGGATGAGTTCAAGAGGAATTTCCCATACAGACCTAGGTAGAAGAGAACTCCGGAAGGAATTCTTCGCGTTGTTATGCGAATGCGTCAAACCGTAGATGTTTCGCCTGGGTGATCGTAGCAGGAGGCAGAATACAAAGAAGTGAATAACGACTACAGAACGATGCCTAGAAGGAAGTAGCAGAGGATCCGGCGAAGTTGAAACCAAACAGTTTTAATGGGTAAAGTATGCAAGGCGCTCGGAAACCCCATCTTCTTCTGCTGGGAAGGGCAAAATAAGAGGAAGACTTGGTGGTGGAGAAGAGAAAGGAAGATGTGACCGGTGGAGCTTAGGGACGACATAGTTTTGTTACCATCCATCTGCACGGGCTACAGCAAGTTGTATTGGTAAAGCAAGCACAGATAAAAGCGTCCCAGTCTTTCGTAAAACTTAGGGTGATGCAAACAGACTGGTTGTACGAATCGTGGGAAATTGTCGTTGGTGGATTGGAAGGGCGGAGGAAATTCGAAGTCGCAAAATAGCAGTCCATAGTATGAGATAGGACTACATACGAGCGTTATCGTGTGGCAGTTATTGCAAGAAGAGTTAATACAATAAGGTCTAGAGGGAAATAATGTTCGGAGATGGTGTGTAACGATGTATACCTCAGGCACCTACGTGGTAGATGAACATCGCCGCATGCGTAAGTCCCATATCGCGAGCATTTCGTACTCTACTAAGGAGGAGTCTCTGGACGACCTAAGGCATTGCTGATTTATTCTATCTACTATAGAATTACATGCAAGCCCCATTCGCAATAGAGTCCGAAAAGCTGTGTTATTCAGCCCAACATAAAGCAACGCGTATCTCAGTTGGGTATACTAGCGCCCAACTCGAAATGAAGGCATTCGCACCAATACAATCCAGCCCTTTACTACACACAACATATCTACACCATCCATGGCGTATTCTGTCCGTTTCACCTCGTTGAGGAGAGGGAACGGTTTTATTTATGATAGCCCATGAAAGCCTGACCCGGGTCCGCATTGACGCCGAAGTTCGGGTAAGCGGTATATGGGCCGGATCTACCGACTGCGTTCTCGGAGGCAGCTGGGGTGGCAGCAACCTGAGACCAGCCACTTAAGAAGCCAGCCGGATACGGATCCAGGTCAAAATTCCATTCCTGGCTAGATGGCATCTCAACTGTGTCCGATGACGATGGTGCTTGGTCGCTCGCAAATGGGGCGGTGGGAGCTAGAAGCGACCCAGAACGGTGTCTAGACTGCTGTTGACTAAGCGACATACCGAGCTCTGGCACTGAGCGAGAGTACTCTGGATGAGTGGATTGGGTGAAGGCCGGTTGCTCGTGCCTAAACGGGGAGACCGATGGCATTCTACTACTTAGAGCCGGCGTCAAGAACGGATTGGATGCTTGCAATGGGCTCGGAGCTTGGTTATGTAGCTGATATATATTATCTGAAGCCGGGGCCATCGAGGTCGGAAAGTCGGAGAACGAGTGACCGTGAGCAGCGTCCATGGTACCCTTCATTGACTGGGCGCTCAAGCCATGTTCGGGCCTCGTGGGCTGAGGCTGAAGAGCCTTGGAGTTGAGAGGAACTGCTGGAGAGGAGATTCGGTTAGCTGTTTCGCCGTTCATCTGTTTCTCGAAGGCTACTCGTTCGCTGTTGCGTCTTCTCTTCTTCGTTGCGGCTATTGTTTCATCTAGTAGAGCGGTCCGCTTCGTAGTATGACCGTAAAAGTTGCCGCTAGAGTCCACCAAATCTCCCTCATCATTGCGCATTACACGATTCTGTATTGCTGTACGTAGGCCGACTTTGTTTTGGTTGTTCTTGACGTCATTCGCACTTCGATTTCGGACCTTGATCTAATTGGGAAATTAGCTTCTGTCTCTCGAAGTGTAGTTAGGTCGGCATTGTAACATAGGTATTATTGAACTTACCGCTAGCTCCTTCCTGGGTGCCCATGCTAGACGGTGCAAGAACATGTCGTCCTTGAACAATGACACTGCCACATCCTTTGAGGACTGAACTGACAGTTAGTTTCATGACAGAAAAGGAGACAGGACCTATGTGATAACATGGGATGACGGATAACGTACTCGAAGGGCCAGAAGCACTGCTTCATACCTCTCCGTGAAGGTTTTATATTCGTCACGGGCCAGCATGTTACTGCCGAGGTAGTTAGGCAGTTGACACTTGCCACGTTGAGCTTCGTTGATAGAAAACTAGAACACGTTAGTCTATGATATGGCCTACGATTATATCCACGTTAGAAGAAGATTACGAGTAAGGGCCAAGCCACTAGCTCCCATTCAAAGTCAGTGTATCTCCTTTCCTGAATCTTGTTGACGCTCTGACTTGTACGTGGCTCATAGATCTTTTTAAGGTCTAGATATAAAGCCGCTTCCACTATACCCCTGACAAGCTGCTTCTGGTCATGGTCTAACTTAGGGAAGTCGTTGTTGTTGTTGTTGTTGTTGTTGTTGTTGTTGTCGTCGTCGTCGTCGTCGTCGCTTGTAGAGGTCTTATCACGGATACAGAGATACTGCGTCTTAAGATCCTCATACTCTTGGATACTTCCAATCCATCCCTGAAAGGTTCCAGTAGATGAGGACATCATTTGTGGGATGGATGGTTTAGGAATCGTTACTTGACCGCTCGTTGAAGACATAGGTGCCATTCCATCTCCGTAGTTTGTATCCAAGACCTGAGATTGCTCGCCCGATGGTACGGCGGGAGGAAGGGTAGGATCCATAGTCGGTGGGTAGCTAGCCGCGGTGAAGTCTTCAAGATTAGAATGATACATTGTAACTGAGGTACAGCTAGTAGAGTGATGGGGGGAGTAGACGACGAGTCAAGATGAATATGGAAGGTTATCAAATACCTACCCAGGCCTACCAATTAAGAGGCGTTGATGATTGGTGACTATGAACAATGGTTAGAGAAGAGAATATTAGAAGAGAAGCATGTGGTGAAGATGTTTCCGTACCGGAACGGACGGTTAGGAAATGTAGGAAGGGTTGGGATTCGGTATAGAGGGGCTTGAACGGCAAGAGGTAGTATGAATTGTTTAGAAATCGGGCATGATTTCGACGGCAAGAAAAGAGCTCTAAGGTTGAAGGAGAACGAGACGAGTGTACAGGTGTAATAAACCAACCCCTAGTAGAATAGATGCAGAGAGAATAGATGCAGAGACAACAGCTTAAGAGACCTTGATTTACATACCTTGCCTGACGAGTGACGAAAGGGAAAATGCAATAGCACAATTGTGATGCACAATTGAGTGTAATGGACAACTGCGAAGTTAAAGGTGTAAAGTCGAGTGTGCATGGTACCAGTAGTGTGAGGTAGGTAGAAACTACTGAAGAGACTGGTGGGGAAAGTCTGAGTTGCAGGGTAACTGCTCAGGATATGGGAAGGCGCCGACGACCATGCAAATTAGACGACAAGCTAGGTAGGTACATTGGTAGGTACATGGGAGGCAGGTACATGGGAGGCAGGTACATGGGAGGCAGGTACATGGGAGGCAGGTACATGGGAGGCAGGTACATGGGAGGCAGGTACGTGGGAGGTAAGTGCATAAGAGGTAGGTACCTGGGCAAGCATTGTACATTGACAGAGCAACGACGGATAGATAACAATATAGATATCATGCCATTACGGATAAGTTCCCATGAGTGCTCCGTAAACCAATGTTCTCAAGGATGGTTTTCATGTGTTCATTATGTTAAATGTCTCGAAGGCCTAAGGCCAGGAATACACACCTAATGTATCATTCGTAATGTGTACCGAGAGCGGTTATCTATTACAGCCTGGTACAAGGTGATAAGCTAAGGGCTATCCAAGCCGGATTCTGTGTCTGCCTATTCCCAACCTCAGGTGAGGGGATTCGTAATAACCTAGTAGGAAAGATGTATGGGAATCAACCTGAGGAATACACAAACAAACCTGTTTACACGGACTACAAATCAAATTCACAGGAAGTTGATTCCGTCTCCATCTACTCAAGGACTTGAAAGTATTGTATCTGTGTTCGTGGAGGACAAGGATGGGACTGTATTGGAGTCAAGGCCAGAGTCATTATAGATGGTCTCCGGTCCTGTTCCTCCTAGTATTTTCTCCCGACCAGCAGGATCTTGAGGCAGTTTACCGGATAGGAATCCCCAGACATGTATATCAGCTAATTCCTCCTCCAGCTAACCTTGGTATGACGAGTCTTGAGTATGGGTGCTAGTGCTGATGGGCAGAATGGCTGAAGGTAGTTAGGCACAATTTGGACTGATTTCGTAGCTATGGAAGGCCAAGTGGTATCCTGAGTCTTGCCACCGAATCTGAATATTGTGTATTGGGGTTTTTGGCCTATGGTGATTGCTTGTCAGCGATCGACGAGTTTGGCGAAATACCACCGCGCGATGCATGCATGAAGGGGAAAAGAGGGGGGGTGGTCGGATAAGAATTGAGCTGGAAGTTGGACAGGATGCCTGGCCTGAATATGCTGAAGTTGAGAACATTGGAGTTGGAGCTGAGCCTACTATGTACCCTGGCGCTGGACTCGGAGCATGGTAGTGTCGTCCGGTGTGTCGCCCGGTGTAGTTAAAGGGGTGCTTATATAGCTTTGATTTCTTGGGGGCTGATTGTGAATAGCTATAGCATTCTATCGAAAGCCAGAAGGTATTTAAATGGTTAGTACACCTGTTCCTTTCAATATATGCTAGACTATATTGGACTTACGCTCTCTGGACGCTCGCTGTTCGTCCTTGGAAATTCCGAGGCTTTAATTAATCTTTTGTAAGGTCGAGTACGAATACTGTTGCTGAAAAAGCTTGACAATTAATATCAATCGATAGAGCTCGGCTTGAAGGACCTTCATGAAGTTTGTATCTTAGCTACGTACCCTCTGCAATATTTCTGCAAAGGAAAGATTTCGCTAATAGAATAAAGAAGAGTTGATAGATTCACTGCAAAATCTATGGAAGACTGACTCGGTTAGCGCCTTAGCGGGGAAATACTACTCGAAAGGTTTGCGTATCGATAATGCCCGAAGCACGATAATGACAACATTAAATCGATCAGGGTATTGTAGTGATTATGAGCTGAAGCATCGGAGCTTACCTAGATGATTCGACAAATCGGGATTTGCCTTTTAGGCATCTCTGATATATTTCTAGAGAATCTCTAGCTGCATGATATTGGCTACTTCGGAGAAACTTACAAGCAAGTGCCACATAACGAGTTCTGATTCGAAATATGCATATTTGGTCTGCTCTAGTATTGGGTGGCTCATAAGTATCTCTGCAGCATAACGCCCTCAACCAATTCTTTTGCTAAGTTCTGCTGCTCATAGGTTTCCCGAAAATCGTTATAAAACGACGCATCATGGTGCTGGATGGCTTGATAACTGTATCTTATCCTGTAGGCAAAGACTCAAGTGAGGCTCCCTCTTCGTGGCTTGCTCCGTGCCTGGAAGTCTGCATTGTTCATGATGTATTCGTTTGACCCAGCATGGTAAATGTAAATAAGTGACCCGTAATTTAGTAGATACCTAGGTAGGTACCTACCCCGTTGATTTCCATTCTTAGCCGTTATCGATGTAAAACGGCATATTTAACGGTCCATAACTATGTAGCCGACATATGCGCTTTGATGTGGAGTATGTATTGTTTGCCTTAGGTATCAAAGGTGTAGTTTCTCCGAATTCAAGCCAGATCGTCGTAGGAACCACGCCCAACTGCACTTCTAAAATGCACAAACAAGTAATATCATACACGCCTTCCCACATTCCTAGGTAGTCGGTAAATTTAAATCAAGCAGTGCTCATAACTCCTTCCTCAAGCCCTATTTGGAGCTAGCCCATATTACAGGCCTTCACGTCAGAGTAGAAGACGACTACCTCGACCCTAAGAGCAATCCTTACTACTTGATTCCCTCTCTCACCACCCTATAATATTCGTACTAACTTCCAGGCCCCATACATTCAACCCTCTGGATACTGCCCATTAATTAAGGAATAGCAACTATCCCCGTTTGGGTCAAAGCAAGGGTAAGGTCAACCGTCTGTCTAAATAGAGAATGGGCAGCTTACATAAAAGATATGGACGGAGTAATAATGCTTGATACACGCAGTCTATATTTGTCAGGTACTCGTTTCTAAAGTGTGGGAGATATTAGACAGCCTGTGTGTTAAGCAAGCCTTTCCAGCAAATGGTAAATGAAATGGTAGCTAGGTTGGTATCAAGTGTCAATCAACTACACAAAATACTGCCTGAGATTCTCGTAAACATCATGTTCTGAAGCTTATTACGTATCGGACTGACTACCTGAGGTAGTGTCCATTGGAGGATTAAGTTTGATTAAGGTATACCCCTCTTAGGTAAATATTTGGCTGGATTGTGTCGCCCGTATGCCCCGGGTGGGGCCGACAGGTGGGGCCGAGTACCGGTGCCGACGTGTTCCGCAGTCTACCGAAGATCGCATAGCAACATAAGGGACTCGCGCTTTATCATCCCCAACGTTAAATAACTTGTCAGCCTGGCATAGCATTCGGTACTCAGTCATTACGTGAACAGATATAGGAGTTCGCACAGCGGAGTAGAGTTGTTTTAAGACGGCGATTGGGGCAAGACACTGAGTCTTGCAGTGGCTTATAGGAACGCCAAAGTCGTGAAGCAGATGGACGATACGCGCGAGAGAGTGCTAGGTACAATATCATGGAAGCCATTTCCAATGCAATTATCTAGACTAGTTACGAGGAGATCTGATATAAAATCCTTGGTGGGCGTAAGGTCGGAGAAACTACTGGCCATAGACTATGCGCATATGAGTGAAGCATCTACAGACAGGTAGAAATATCAGTCAATAAGTATCATGCTTTCTCCTGCGCAGCTACTGTGGCCTAGGCGTGCCGCATCGTCGCCCATGCCTCTTGCTCCTGTGGGCTGGTTGCATCTGACGACCATCACCGTTCGAGCCAGAAGGTAAAGGGGTCTGCAAGATACGTAAGGTTGTGCATGACGGCCCAAAGGTGGATACCTACTTCGCTACTGGGTTGTCCATCTACTATGAACGGCTCCATCACGGAGTGCGCGGGAATCTCAGGCTCGTACCATAAGAGGCTCGGAAAAATAGGCTTCATACGCAAGGGTTCATGAAGAACGGCGCTCAAATAGCCGCAGCAAGTAAGCTTGGTTTCGGGTTGTATGTCCCATCCCGACGAGAAGGTCACGTATCTCGGCGGCTAGACGATCGTACGCGCTCGGGTGACTTAACAGGTGGAATAGGGCTCCGCAGGTGGCGTTCGCGACCGTCAAGTCCCCTGCTATGGTAAAGAAAAGCGCCTCTCCCAAAGCTCGCTCTGGTAGATGTCGTCTTCTCCTGTGACGACGATGTAGAAGTCTGGCTTCGCATCAGGTGGCTGGGGGGCCCGGGCTGTGATCATCTTCTGACCGCCTTGGCGGAATATGATGCTTCGGAATTAATGAAGGATTGGAGCTAGGCATCCGATGATGGGCTATGTGTTACAGATCATTCATGTAAATGGCACCGAACATGATCTTTGGGATGAACCGATTGGTGAGTCCCCGTTTGTGTGTTTAACGCGTAGCTAAAGACTAGCTATTCAACTACGTCGATGCCTAGTAGGTTAAAAAAACCCGTCATGGCTATTGTCTGGGATTTGGTACTAGATTGCAATAGCTACAGCAAGAAGATATTGACCTGCTCGCTTATCATAGGACCAAAGGATCGCAGTAACATGTCTACGACGACCTGGCCAACATTTCGTTTCCGTCGGTGTGGGAAGGGATGCCCACGGCACTAGACAGTAGAACGCGTATTTTAAGCAACTAATATGGAGTCGGCAAGGCTCCCTTTGGAAATTAGTCTATCTAGTGTAGGACTGGGGTAAAAGGAGACATCGAACGAAAGGCAGCTTTGGAAACGATTCGGGGCACTTATGAAATTGATTGAAGTTATGGCGTACCTCGATTTCAAGCATGTTAGTTGGGACATGCCACGTGTAGGTGTTTGTCACAACCTCCCTGTAGTACCATCCATTTTCCAGGTTTTACGGTCGATGAACACCAAATTACTCTAGGTCGAATGACTGCGGCACACATGCTTCCCCATTCTTCAGTCCAGGGAGGAGCTAGTAAAGGCCAACAAGCTAGCGCCGGCGCTCTCAACACGGACCAAAATGCTAGACGTTGATCAGCCGCTCTGCCCTTTAGGTATCGATTGAGCCGTCCCTATCGAGCTGGAGCCGGATGGCACAAGAGTTCACGGCCGTGTCCATGTCAGGGTGTGAGCATGCCGAGTTTCGCCGCGATCGACAGCTTGGTTCCTAGTGCTAATGCTAGTGCTAGGGAGATGCCTTGCCTGATCCACAAACGGGAAAAGACGGTCATCCAGAGATAAGCACTAAGCCATAAAGAGTGGTAGGAAATTGGTATCATTGACGTAGCGACGAGATCTACTTCTATGTAATCCTGGGCTGTTAACCCGAAGTACTATCTAGATTCCGAAGAAAAGAAAAAAAATGTACGCGAAGCAATAGCTCTGGTTAGATGAGCCTTTCCTGCTCGAACCATCATTCGATGTCCAAGTAGCTGACATTCCTATGTAAATCAAAGGTATCATTGGCGCCAACTGGAGAATTACGAGGACCTGTCCTCGTCGTGAGTCCTTCAGTTCTCGAGCTCCTCGTGGCTTCCGACCTCGATCTCGCTCTTCTCGCTCAGTGCCTTCTCTTCGACGACACCGGCCGGGCCGTGGCCGTGCGCGTGCGCGGCACCTCTTGCGGCAGTGTCGATCAGTCCGTACTTGAGAGCCTCCTGCTCGACTTCCACCGGCGTGAGCAACGGCAGCTCCTTGGCGGCGCGGACGTAAGACATGTTCTCCACAAAGCCCTTGGCGAAGATGATGTCAATCTCTTCCAACGACCGCCTGGCAGTCTCGGGATAGAAAAACCAGATGATAGGCAAGAAGCAGGCGTTCACCACGGCGAAGAATAGGTATGTACCCCAGCCAATGTTGGTAATCATGATCGGTGTGACCATAACAATAAGGACTGCAGCGTTTTCGGTTAGCGGTGTATTCTATACAGAGGTTTTTTATTGTGACTTGTCTTTGAGACATCGCTTCGGGTTTTGGAGTTTAGGGTAGATAGGGATACAGGGGTTGAAGAGGAGAGCAAACACGATTGTACATACAGTTGAACAGCCAGTTCGTGCAAGTTGAGACGGCGTTAGCCTTCGCACGAGTCTTGATAGGGTTAATCTCAGCAGGGTACAACCACGGGAGAGGAAGCCAAGTCGCGCCGAATGATGCGATGTAAGTCTAGCATGCGCAGTTAGTATTTGCTACGAACCATACTAGGAATCGACAACACTTACGAAGAGACCAACAGCGGCACCCTTGGCAGCCGTCTGTGTGCCAGGAATAAGGCATGTGAAAGTGATAACCATAGACAAGCATTGTCCGATAGTTCCAAAGAGGAACAGCTTGCGACGGCCAGCCCGCTCAATGATAAACCAAGACGTCGTGGCGAAGATGGCGTAGACAATCATATTCACACCACCCATCAGTAGCGCCAAGTTGTCCTGGCCAGGGGTGATGCTGGTCTGGAACAGAATGGGGAAGTAGTAGATGACAGCATTGCAACCACCGACCTGTTGCATCAACTGACTGCTCGAGCCGAGTAACATACGTCGAAGATGCTGCGTCTTACCGCCGGTGAGGAGGGCTTTGACCGGTGTGCTCTTCTGACCAGTGAAACCACTGGCGCGAATAGAATCCAAGATAATGTCTCGCTCCGTGTGGGTCTCGACGCTGCCTAGCTCGTAGCCTCGGAGAGCCGAAATGACTTGCTCAGCATCCTCGTACCTCTCATGCGTAAGAAGCCAACGCGGACTTTCAGGGAGGAAGACCATAGAAATGCATAGCACGAGACCGAAAATGATCTGGAAAGCGATAGGGAAACGCCAAGTGAGATCCTCAGGACCGTAGCTAGCGCCGTAGTCAATCCAGTATGCGATAACTGTACCGAACGCAATGATACCGCCTTCGATGCAGATTAGTAGACCTCTGTTGGAGGTCCTGCTGCATTCAGCTAGGAAAAGTCAGAATTGATCCCTAAGCTGCATCGATCTGCGAGACGCAGCGTACGTACCTTGATAGGTCGGGATAGTAGAGGTATTGATGCCATTGCCTACGCCAGTAATTGTTCGTCCAACGATGAATTGAGCCAGCGGTGAGTGGCCCGGAAAGGAGGTGACCTGGATGATTGTCCCGATAATCATGATGAACCCTCCTAGAATCATCGCCTTTCTCCGTCCCAATAAATCACCAACACCGAGGATGAACATAGCGCCAATGAGACAGCCAATCTCGTAAATCGCAGTGACGAAACCCTGCATGGTCGAGTTGTCTCTTACTTCCTCGAATACGTTGGCGAAGTGCTTAGAGCCGATAATTCCGCTCATCCTTCATATTGCAGTTAATAAATCGTCCATTGCGACTAGACCGAAGTGAAAGGCGTGTCGAGATGCTCGTCTCCATTGAAGATGCAACGCAACTGAAAGCCGGGGATTGATAGGCGAGGGTTGGGTAATGCAACGTGCAACTTACACTCCTTGGTCGTAACCGAACAGCAAAAATCCCGTGGTTGCAACGGTACTGACGGCGAGCGACAGAGGCCGGCCCGAAAGGCCCATATAACTCGGTATCGAGGCCGCCATCTTGGAGATAAACTCGGGCGTGATGGGCGGAGCTAAGTCGACGACTATTTCCGGGTGCTTCTTGGTAGAAGGGTCTAGGCGTGCTGACCAAGACAGTTCGATCTACTCCAGATTTTCAATCTAACACCAGATTGAAGGGAGGATTGGGGTTGTGGAAAAGCTGGAGAGCTGGGAATCTGGAGTCTGGAGAAAAGGGCGGGACTGACTCTCATATAGAGGTACGTACGGATATGGCTGACAAAGACCAGCAAAGAGTCAGAGTTGGTAAGAGAAACGGGGAAATGGAGTCGGTACACTTTTATCATGCAGATAGCCATGGTCATAAGATTGGTTCTTACGCCGTTAACCCTTAGGTACCTATCCTGGATCTCGGACCAAGCTTTTCCTCAGGCATGACAGTCACAACTGTTACCCTGCGAGGCTCGAGATGCTTGCAAGATGCCTGCAAGGTGCTTGCAAACGTGTGCAAGGCGTGAAGCTAAGACAGCTAAGACCGGTCCGCACGCCGATCGTGTTGATCACCAAACATATTTCTTCTGTTGGTTTGCGTACTAGCGGGGTTCTTTGTACTATAGTACCCTGCATCACGCTAGCTGCCATGTTAGGCATGCCCTATTTCTCCTCATGGTATAGGCGATGAGGTCATTCTTTGGCGAATGCCCTCGGTTCGGCCAAGAGGATAAGGGTAGGTCGCATTGGGTTTGAGCTACGTTAGTGGTTGGTCCCTTCGGCTCAGGGGTCCAGGGTCAGGGTCAGGGTCAGCCTAGCGCGGCATTCTGCATGCAAGGCAGCGGAATGGTGAATGGCTAATGGCTAATGGCTAGCTTTTTGTTACGAATCTATTCTAGCTGTCTAGCAAGTATTGTCGAGAGAATTCTCCTTTGGAGTGTTCAGATACGGATGCGATATCGACTAAGATTACTGCAATTCAACGGCTAGGCACAGAACAGCATCTCGGAAGGGCACGGGCACGGGCACGGCACGGGCACGTCGTAGGTAAAAGATACATAGGTACATCAATGGAGCCTTACGCCGGGAAAATACGGTGAAGACCCGATTGCAAGGTATGGTGTGGCTGTAATAGGTTTACGAGTATCGTATTATTCGTGTATAGGTAAAATCTGTGTAACACAGCATATGGCCGGCTTCGGCTTTCCCAGCTGGGCATTGCCGTCTTACAATGTTAAGACACTGGGATTGTCTTGCGCACATTCCAACGTTGGCGCTTGCGGGGGTAAAGGGGGTCTTCGCCAGCCACAACCAAACCCCAAACCCCAAACCCCCAAGCTGCCAAGGAACCCCAAATCCCCCCTCAGGCGCAGAGGTGTAAATGTTAGGCCCTCGATCCCCGTAAAGACCCGCTCGACCGGCAAAACGTGGGGCTCTGGAGTGGATTATTTAGTGGAGGTTTATTTCCACTCACCCTTCATCAGGGGCCACTATCGTGGTCTAATAGCCCTATTGCCCGGCCACTGTTCGGGCGATAATCCAAAGTCTTACCTCGTTTGAAAAAGCACAGTTGGAAAGATTTTCACTAACAAAATCCTGCCAATGCGTATCACATGAGAACTGACAAAACATATGCAAATGCCCCTGGTTAGCAATGATTCGCAATCGCAACCACTTCAGCTTTAACGCCAATCATGATAGAGTCACATCTGTAGTAAGAAAAAAAAGCAAAAACAAAAAGGAGGAATGCTAGACTAGGTAGGTTATAAGACCCGATAACGAAACCGGACTTATTCGCTCGAGGTACAAATTTTTTAATGAGGCTGGATTTCCATTTCAGACTTGCATAGAAAGGATTCAAGCCGTTCGTATTAGTCTCAGTATCAAGCTTTGTCGTGTGAATAGACTAAAGACGCATTAGGAAATGTGAATCGCGGCTCGCGCCTGGCGGCTCTTTGGCTTCTAGATATAGAATGGCACCAGATGCAGTTAAAACCAAGATTCGGTCCTATTTGAAGCGCCGGGAGTTAAAGCTTACCTACTTGACTAACTGTTCTAAGGGCGGCAAACTAAGAGATAACAACTGATCTCGTTGCGATGCGGTCCCGAGGGCCTTATCCGAAACATAAAGTACAAATCCTTCCAAGTAAAGGAAGCCGTATAGCCGAGTATTTGCCTCTGAATCGTCATCCTCTCGACGCACGGTAGGGTTCGCATTACAGATATTCTTTATGGGTATTCTTTTTAACAACAAGGGGTAATAACCTGTCAGCGGAAGTCCTGTCGTCTTTGTTATTTGCGCAACGAACACGATTGTGGAGTGTACACCCAACTTGCCTACCTGGCAAATAGTCTACAAGGTAACAGATCAGCAAACAATGAAAAATACAAACCCAATGCTGTGGTAAGTAGTATGAACTTGCATGGCATATGTACGTACGATTAACTATATACGATTGCTATATCGATTAGAGTACGCATGCACAACTTTGGACATTACACGATGCACGTGGTGTCGCAGCTATGCTGGTTCTTCCCTTACGATGGCGTGTAGCGGCCCACAAGACTTCCCCACGAACCCGTAAAGTCTGGGTCGGTGAGGATATTAGACCCATCCCCAGTGCGGAGAGCTGACCATGTGCTCTTTGAGCATACGCCATAGGCCTGCAGGTTCGTAGGCGTCTGGGTTATCCAGTGCATGTAATCTACCTCCGAAATTAGCAGCAGATCATGGCTGAATTCACCGGTTTCCAAAAACTCACTCTGACAATCTCCTGAACACCCCTGGTATCCCGGCCCGCTGAAGAAGGCCCAGGATGCCGACGCGTACGTGTAAATGTTGGAGCCGCCTTGGATGTAGTTTGCGAAGCCCATTCGGCACCTAGTATCCCCGCCGGTACACCACGAAAAGTCGGGGTCCCCCCAGTTCGTCACATCCGCGACCCAGGGTGCCGGTGGTGTTTGTTGCGTGTTGTCACCTTGGTCATAGTTGGTCTCCGACTGTAGCAAGCTTACCATGACATTTTTCGCGTTCCGAAGATTGAGTTGGTATAGCCACCAATGCTCGCTGCCCAACGCGTGGAGCCAAGTGCCCTTGCTGGACTCTACAAGCGCGCCGCCCTTCGCAGCTATATTGCAGCCGCCGCTGCCCTCAGTAAAATGATCGGCAACCCAGTTCCACACATTCTCGATATACACGGACGAGCTAGGTGCAAGGTGAATACCAAGGAAGGCCGCCTGACATTCGTTGCTCGCGGATCCACAAGCATCCGCTAGCGCAGATGCGCCGAGCGTACCGCCGACCGTGACCAGGGAGTTCCATAGTGCGACGTCACCCGGAGACGAGCCCGCAATGTTGAACTGTAGTATGATAGCACCCGGGAGGACGTCGGAGACCGTGAACCGCATATCTTGGATCTGAGCCGTGCCGACGTCGCCAGCATTGCCAACCGCCACAACCGGTTTCGGGTTAGCTGAGTCTTTAAAAGTGGCGCCATTGCCAGTAATAGTCGCCCAGGCTTCACCAACAATGCGCGAGCCCTTTGGGATATGCAGAGTATCGTCAACTCTGTATTTTCCGAACGGGAAATAAGCGATCTTGTTATTGCTCGCCGCATACTGCAGTACCTGATTGAGCACCCCGGATTCGTCGACGGAATGGTCTCCAAGCACAGTATGCCCACCGTTCTGAGACGGGTCCTTGATGTTGATAAAGTCCGAGACAGGGTTGTTGGCGTAGTTCGGCGCAGGAATCACGGGATATTTCCCATTTGGCGCTAGTTCAGCAGGTCGATTCAATGACGACGTTGCGGCGCCATAAATAGGGCTACCACCCACAGTGTTACCATAGGAAAAGTTATCCACATGGCTCTGGGCCCCGAGGACGGTGCTTCCCGGCACTTGAGCAACATCCGAGTTGGTGTCTTTGCTGAGATTTTCAATGAGGAATGATGGATAGCCTATTCTCTTCGTCAGCCTTTGGCATTGACAGCGATGATTGACTTTCTCGACCACTAAACATAGTGGGTACTGACCTGTTGTCACAAATGTTACACCTGAGTTGATCGACGTTGCATCGACGAGGGCAATCCAGGGGGAACCACCATCGTGTCGAACTCCGGTGCCAACAGTATCGAATGTCGCTCCGATGATACTAATAGTATTCCCCCCGTTTATCAGCATGCCGACGGTATTTTGATAGAAGTATATACTCTTGTAGAGTGCTTGTTGATGGCCGTTATGCCAAATGCCGTTCTTATTAGTCGACTTAGCATCTTCTCACAAGAAA
Organism: Hypoxylon cercidicola; assembly: GCA_022578845.1. Lineage (NCBI taxonomy): Eukaryota > Fungi > Ascomycota > Sordariomycetes > Xylariales > Hypoxylaceae > Hypoxylon > Hypoxylon cercidicola. The sequence continues at coordinate 3,403,682 of MU399494.1, read as the reverse complement.
GGGGCGATGCTTCCGGAGAATTACCTGTCCACGTTCAACACGCACGTCGGAAAGACCAAGAGTGGAACCTCTTCCCAGCTGGATACCCGTGTGTCCAACACCGTTACTCGACGATGCCATGGTGATTTTGATGTTCTGGAGCTGTGCAGCTTGGGCAACGCCCCACCAGAGAGCAGTAAACGCGGTGCCTGATACTAGTTAATAGGATGGTTGATAAATGAAATATCATAGTAGTCCTACCGCCTGGAATGCTGGTGGTGTCGAGAATCAGGTTTTTCAACCCAACCGCGAAAGATAACTCCCCCTTTTCATCAGTCGTAGGGTCCTGTCCTGCAATATAGGGTTAGACGGGTGGCTCCTAGCTTAGGGTGAAAGCAACTCGCCAGAAATTAGAGTCGGGTCGCCCGAAAAGCCGGCAGCAGCTTTGATCGTAGGTGGCTAGCAGAAGTTAGTGAGCGATCGTTGAGTCAGAACCAGACTTGCACTGACATTCGTAGCGTCACCCATCAGGATGGTATCTGTGTTCATGCGGATAGTCTCGCTGACTTCGTACGTTCCTGGAGGGATGTAGACAACCTAGCACAGTCTCAGTCAAATATCGGTTAGTTTCAATGCGCAATCCGTACCCTCGGCTGAGATGCCAGCCACTGCCCATTCCGGCTATTGCCGTTGCCAGCGTCGTTTATCGCAGCTTGAATTCCGGCTCCGTCGCCAGGACTGACGGCCATGAACACCGGGTACGTGTAATCATTTCCCAAGTCTGGCGCATAGCCGCGGTACTGGCCGGTGTGGTCCATGTTGGCGTACCAAAAGCTGGTAGCACGCTTGAGGATGTCGGCGTCATTGTCTCTAGGGATTGCTGAACACGATGCACCCCCCAGGAGGATAGCGACAAGGAGCTGAAGCTTAGCCATGTCGAGAATTGATCAATACCTGGACCCAGATATGTTGAAATCCGGCAAGTAGGATGGATATTGGCCTCGCGACATTAGGCGGTCGAGTTATATATTGTAAGGTAGGTAGCATTGGAACTGGCGCTGATAGCATATTCAGTTCAGCTCCTAGCTCCGAGCACTTCACGATCGGAGCTGATATGATGACGCCAGCCGCATCAGGAGCGAGAGTCTGGCCACTTCAATTTCGCTAGGGAAGCCTAGGCGTACCAGCTATTTGGTACGGATCGATAGGTTCGGACCGAAACTTTAAAATTTGAACATTTTGGGCTGGTAGTGATTCTATTCAATGATTCCAACGTCATTGTACCTATCGATCCTGCCCTGGGTATGTCGTGCTTCTAATTCGCTCTTTATCGTCCGAAATCGTCCTTTACATTCAAGGCATGTGCCAAAGTAGAAGGAGTAGGTCTTCATTGTGGCGCCTGTCACATCGTTCACCAAGGATTGGATCTCACCTAGAAATCAATAAGACGAAACCATACATACGAGCATTGGCACCGAACCCATGCATCACGCAAGATAGGCTACTCACAAGATCTCTCTTAGCTGACCGTTCATTGCGCGACAATTCAATCGACCAAATTGTATTGAACTTGAACGTGGCCGCTACGTTACTTGCGTTCTAGTCTTGCACCGAGCTACCCCAAAGCGCAAAAAGCAATGCACTCGGCCTTCCGTCCTGCGGCTTAATATAGAAACATACCTGCCTTTTTCGAGCTAGCCAATACGCGAGAGCATGGTACTGGTCAATGCCAGCTTCCGATTAGAATCTGACAGCACCCCGGATGCCAATGCCGAGGAAAAGACTGCTTGAAAGACCTGAGAATCACACCATCTACGAACTACCTACATCTATCGCCAATTTGCGTGATTATGCTTACGGGATCACTGATTAAATCTCACCATCGCATTGGATATTTTCGCTTCTATTAGATAGGTACCTCCTACCTCCTATGATGAACAAGCAAAGCTAGAATAACTCTATGATTAATGCATTTGAAACTAATACTTATACAGAGATTACCCGGGCATTTACTATCGTCTGGTAATATTGGAATTATGTGATCTAATAGCAGGCAACTTATTTGATATTCCTCGTCACGTCGCCTGTCGGTCCCCAATAGTGACAAGTGCAACAGGACGTCTGACTATTAACTGTAGCCATAATATAGATACCTCCTATCTACCGGGCGTAAGATGTTCGTCACCATGTCACTGATTCATCTGGAAATGTCATTATGCGATAACCATGATACAGCTCGAACTATTGCTGATAATATGCTTATGAGAACATTCGCACTTGTGTATCTGAGTCAGATATTCGGTATACCCAATGATGTAAGATGATGAAGCTGATTTACGACGCATCAGACATTGAGCGCTGGCACAGTTCTACAGGTACTCTCGGTGTATTAGCATGGATCTCCTCTCTCATGGAGGTGCAACGAACGAAGGTCTTCAGCCCTTTTCCTGCAGCTTATTTGCTGGTCAAGATCATAGAAGACGGGTAAGAACTAACCAGGACCAGTTCCTTGGATGCTAGAGGGAAATTCCATCGCTTAGAAATATACCAAGCTTTGTAATAGAGGAGGTTACCGTAATATTATCTCCTTTATCTGATGACCAAATGGTACAGGGGCACGATAAAAACACAACAATGAATGTATATTGAGTTGAGGGGAGGTTACCAAGCATGATTGCTATGTTATGTCATGATTGAAGGAAAGGCACTGGTTGCAAATTTTTTCAATTGCTTCCCTCTTTTCGTCCTCTCTCAATTAATAAGAGAGCACGTTATGGAAAACTTTTCAAGGGGGTACTAGATTCAGTCGTTTACTTCCATGATATATGAATCGGCAGCACAGTATTGGGATCCTGACACAGCCCACGTGTTGCACATGGTCGACCAGCATATATTACCGAGACGCTTCAGCTTCATTAACTAGAGGCGGGCTATTTTTACCCCCTTCATCTGTGACAAGAGTGCACAAACCACATTGCAGCCCCTGCAGATCGTGACCAGATCCTGGCGTCTGCCCCGCATCCAGCCTCCTCGTAGTTTTCCTCTTTGCTTTGGCCGGCAGACATGCTGGATACATTGATCCCTTCTACCGCCCGACAGACCGGCCTTCTTAACACGATTAAACCACACACGCCCAGTAGCCATGGTACGGTTTTGGGACTGTTCGGCTTCCGGATGTCGAAACGCTGCTGCGATCGACATTAGTAGCTGCGAGCGATGTAAGTCTATGTATCGCGTTACATACACGCGAAGTATAATACCTGACATCTCCGAATCGAGTAGTCCGTCTAATATGAGTATCAGGAGGAACCGCTCGATGATGGTGCGTGGTCGGCTGCTCAGACGGCCGCGCCTAGCCGGAAGACCAACCATGCGGCACTTCTACGGCGCGTAGAAGAGCTTTCCGGTGGCCGAGAGCCCCTTGAAACTCCCGCGACTCGACTTCACGGGTACGGTTTGCGTAACGATCCGCAGAATGAAGTGGGGGCTGCCTACATGATCATAGACAAGCTGCCTGGCCGGCCTTTCGACTCAGGGGTAGCCTCGGAGGAGCAGAAGTCGATCGTGCTTAACCATGACAAACACTTAGGCCGAGAACTGCGGCGTCGTGAGGCACAACATTGCTATTTCGAATCAGATAAGATGCGTCGACTTCTCTTCGGTATTCCAAAGCCTCGTAGTAACGTTCAAAGGAGCCACATCTCATTTCCAGCAATGGCGACGAGAATGTCTGGCTAAGTGGTCAATCTCGCCAGGCATCGCAAGGATGTATGCCACCCAGTTCAGCTGTTCAAACAAGGCCTCTGCTGGATGTTCCCCGATTTGCAACCTGCTCGCATACAAACTGTGATCGCCCAAGTGTCCGTGGCCGAAGCTGTTCAACTTGCATGATGCATCGATTTGCTATCCATATCCTCCCTCAGTATAACCGTTGCCTACCTAGTAACCTTGCAAGTTCCAGGTTAGGCGACAAACTACTCAGGTATCACCACATGTGCTAACAAGATCCAAGTTTGACATTTATAATGAAGTCAAGGCACTTCTTGGCCAAGTGATTGTTCACGAACTCGTCCGCATCGCTAGCTCCCAATAATTAATTATCCTCTGAATGACTTCTGGATATTCCTGTCGCTAACTAAACATGTTTTCCACAGCAGTTCTTATAAATCCGACTGTATTGGGTAATTTGTCAGCACGATATCCGATGTATCATCTACACCAATTCAATTCCCCTTCCTACCCAGATGTATGCCCATTAGTAGAGGCAACAACCTCGTCGAAACTGAGCTAACAGTTAATCAGGTACCCAATTCTTCCACCATGGTGACACGAATGCATAATTCGCTTGTCGTGATGAACCCGAGAGCTCCGTATGAGATACGTCAGTATCCTACGGTCTCACCAGCGGGTGACGAGATCTTGGTCCACGTTAAATGGACGGCATCTACCCCATTTGACCTCCATCAAGCAGATGGTGGGCTCTTAGTTGAGAGTCCACAGAGGACTGGAGCGGCTGCAGCTGGAGTCGTGGTTGAGGTTGGGCCCGATGTGAAGCACTTCAAGGTGGGCGATAGAGTGTTCGGCTACGCGCATTATCAACCGAATTGGAAGGCCCATCAAGAGTATGCGACGGCTCCTGAATGGGTGTTTGGCAAGGTCTGTCATCTTCTGTTATCTTGAAGGTTATAGCTAATATCGTCCCAGATCCCCGACAAATTTTCGATGGAGCAAGCCGTTACGAAAATTTCATTACCGCATTCCACACCATATCAACGGATCTAGAATTACCTACGCCATGGCCCAAACCCGAAGGATACGTTCCCTCTAGAGCTGATGACCACATCTTGATCTGGGGAGCCGCATCTTCAGTAGGACAATTCACCATCTCGGTCCTGAAGTTCTATGGATATCACCATGTGATCGCGACAGCTTCACCACGCCACCATGAGTACTTGAAGCAGCAAGGTGCCGAGGGCTGCTTCGACTACAGAAGTCCCACAGTTGTTGATGACCTTCTCAAGAAGTACCAAAAGGGCGATGGACCGGCTTTCCCATTGATCGTTGATTGCATCGGTTCGCAGGCCGGCTCTTTCGGCTCCGTCGGCCGGGTCTCTAAGATCGCTCAGAATGGCACCACAGTTGCGGTAATGTTGCCCATTATCCTGAAGCAAGCTACTGATGGAGAAGCGCCCGAGTATTCACTGGATGCCAACAGTAGCGCCCAGTGGGCCGAAGGCACTAGCGTGCGTGGTGTGCGGACACACTTCTACTTGCAGGTATGTATTCCTCCTTACAACAAAGGATCGGTCCGTCCAATATCAACTGACTGTCCATGCTCTAAACTAGAATGAACTGTCCAAGCAGAAGTTGCAGACAGAAATCATGCCTCAGATGCTAGCAGCGGGCCACGTAGTGCCAAACCGGTACCGTGTGATTGAGGGACGCGATTTGCTGGAGAGAGCTACTAAGGCCTTGATTCTTCTTCGGAGAGGTGTGAGCGGAGAAAAGCTGGTCTGGAGAGTCTCGGAGGAATGATGAGTGATCGCAGTTCCCCTTCGCGTGCTGCCAGCGGAGTTCCGACGCGACGAGAACGCGTCAACAGTGCGTAGAGGCGGGCTAGCTCATTTCATGGCCACCCTCGCATTGATGTGCAAGTCTGAATCCTACCTAGGTATTTAGGAAAAATGGCTTGCCAATTGGATACGATAGTAGCTGTCTCGAAAAGAAGCAAAATAATAATGGTTGTCAAGCTTGCAATTGAACGGGATTGATGCCTACACCTTGGGATCATCCTTCGTGATCAGCCCCGAAGATCCATCCCCTGAAACATGTAGGATTTTGTCCGATGTCAGCTTGCCGTGCTTCGCGTCGTCCCACGGCTCCAGTCTTCTGGTCCGCTTTAACAAATACTTCGACACCAATGCGAACAACGTCGAAGATACCGAGCTTTGAAGGTGAAATCTTTCATTTGCGGATCTTGAGCTACGGTGCGATTGACGTCGCATGTTGCTAGAACAGGATTCGAGGCCAGAGTCTCGGTATCTTCCGTGCCATCTTCAATGTGCTTCGGTTCGAACTCTTTATTCCGCAGAATGAGAGCTCTGAATGGGTCGAGGAAGAGTGCATAACATGGATAAACGATGGGCTTACTCGGAAAGTCGAGATGAAGCGCTCCGATTGATGTATCAGGTTCATCTTCTACTAGTATGCGGTAACAATCCCATATTCTCGGATCGTGGGGCTTGGCCTCGTACACGGGTCCCTGAGGATGTATTAGTCGTACGCCTCTTGTACCATTAGAAGTTTGAAGGTACATTATCTGAATGTCTAACGGGCCCGTCGAGAGATGCCCAAGACCAACTGGGCGTTCGATACTCAGTGGACCTTCGGACTGTCCCCAAGATCTTACCCTTCATCGGCGTATTCTTCGCGTCCCGTCTATCCTCTATCTCTTCGTGTGGATACATTCTCCAGAATAGGTCTTCTATGTAGTGTCTTCCCACAAGTCTGCGAATACAGATCTTGCGTCTCTTCAGCTACCGCCCTTGTTACACTTATCCTGCCGTACTGATAGGTTGCGCATCGTGAAGTTGTTGGTCAAGGAAAGCCATCCTCCCTGCCATCTAGTGCCTGCATGCATCCCTTTCGCATCCTGGCCCACTATGAAAGATACTCCGACCGACGGAGAGAGCCCATGTTGGTTTTGAGGGATCCATTGCGTCTCTAGGAGTCTTTTCATTCCGAAGAAGATATCGCCAAATGTGAACTCATCTTCGGAATTCATGCAGCTCTCGCACTTGGAGGATATCTGATCGTGAGCGTAGCGGGTTATCCGAGGAGACAGCAGACGCTCCGGAAACGTCCAAGCACGAGTGGCAAGCGGCTCGTGGGCGATGGGTTCGAACCGCTTACCAAACGATCCCATCTCCATCCTCTGGGGGAAGTAATAGCTAGGTCCTGCCAACCATTCCTCAAATAAACAGATGATGTTCTTTTTTCCCAGGCTGGATTGTATGCTCATACACCATCGATTGGCTCTTTGGCCCCGTTGCCTCTCGGGGCGTAGTGTATCCAAGCGAGATAGTGGCTGGAGATATGTACGAGTCGCTATCATATTTCGAAAAATATTCCGAATAGCTATCCTGAGATGCAGCTGCGGATATCGTCAAGTACGAGTTGCGATAGGCCTGGCTCGTCGCTGATGCTTCTCGCTCCCAATCATACGGATCATCTCGGATGATACAGAGACAATCAATCCAGAGATACTTGATGCCAAGGCATCGTGTAATACTAATCGCATCTTGAAATGTCTTGGGAAGAAAGGGCACCGCAATACCTTCTTTTAGATCCTCAGTTGACTCCTTAGTTGCTTGCCATCGACCTCGATGACGTGCCCCAGCAGTGACTGAGTGCGACGTATCTTCCTCTCTGCCCTGAGTTTCAAACACGGCTACTCCGCTGTCAGAGGCGAAGACGTCAATGACGCATGTAGAGAGCACAGGGTTAAGTGGTGGAGAGCCGCAGAACGGGTGGTTCAATGAACAATCCTTCAGTCGTCCCTCGAGACGCGAGACTGTGATATCAGAATCTGAATTTATCTCACGCAGACGACCCGGTATCTGGCTAAACAAACTATCTTCACAGACTCCCATAAGTCGCAGGTGAGACATGCTGCCCATCAGTTGCCGTATAGCCAAACTGGTAAGTCGGCGGGCTCATCCTCGCCAACCTTGAGCGATTCAAGATTGGGAAGTTCACGATCGCCATCCACGTGTAGGCCGCCGGTGGTAAAGATACCTGTCGCAGCCAACATCGATCTTCCGACGTCCTTGCTGTGATCCGTTGAAGACACCGGAACGAATGCTCCTAGCTCCTTAGTATAGGTTATGTCGCACACACTAGAACCGTCATCGTACTTGATGGCTTTGAACTGTCTCCAGTAGACCTTGCCGTTCCTCCTTCACTGCGAGCCGCGGTAGTTCGATATTGTAGCGCGTAAAAGCATGCCGGCTTTGCGGCATGGTTTAGCGTGTCCCTCTAGGGCACGACGGGTGGTGTGGTGTGGTGTTGCCCACACATCTTCAGGCTGGAGCTTGAATCATACCACACTCTCGCGGACAGAACAGGGTCTAGAAAGTGTTCCAACCTCCGTGCCGGCCGCGGTATTGCCGCTATCTCGCCCAACGCAGCGCTAATGGGGCACCTGACTCCTCGCATATCATAGACACCTACTTGGTATCCAGAACACCCAGAAATATCCCTGCTAAACAGATATAGGCGAGTGGCTTTGATAACATCACTTCAGACTTGACTGAGATTCCACGCTGCAGAAGAACTTAAGAGAAGGATTATTAGAACTGAGTCTAGAAATCCAGCTTCAAGTCTAGCGCATTTTACACGCTCTGCTTTCAAACACCAAAATACACCCGCTTGCTTGCCGCATGTGCGGCTGAGCCCCCATTTTCTAATTCTAGGCTCTGGCCTCTTGGCGACTATGTGCTATCCAAGAGTGATATGGTAGATGATTGGTTATTAAGAATGAAGCTGAAATGAACCCATGCCCCTAAAGGAATGAGAAGTACGCTGCGCTATAGGAGGCTCGGTACTTTAGGTACCTGTCAGTCGCATAATGGCATAGGCTGTGGCGTAGCATATATGGTTAGTCCTAGTTACCTATCTATAAAAGTCCTAACGTATGTCAAACATATGATAGTGGTGTTATAAGCCAAGTTTTTGCTAGCCGCCGCGTCAGGGCAGTTGCAAGATAGGGGAGGTAGTCATAAAACATATAAATTCTAGATGGGATGCTTTCTCGATCATCCGATTATGGCAATCAGCCAGTTTCATAGCTGCCTAACTCCATAGGAGAGAGTAGCCAAGATTGTTTATCAGGGGGTTTCTGAAAAGAGAGATGACTCTTAGCTGGAGCCGACAAGCAACAGGGGGGGTGGCATTATTAAATGAAGAAGTCTCGACACACTGGTGTAGTCTAAAAGTCAAATGATATGACTGTTGATCTGATAGATGGTGACTGCATAAGACAGATAGATTAGTATGCAGATAGGAATCCTGATTTCTCGAGCACCCTTCTATTATATTCTACTTCTACGGAATACGACCAATGGAGTGGGACGGCAGGGAAGATCGACGGATCTTCGAGGATGGCATATAAGGTGTGCACGGCATGACTCGACGGGAGCTGCATGTCTCAAAGGGGGCCACACATAGGACATTACCTACATAGTAGAACACACCCTCACACAGTCGAGCGCAAGTCTGACGTCTCCACATCCCCGCATTGCAACAGGGCTGCCTGTCTGATCGCGTGGTCCAGATCTGCCACCACGTCCGTATAGGCAGATAGGTCTGTCGGTACACCTGCGTGTGGGCGGGTACGCAAGGGTGTAATACCCTAGGTGTGCTGCAGGTAGCCATGCGTCACAGCCCGGGTCCCGAGCCGAGACCGGGAGCCATGACGGTCGATTCGTCCTACGCCGGGCATGCGCCACGATGCCCCCCCACCAACGAAGAGGTATGTGTGGGCATAACAAGCCACGGGACCTTCAAGTCCCGCCCACTTTCTTGCTGTGGGTTGGGTGTGTGGTCCCATGTTAGAGCGACGATAGCGCATCTTTTTTTCGCGTCTGGGTGCGCGCAGTATCATGAAGTTTGATAGTCCCATGCTATCGTTCTTATCAACATCCCTTGGCTTGCCAAGCTAGTGGCTGCGACGGGGCCGACGTCCGGTGGGAATGCAAAGAGGCGACGGGAGTCTGATGAATGAGAATACATACATATTTTGCCTGGAACAGACGTACCCATGCGGCCGATCTCCCGAGTCCGAATTATAGCGGCTCCGTACATAATATCTGGCTTCAGAAGATCATTGCACCGTTTCGGTTTTGCCACACCGTGTTGCCTAATCGTCCATGTTGTTAATGGATGAAGTTTATGTAAGTCCACCAACACCAACGTTGGTCTAGAACTAAGAAAGGTATCTGCCAACAAGATCGGCAAGCGGAATGTAACGCGGGGGATATCTCAACAACGTTATCATGTGTCCTATCGAGTTCCAAGGCTGCCTATCGAACTACCTCACCTATCTCTTCGACTTTACCTAGATGTGACCACTTGACCAGGCAGTCTGTAAACGATACGAAGGTGGACTAAGGTAGCGCACGGTAGCGCACCTAAGGTAAGCAAAGTTGGTGGGAGGTAAGTATCCATCCATCCACCAAGCGCAATATGTATGTACCTGTCTGTAGGACTCCGTACTCTGCATGCGCAGGTGCCACTGCGTAGTAAATGGGATGCGATACCCCTTGTCTCCCACGATAGGGGATGGGTCTCCCGTCTGCAGGAGTCCTAGATCTGCCTAATCTAGCACAATGTAGGGAGGCGGTGGACGGGCCAATAGACGACAAGGACGCGTATTGACTTCCTGATTGATAACAAAAAAAAAAAGGATAGCAAAAAAAAGTAAGGCCACTATTCCGAACCAGGTTGTAGGTGAGGGATCTACGGAATATGCGGGAACCGATCGTTGATTAGGTACCTGGTTCTGCTGCGGCCCTATGTATGATGATGCTTGAAAATGTGATGAATGATGGATCGGTAAGACGGGCTAGACGGGAAGAGACGACAGGCGAAACACGGAGGGGCCAATCAGGCAGCAATGGGATGGTGAGCAATATATTGGGTAGAAAGGGGAAGGGAAGATTTTGGATAGGGGATTGGGGGTGATTGGGGGTGATAGATGGTGATAGATGGTGATAGGTGGGATAGGGCGTGATGCCCCGCGATCTGGCGGGGTCTCCTTTTTTGCCCTTTTCTTCTGTTTTTTTTTCTTGGAGGGGAAAGCAATTGAGTGTGTTGCCTAGGAGAAGTCATTGGCAAATGCCATCGAATTGTTTGTCGTACGGGAACAATGGCAATCCCCAAGTAGACTACCTGATGCGTACCAAGTATTTTATTGGGCGTCTCAAACCAGTTAGAACTAGTATATTGGGTACCTAATCTATCTACGGTGAACTACATACCTTGGCAGCTTGGGCACATATCAAATTGCGATCAGGATAATGACACAAATATTGACGAGGATGATAAGGAAAAAAAATTTGATCCCTTATGTTGATAACTATCTAATTTCGCAGGTTTCTAAAATCCCTCAGACCCAATGCGGTGTGCCAGTTATATATGTGTTGAATATCACAGGCTTCACAAAACGGCAAAACAGCCAAGACGTCTAAATAGGGAAAAGCCAAAATCATGTACATCGCTAGGCAAATAATCCATAGGTATCATCCATGCAACGCCCTCTAAACTACCTATACCATACGCGTGTTTTTGCATCCTGTATGTGAACATTGCCAATATTTTTTTTTCGGTTGTGATTTTGTTTCCTAGTGTTTATTCCCAGTAAATCCTTTCGTCGTCTCGCGCGCGTCCGTGGCCGTTGCTAACGGTGGCCCGACGCTTAGGTGCCATCCGCTCCCTTAGCCGTCGTTTCTGTGCTTCCTCCTCTTCGCGTTCGCGCTGCTCGGCGGCTTGCCTCTCACGTCGCAGTTTCCCGCGCTCTATGCTTAGTTGGTCCATCGCCGTTATTAGTGAGGTGTTCGGTCGGTCCATTCGGTCGACAACTACTGAGCCTCGGCGGTATCGTGGGCTCAATGGCGCTTGCGAAGCAGGAACAGGAGGTCGGTTGGCAATAGCCTCGTTCGCGCGATCTATCATCTTCTGTTTTTCGTCGTCCTCAAACCGGACGTGGCTGTTCCTGCGGCGCCGGTGGCGCTCTTCATCGTCGCCGTCGTGTGAGCTAGACTTGCTGGACTTGCTGGATTTGCTGGATCCGTGGCGACGGTGGTTGCTTCGCTGATCATTGACCACCTTCACTTCAATGCTTCTAGGGCGGGAGTGAGAAGAGGTGCGCCTCTCGCGCTTGGTGGGGCTCCTTTCACGATGTCGCGGCTCGTAAATGGGAATAGCGTCGTCATGAGGGCTAGAGGGTGAGCTGCGTGGTATGTTGTATTTGCGAGGTGGCGTGCGCGATAGCGATGAGCCCTCGATGTAGACGGCGCGGTCGCCCCTGTCGCGACGAGACGAGCGCTTGTTGAGGTCGATAACTTTCTCGCCATTGATGTAAACCTCCCTTCGGTCCTTGGAAGAATGCTCCGAGTCGGACGCGGATGCGGAATGAGATGATAGTGGAGGTGTAGGCGGAAATTGGCCAAAGCTATAGGCTGGCGGACTTAATTGTCCGGGTCGAACGTATTCTGCTGGATACTCGAAGGTCTTGGTAAGCTTGCATGGTTTTCCGTGACGCGAGAGATCGCATAGGTCATGCTTGATTTGCTCAACCCTCTGCCCGTCAGGGTAAACATAGGTGAAGATGTTCTCGTTGCACATCGTGACTAATGGTAACGTAGTAGGGCGACTAATGCGCGGAGGGTTAGGTTGAACGACGAGTGGTCTCAAGCGGTTCACGTGGGTATTGCGAGTAGAATGCGACCCGGTTGAGGTAGTAGCTTGCGCCGCAGAAGTTCTGGTGGGAGATGGTTCACCAATACGTCTATGGTTGTGTATAGTGTTGTTGATGATGATTCTTGGTTTAGACGCCACAGCGATATGGTCAGTCGGCAGTGTCAGAGACGGAAGAATCGATTGGGAGTTCAGCTTCTGGCTCTAGAGACATGAGGACATCGGTAGAACAGTTCGATGGGCGATGTGGGAGGTCGAGGGGGTTTTGTAGGCTTGCGATGAAAGAGGTGCCTAGTGTTGTCTTGGATTCTAAAGGGCGATTCAAGACAAGACGATATGAAGATACGAATAATCAGGATATGTAGTGGGTAAAACGGATCGGAATGGATGTAGGGTCGGTGCCTTATAAGAACGGAGTAACGAAAGGTGATCTGTCAGGACTTTTGTAGATTTTTCCCTCCGTGGTGTAATAATAATTTGGACAGGGGTTCGAGCATCCCTCCCATGTCCATGCTGGCTGGGTGCCTACAGGGGCAGCAGGGGCTGCAGAGCCGATGAATCATTCTCCCGTCGGTAGAACAACCAGAAAGGAATGGTATGTTTTCCTGACAGGACCAATAATATCCACAGCCTCCAGGCGGAGTTTGGCTAAGAGGACGGGTGACCGTACTAAGGTACAAGGTGAGAATGTATGCGGGTGTGGAAGCCTAGGAGGGTGTGCAGCTGAGTGTGTAGCTTCATAGCTTCACCCCCCGTTTTACTACGACAAGGGTTTGTCGCGTGGGCTCGTCCATGAGGGAACCCAGCTTCGTTGACCATTCCACCTCAGCCACTTGCTGGAATTTTCGATGACGGACTCGAGACGGGGGAGATGTTCGAAAAGCCGCCAGAGAAGCAAACATGCACCAACATGTAAAAATCTGGCGCAGCTGTTCGCATAAGGCTGGCGAGACGAGAAGTTAACGCTCGAGAAAGGGAAAATAGCGTTACCAACAGGTAGGTTAGGTAGGTCAGGTAGGTCAGGTAGGTCAAGCCAGGCCGGCGACCTAAACCCAGGCGCGAAGTGAGACAAGCGCGAAGAGTCGCTCTAAGAGACCAACCACTCTTAAGACGTATTTCTGCCAAAAAAAGAACATGTACGGAAGTCTTAGAACACGAAAGTGAGAGGACCTGTGGATCGCCTCGTTCTATTGGCATACATACATTAGGTATTTACATTCCACGCTGCAGTTCGCGGTAATGGGCAAGTGAGCACTATCGGCAGGCTAGCGGATGGATAGCAATAAGGATAGCAATGCGAACAGACGTGACTTGCAGAAGGTATGCAACCCGCTATGATGCATCCCGTCGTTCCAAGTGGGTTGCGGCGATTTGCCCTCGACGTGATTTGGTGACACAATGTGGAGGGCATAGCCTTTCCGCAGATGCAAGGCCCCAGGGCTTAAGTGCTAGGGTAGCTTTTGATCGCTTTTGGTAGCTTTCCGGATCGTGGCGAGAAGAGCTAGAGCTGGAGCTGGAGCTGGACAGGCAGCACTGTGGCTACCAACCTATTAGGTATGGCAATTGAAACGAAAACGATATCTTGCTGCCATCACAGCCTCGACGGCCAATTCACCAACGACATAGGCGAACAGGATTTAATCAAGAATCTAGAACAATGCAGTCTCTAATGGACACGTGCACTTGTGAGAGGGATGAGTGGCACACCAATAAGTTGAGTAACCATCTACGTAGCGCATTTTGTTGAGGTTGAACAGTCCGGCAAAGGTGTCCGGGATGGAAGTGGAAGTGGAAGTGGAAGTGGAAAAAGTGCAAAAGAGTCACCACCGTGCAAGCGCTAAAATCTAGCCCCTCTGCCCCTCTTCCTCCTTGTATCAGTGTACGTACCTACCTAGTTCAGCTAAGATGGCCCATGTGCGTTATACCTCTAGGCTACCCGTACTGCCATACTAGCAGACTAGCAGGTATCAGTCATTCGTTACGACCTCGGCATCAAATACTAGGCAACGAAGAAACATTGCTGCTACGACCGGCGGAAAGATGCTGGTAAAAGTTGATGTACGTCCTTGTAGACAACGGGGAAAAGGGGGAAGAAAAACAGGATAGTCTAGCTACGTTCAGCTCAGCTTAACACCGATGCATGACGAAGGATCTCATCTCCGTGTCGCTTGTCGGTGCCCAATCCTCGCTTCCGAACACTTGCACATTTGCGAGAATTACTTGCACTATTACACACTCGTTTCCGAGGCACACTGGGCCCATTGAAAATTCATTACGAGTTTTAGCTGGCTGAATAATACCTACCTGACGCAAAGGCGTACGCACACGGGTACAAATGACAGCCCCTTTTTGCCTTTTTTTTTTTTTTTTTAGCAAGCCCGGCTACGTGGATCTAGCTATAGACGAATCAAGAGAGGGAAGAGAGCAAACGCAACTAACGCGCTATGTTTCGTAATACTCTCATTAGAAGCGCGTCGCGCTAGCTTTTGTCGCATTACGTTGTGAATGTTGGACTACCTACATACATTTCGATCTAGGTATGCTTCGGCATCCTTTCTTGGACTGAAAGTGCTGACAGTACCTACTACCTGTACCACGGCGCTATGGGCCACGACCCAAGGCCCACGGCCCACGGCCAACTCGCGCTTATCTGTGACATTTCATCACCCTCAAAAGGATTCGCAGCCCCCAAAATAGACCGATGGTACAAAAATTACCTACAGCAGTTCACGAAGCCTCCAAGAGGCAACCAACCGCGGGTGAATAGTGCGAAACTGGTTTCTTCCTTGCCATCAATCTGACAGAACGGCGATGACGAGGGGAAAAGATCCCGTCTTTCTACATGGGGTTAAACCCTTGCAGCGATGGGAAATTACATATTGCTAAATTCAGCCCTACACTAGGCAGATTTTTCCCTCCGACCTGCTAGGAGCTCCGGGGACCTCGACAGCTTGAAACATCCACTTGGGTCGTTGAATTGGTGAGGCTGAGCAGCTGGAGAACGTTGTTGCGTGGCTGTGTCTCCTAACATGCGTGCGTTACCTAGGTAGGTATACCGTACAAGACCCTCCGCTAGGACCCGGCCCAGTCCGCGCTGCTGGAAAACTCGGGACACTTGACCGGTAAGCTCCGGCATCGCTGTCGCACCAAACTTCCACATACATACACAGAGTAATAGCTTGGATTCTAATGAGACCGTGAGAATTACCATAGACGACAAGTTGAGATACATTCGCACAGGTCTTGTTTCCATACCATTCTACGTCAGATGCTGTCCGATTCCAGACTGGTCCAGAAAATCCATTGCTTCCTCTAGGATACATGGCCCCCAACATTTCTTGGCGCACCATACATAGGTGGCCTTCAAGCCAGCAATGCAGCGTCGAAAGCTTTCGTCATGATATGAAGATCTCTTGTGATCGCTCACTTTTGTTCGCTGCAAAGTGTTGCCAAAGAACCTACAGTTCCACTTCCTAGTTGTTGCCATACTCCGGATCGAAGAGGCGCAGAGCGGTCGGTTCACTCGTTAACCCACTACTACTACTGAATCGCTTACATATCCGCCATTGTATCACAGCATACATAATATCGGTGAGCACGCAATGCAGTAGTTGATGCGTGTTGGTAGCAAATAGAAATTGCACCTTCACATGACCTTGTGATGTAGCAATGCATGTGTGTCCAGGAGAGAAAGGGGAGAGCGATATAGCACCGAGGTGGCGCAAGGCAGACAACAAGGCAACACTACCTGCTTTGCATCACGCAAACAAGTCCTTCGATGCCCACACAATGAGGTCTCTATGTGATCTTGGTGTACCTCGGCTTCTCTTCTACATGTTTATGATGTACTCATGTCGTAGAACTAATAAGAGCCTTTGTCATGGAGGCCTATTCAAGCGGCGAACCGTCCTACCACTTTGATATCGAGAGCCTACCCCTCCTTCGTGTAGACAGTTTCCGTGTTCATTGAATACTCACTTAACTACCGCCGATGTGTATACTATATATTGTGATGCTGGTAATCTCAGCACCTAAGAGGTAGGTATTAAACATTTCGAAGCCGGTAGATCGACGGTAGGCTCCAAGCTGCCGCAGTGCTACTGACTTCTCGACGCCTTAATCACTCCATGTACTTCAGCGGACGCGCCACCACGGAAGTTTCCGTCCAATAAAACACAGTCCTATGGAACATGTTAACTGATGTTTCTAAGACGATCCTCAGCCATAGTGGCGAGCAGTTAGACCACGCACCCAGTGGCCGCAGGTAGCGTATGCCTTTTCTAACATGACAAGGCGGTCAGGTAATGGTCGCTAACTACTTAATTTTCTACGACATCCTTTTAGTATGAAGCTGATACGAATGAATTAAATCTCTTGATTTGACACTTAGAAGTAGTTGAACAGACAATCCTAGAATGGATAACTGCGCCTAACACTACTAAGGCATCAACAATCTAACCTCGCGCGGCACATCTAACTCCATTACAGTCTAAAGCTAGACAACTTTCGCCGATATATGCGAGATTCCCAGGGTATATCATCTGCTGCATCTTGGCGGCAGTATTGCTGCTTGGTCTCTTTCGGTTCAATGCTAATAACTGCGAGTCAGTACACTCAATTGTTTCATTTCAAATATGGTCCTACTTTATAGCGTAAAGTAAATAGGGTAGCTTAAATAATTAGGTGACGTTTACGGAACATTTTATAACTTCCTCTCAACTTGTTTAGTCTATTGACTGCCGAGGCCTGTGTTGTAAGCTCGTTCTTCAGAATTTCGGACATATGGCAAATATATACCTAGGTATCTTTAGATTCTTATGTATTTCAAGGCACCTCTGTCAAACCTGGGTCATTTCTGCCTTGTGTAATAAAGATCTGCTATAGCTCTAGCGCGTCTAACCTCCAGGGGTGTAAGAAGGGTCTATATGTATGCGATTTCTCCTCATTCTGCCACCATATATACAGGTACTAATAGGTATGCACTTAGACCCAGGCCCTTATATCTGAGCTAACAGGCCAACTCTTTGTCTACGGGAAAAGGAGCTGTAAAGATAGAACCCTTACGTTACTAACAGGCAACTAGGTTTAGACTTTCAGTTGACAGCTCAGTGAATGATCTTATTACACACGATAAGTTGAGGTCGTAATAAACCTAATGACGAATAATTTAATGCTTAGAAACGTCGAGACTACTGAGTGTAGTAACCAAGGCTGGCCAATATAGTAAGATATTGATTATCTATGTCTTAGAGGATCACGTAGGCCACTCACTTTTCGGTAGTATTTGAGTGGACGCGTGTGGAAGTTCGAAGAATTATTGGCCCTTATGAGTTTAGCTAGCAATTAGTAAGTCTCGGGCTGTTCGTCGCCTTCCTAAGACAACTAACATACGAGCATGACAGATCGATTTGATTAATAACGAAGAATACTTCAACGAATACGTACAGCTATCATCCTTTGTCTATTGCCATCTATTATAAACAAGTCTCAAAAGCAAACCGATGGCGTTTATAACCCATTAGTATTGCTTATATTATTTCCTTTGTAACCTTTAAAACATGCAAACATAATACTATACCATTTAAAGGTGTTACAATGCATCCCTGGGACAAGGCAAGTAAGAAACTTTAGAAATTGCTAGGATTTGATTTTTCTATAACCAGTATCTTAGGTACGTTGTCGTTTCCACCCATAACAATCAACGGCCTGAAAAAGTCAAGCAGACGTATGTGAAACTACTGAGTAATAGTGACCATTATCGAAGACTAGAGGTGCTTTATCGACATTTTCGTAATCAAGAGTACTGTACTGTGGTTCTACTTGGTACACACCATAAGCTTAGACTAGGCTTGTTCACTAGATCATATCTACGATGGAAGACTATCGAAATCATATCAAAGCCCCTGATTCAATGTAACGCAAACGAGCCGCCATGTTCATACATATCCCTAAGTCCTTTTCCTAATAATTCAAGTCTTGCCAATGTCTTTCTGAAGTTTCTACAAATCGACAATGCAACTACTGGCGAAGGGATAGCTGACTTCGACCATTTGGGGCGGCGAAAAAGTGCTTGGCACCTTGCTCCGTCGGCACCCCTTTTCAATACCCCCTTTTCTACCACAGAGATAGACTAGCGCGACGATAATAACAACTACGGCGGTTCCACCAATCGCAGTTCCTTACTATCACCTCATCCGCTTCATTGATAAAATTGTGTATCAGTCTACAGGGTTTGCTTCCATGTGAGACTTCGAAAATAATTCTACTATGGCCTTGAAGTAATTCTCAATGCAGTGCGGCTATGGACACACATCCCAGAACGAGTTATATCAATGGATAGATCGAAATATACCATAATTACCTCCTACCTTCACCACCTACGTATGCGAGGCCGGAAGAGAAAATTCATCGCGAAGTCTTGGCATCTCCCTTTTAAAAGTTTTAGCAGTTTTCCCTAGAAGACTTCTACAGAAAGACAACAAAACTTTTCTGGGAGAGAATGCCAAGACTACGTCATGAATTTTTGGGGGCGACTGCCACTGTGATTTTCAGGGGTGACGCCGACGCGTTTCCGATATTCCGACCTTTCTAAACTATACCACATCGTTCCTTGACACGCACAGTAGATACCCGTGGGGTCGACTCGTCTATCCGATGCGTGCAAATTTATTATTTAATATAATTTTCTTCCGTTTCTAGCCCAGCCTTTTCTGCATGGTGCCATGTTACGCTCCTGGATGACTGTGTGTGCTACACAACCCCCAAACCCCAAACGGACCTTGCTACGAAAGGTGCCTTGAAAATAATACCGAGCCTTAAAAATAGAATGATCTCATCTACTATATACTACATGATTGTCTTTTTTCATCGAAGGTTTCCTTTTACACTCGTCTTCTTGCTCAAACAAATAATCCGATGAGAGACCACGCTACCGAAGATGGCAATCTCGGCGAGTGACTGTCAACCAGTATCTCCTTCTAATTACTTGGATGTGCCCTCCGTACCGGACATCACCGGGGTCGGGGTAGGTTGAACACGAAATCTTGGACAAGAATTCCCTCATAAGCTAATCAAATACAGGTTCTCATCGGCTTCATCTCAACAGCTTATGTTCTGCTTCTCATAGTTTGTATTTACTATGTAGTAACATTCAATCCGGCCTTAGATCCGTACAGAGGACCAGATGATCAATCTAAGAAGTCCGTTCGCCCTAACCCTTACGATCAGCTTATCCTTCGAGCAATAAGAACGGTTCTTCGAATTAAAGCGCCAGAGCTGAGGAAGAGACATGTTTCCGAAGCCTTGCAAAATGCATTTAATAAGGTATACCTCCATCTTTCTAGGTGTCATTGACAAGCATTGATTTTCTAATAAAGCAAAAAGTGTGTTTTAAGCATGGCCGACACCCAGGTCTTTACGGGCCTAGGAATACTTTTCACCGGCTACCTTTGCCGATCAGGACTCTCTGCTCTTCACTGGAAAATGACTGTCTACCTAGCCTGGTTTTCCTGTTCCACGCATCTGTCGGCTTTGGTTTTCTTACGAAACTACCTTATTAATCACCCTGCAGAAAGGCTCTGGCGCTTGGCATCCATGTTCGCTCTCCTTTTTGTCCTTGTTGTTGCCATGATACCGACTGGCCACTTCTATTGGGATGATCTGATCTACTCCGATATCAATTACTTCTCCGAAGTCGAAGATGATCGAGAGTTCGAGGCGGCCCCTTCTGCCAATGTCACCTGCTACTTCAACGCCGAATTCAAGCCAAGCGCCCACAAAGCCCGAAATGCAATGGCCGTATCGATCGTTCTGCTGATATCTGGCTTTGCTACTCGGGTCTTTAAGCTTCATCGAAAGTTTCTATGGTTTAAAATTGAATCCATCTCATCCTACATGGTGGATAGAGTCCTTCATAGTGCTCGTTTCTTCCAGAGGATTTTGGGCACATCAACTACAGAAGATCGAGTTGTGTCTAATATGGTTGTCGCCGTACATATAATCGTCTGCGTGTGGATAGACATGTACACGTCAATGGCCTCCGACGTATGTTCTACCCCCTAATGTCTGCCAAGGGTATTCTAACAGTGGCATGAGATTTATTGGTTGATTGTTTCACTGGCATGGGGAACAACGAAAATCGGCAATCTTATCACCCTATTGGGCAAATCCAACAAGCTTGACAATACGTGGACTTTTGGTCAAGTTCTCCCTGTCTTACTTCTGGCCTTGCCGATGACGAGCTTAGTTGAGCATTTTTTGAAGTCTATATTACGAGGTTTGTTTTAATACATGATATGACATATACTATTCATTGCCATCTCGTTGTAAATGCTGACAACTGGCCTTGTCGACAGGGAAAGTTCCGCCACCCGCGCCGCTGCTTGTTAACTCACCCCCATGCAATACCGAAATCGACGATCTCCAAGAACAATATCCATCAATGACCGGTAGATATCAAGCGGATATGCCAAACAGAGAGGTTTCTTCGGCATGGATCCTTAGGCCAGAACTTCTTGACGAATACTATAGGGGTAGCATCTGGATGTTCTGGGTGGTTAGTATATGCAATGCGTATACCATTATGATGACCTGTCTACTCCTGGAGCCTGGTACTACCTGGGATGGCCAACTTCAGCAGTATGTTATTAACGATACAGTATCCGAGGCCCAGAACATGGTCGTATGGTTCATCTTCGTCCAGGGGGTAACTGTCCAGATCGCCATACTCCTAACTTCTCTGATAGAGATGAAGTTTAAGAATCGAGGAGTAATTCATTTAATGATATTTGTCACCTGCGGGATACTTATTGCCGCCTCGGCATTTTTCTATAATTTTTTAAGTTGGGATTACTTCGGAGAAATACTGGGGATTAGCGACGACATGGAGAGATACGGGCTTCCTTTGTTCTGCGTCCTTGGGACACTTGGACTCTTCATATTAGCCTTGGTTGTTAAGCAAATCTCTGCTTACTTGCGATCCCGTGGAACACGATCGGACGAGCTTCTCTTGGGCGATTACTCTACCACACATGAATGAGCGAGCCCTGTGCGAAATAGATAGGTACTGGGAGTGTATTTAACGTAGTCTTGGATTACGGCGTTACGTGTTGATGTTTGTCAGATACCACCGGTCAATACTTCGAGCCCATAAAGCGGAGTCCAATCCGGATTATTGGAATTACTGCTCTCGTCCCTGTAGATTTCCGGGCACTAAGTGTTGAACATGCCCACCCAAAGCTTGGATCCCGCCCCTGATGCTTTGGAACGACTGAGAGCTCCCTTATTATCCCCGTATATACCACCCTTGGAGGAGCATCTGAAGACGCGCAACCCAAGTCTCATTTACTGATTATCGATGAGTTAATGATATGAGCTCCCAATATGATCCACCATCCTTTTTCTCGCGGAATAGAAGGCCAAAAGTTAGTACAGATGCGACTTTGGCCCAAAGCGGCCGGCTATCCGGCTTTGCCTCCCCTTCAACCTCAGTCACACCATCCCGCGCCAGATGAACGTGGTAGTTCTTCGGTAGGTAGCGGCCTGGATTCCATATATTCCATATCACAGAGTTCGTGAACATGAGGGTCGCCTCGAAGATGTAAAAGTACCACTCATACCGCAAAATAGGACTTAGGGTCTTGAGCGATTCGAAGTCGTTAAGGTGCACCGTGGTATTGCCCAGGTGCTCCACGAAGCGGTAAATACAGCGTATTAATATCAATACTAAGCTGACGTATAGCGTGATTAGGGGAGTTGAGACAGCCTTGCTGCGTATCTTGGCCCTGCTACATCGCCAATGGAAGATTCCTGCGAGTGCGCCGCAGCTGAGGATCACAACGAATTGGATTGATAACGCAGCTATTGTCAAGCGGCTTCCCAGTTCTTGATTCGACGAGGACG
Organism: Hypoxylon cercidicola; assembly: GCA_022578845.1. NCBI lineage: Eukaryota > Fungi > Ascomycota > Sordariomycetes > Xylariales > Hypoxylaceae > Hypoxylon > Hypoxylon cercidicola. Next base: position 3,381,326 of record MU399494.1, on the reverse strand, counting down.
GGTTGGAGGATAAGGCGACTCCTAAAGCGTTTAAGGTCTCGACAGCTGCCATTAGACCACCGAAAGTGGAAAGAATCCTTCCCGGGGGGAGAGGTGTGTAGTGTGGTACGTAGTAGAATATTCGACCGAGGACGTGGTAATTTGCGAGTTCGAGAAGTGGACTGTCCCATCCCAAGGTCAATTGGCACTCATATTCATCGACTATGCCGAAATTGTAACTTACGGGCACACGTATATGAAGACCTGGCTCAGGACGTAGATGATCAAGTTCTGCGTGCTACTGTACATATAGTTGAATGCTCCATACTCCCGCAATGCATACCCAAGCGCAAACAGTACTGCACAGAGCGGGTGCAGTCCGACCATCTTGAAGCATTTGTAATGACTTGTCGCGAATGTAAGTTTCGTAATCTTTTTATGAGATAGATAATGATACACTTACTAGCACTGCCAGATATGGCCTACCGCTGAGGCAGCGAATGCAAAAGCGAAGAAAACGGGTGCTCCATTATTAGGGGCATAGACGAAAAGGCTTCCCGGCACTAAAGGATGTCAATAAAAAGGCTTTGAGTAGTACCATTGAGGGCCTTACCGGGCTGTCCATCTTCCATCTTGAAGTCGGATTTCTTGAGCGAAGGGATAGGGGCAAAGGGCAATACGATGAAGTTCTTGACCAGCTCGTCGAGGGTGGATACGGGAAGGCAACAGGATGGTGAAATATATAATAATGATTTGTTATTCACGATCTACTACCTAGCTCCTAGAACTAGGTAGGAGGACCAATTACGCGTCATTAGCCAGCGTGTGACTCGGCTGTGCGTCTGGCATAACATTGCAACGTCAATCAGAACGTCTCACGTCGCAAGATTTTGCTAGCTCTTCTCAAGCCAAGACGTTCGTGGGAGGCAGCGCAATGTTCAGCAGTCGTTTCAGACCTACCAAGAACCTACCAAGAGAGGATGAAAGGCTTTGCGTAGTAAATTGCATATACAGTCTTCTCGGTTTCACGGCCCCCGAAGATATCGCCTTGTACATAGACTCGTATGCTAGCTTACACAGCCATCTTAAAGAATCTCAATTAAATAGAACCTATTGGCTATCCGTGTATTGCTTTGCCATTGTGGGCGTTGAGAGATAGTGGTAGCCTGAGGGTTGGTGTGTCCGCCGGGTCCCGAGGCCCCCGATAATTGGGTCACATAGCGCCGGCAACATAGCGCCCGTGGAGAGATTATTAGCGTCAGGATCCCGAGGCCGCCGATGCCAAGTACCGATGATCAATTAGCGCCGGGGGCGACATTTCTATTGCCAGAATCGGCTTCGCCGGCGAAGATGGGTGCTTGGTCCTCCTGCCTGGACACTTCAGTTCTTTCGGTGAAGCATTATGATCTTCTACATGTATATCTATTGGACCCGGCTTTCATATCCTTTTACGTATAGCAAAGACGCTGCGCTCTTGTCTCTGGCCGGGTCGGGACTAACAGCCCTGAGTCCTTTTCCAGGGAGCCAAGTCCCCGACACAAACCACACACTTCAGATCTTCGTAAGGTAGCAAATTATAATCCAATTAGTCCATATGAGGTAGGTACCCAAGTAATAGCGCCGTCCTTTATCTATTGCCCCTAAAGCTTCCTGTAACAAATGGAACACCTCTCTTCAGGCATTAACTGAGTTTGTAGCCGTCGCTTCTTTTATAATTCGGAGTCCTGCTCCATTCCACTATACTGCGTGATGCTGCCTACCATGGGAGCTGCTCTGTTTCCCTTCCACATCGTCCCGGCTTGACGTCTCCTTTCCTCTTTGCAACTCAGCCGCCATAAGGACTCGTAAAATTTCCCGTCCTTGTTCTCGATCAGCATCCCTCGTAAGATGCAGACCCCATGCTTTGAGAAACGTAGCTTCTCCACGATAATTCTTGTGCAGCCATATAATTTGCTCGGATGTGAGTCGTTGTTTGTGCAGTGGGCCTTGTTCGTGCTGCTTCGCGACTTCCTGAGGCGCCCGAACCTCGAGCTTGCCTTCGATTGAAGAGAGTTGAGTCTGTTTGATCTGAAGCTCTTTCTCTTTCATTCCATCCTCCAACTCCTGCTCTTCTTTGCCTAACAAGGTGGGTACCCTAGATTCTATTGTAGTTACCGCGGGGACCCCTTTCCTACCGCCCGTTCTACCCACAAGGCTAATGCTGCGAGCAGTTCCCACGATATCTGTAGTACTACCGGAGTCCGCTCTCATGAACTGAAAAAGATGCTGCTTTCCCTTCATGGTATCATCACTTTCTTTCCAGTTGGCGTCTGGCACTGGTCTGGCTGGCAAAGGCTTCGATTTTGTGAGAGCTTGGACGTCGATGTTAGATCGTGAATTTTGGGAAGAATGTATCGACCTTGCGGTGGCTTCGCCTCTATCCCTTGTCCGAGAGATATCCTGGAGCGAATGTGCGGATAGAGGCAAGGAGTAAAGCGGCGGAAATGGCGAAGAAGGTCTTGAGCCCAGCGTGGCAGAATACGCAGAACGTGACGATGGACGTGACGGTGGTCGTGATGGTGGAAGAGGAAAGTGGTATTCGGATAATAGATCCGACGTCGATTCTGGCGATTCTCTTCCTATTGGATTTGGCTTCGTATCTGACGAATGATTCAGTCATACAGCGTTCATTTTCCTGCTTATTGCCTGCTTAATGCCTCCATATATAGTTCTGAAATACTCTACTTACCAGGAATCTGAAGGGATATTGGTACAGGAGAACGGAGTAGGCTTGATAGTTGCGTCTTCAAATGACTAGTGTTTACTTCCAAGAAAGTGTCGACGCTACGCGAATCGAGCTCCTGCGGATTAGAAATGGACATTATACAAGATTGATAATAGGTACAGCGGCGGATATGAATGGTTCTTTATCGCATAAGTGTTTGACTCTCGTGGAGCGAGAATACGTAGCTGAAGTAGTTGACTTTCTATCTGAGAATGTCAGGGACAAATAATCTTAACATGCAGCTAGGTTTCTAGTATGAAGCGAGGGACCAGTCTGAGACCAGAAGTTAGATGCAGTAGGGAGACTGTGAATCTTTAATATAAATCAAACAAGATCTGTGGTACTGGCCGGTAACTCACCTAGGTACCTAATCCATACTTGATAACCTCTTTACCAACCAAAAGTTTAGAGCAGCGCGATGAATGAAGAACTGACCACTGTGTTGAATACCTACTCATCGCAAAGTTCTCATAGTTCGTTACCATTCTTCAAAGAAGAGACGTACGGATGGGAGTATAAGCGCAGAGGAATAGCACTTCACAACACTCTTTGAAATGGGTGGCATCGTAGCCAATGCCTACTTGGAAGCCATCTCTCTTTAGATTAAACTTAATCAATCGCCGGAAAACATGATGCGGGAGCGCCTTTGCTGTAGCTTGTACTTGGCTACTGACGACCCGAGTGGTTGGGTCAGGGACTAAGCTAGACTGCTAGTTGTCTCAGGTATACGGGACAAGATTATTATTTCTATTAAGTACCTACCTACCTACCTAAACTTGATCATGTTGGTAAACGTGCGTGGCGATGAATTTCAAAGGCTGGGCGTCGATTTCTCAAACTTCGAGGACCAAACTCGGGGCTGGGGGCCAGGGGGGAAAGTCACCATCCATTGATAACATATGCCTTCAATGCACTCGGATGATCTGGCGAATTATGGAGTGAAGGTGGCGCGCGTCTGGGTGAACCAGCAGTTCGGAGACGGAAATTGTGATGAGGTCAGTACGCTTTCGGTCAAGCCACCGCAACTGGAGACTACCATCGGCACGTATAACGACAAGATGCTCGACGCCGTGGAAATCGTTATCAATAAGCTGGCCCAGAATGGTATCAAGTCCATCATCTCGCCTCACGATGCTAACTCGCTGCTGGGGGAGTATAGGAAGTAGTTGCCTCAAGAACGGCGCTTTACACATGAGATTACAGGCTAATGCTGATACACTTAGGGATGTGTACTCTTAGGTATGGTGCAAGACCAAGTTATACACTCCGCAGGACGCCCTTGATGCGTATGACAAGCATATCAACCACATCCTGAAGTACAAGGGGGCCCAGTCGGGCCAGTTGTGGATAGAGTAGAGCGACGCCATCATAGCTTTCGATCTGCAGTTGAGTTTCCCCGTGTAAGATAAGCCCCTTACTGCTATATACACCTACCGAAAACATGACACTAAAACTAATGGTCGAATCCCAGAACGAGCCCATGTCGCCGGACACCTCCGTATGCAAGAACAACGACCCCCGGGGCTGGCTGTGCGCGGACAACCCGGTCCGGATCGCGACGGGCAGGATCGGCGGGGACATATCGCACGACTGCACGTCCGCCAAGGCGGCGACGCAGTGCGCCGAGGTCGACCTGATCGCCGTGCACCTGTACGGGGGCAGCCAGGCATCGAGCCCGAGCCAGTGGTCTGACGGCGCGAAGCAGTGGGTGGAACAGGCCGGCGGCAAGCTGGTGTTCGTTGAGTGGGGGGTGAACACGGGCTCTAGCGAACCCAAGACTGAGTTGCCTGCGCAGACCGGTGACCTCAACAAGGCCGCCATGCCCGACCTGTATCGGCAGTTTTTGCCCAGACAGAACGGCGGCTGCAGCTATAACCCCTTCGGCATATTCGTCGAGGGCGCTTCTGATGCCGATGCTATTCAGAACTAGTCTAAGGTTATAGGTTAGATACGACCGGTTCCATTGTGTCTATGTAGTCCCGGAGTGGATATTTATCTTGGTCCCTGGTTGATAGAATAGCATTCTGCCTTAATTTCAAGGACGGGTGATTTCAGCACGTTGGCATAACTCAAATAAGTGGTGGAGAATCCTCATAGTATTTCCAACATTCAACATTTCCTAACATGTTCGGGCATCGAAGAATGCGTAGTATACCTACTCGGGTGTCAAATATCAAGTGGACCAAGTAGTATACATTCTCATCGCCCATGCCTTCCGAACCCAGGGCACCGAAGTCACGCGCTGCTCATTCGAAGCCCACAGGGGTCATAAAGCGTAAATAACTCACTGGATGTGAGGCCTAAGGTCGTCCCACCTCGAAGCCGTCATCGTCATATCTAAACCTCTTCGCCCGCCACACTTTCATATCCACCTCTTCTGCTTCTCCCGGCAGTAAGACCTAGGTTCATCGCAGTCGGACTCTCGTAAATCTCCGTGTAGTTTATCTTCTCCCCGTTCAAGACAGCATCGCCCGTCTCCCTTCGGCCGAATATAGGGGCCGGGTCGCACCAGAAGTCGCGACAGTTTTGGACAAGGCCCTTGTTGTACGGGTTGCGCTTCTTTTGCGTCTTATTCCCCGTTGCAGCACCGCGACCCGTCGCCGTCTCGATGAAAGTATCCACACCCAGCAGTCGACCCCATTGCTTCAGGAAGCCCTTCTTATGCGCGTGGGCGTGCGCTCCCCTGCCTACTCCTAGTGGGTCAGCAGCCGCAGACGGGGGTGCTGCAACGTCGGCATGGCTTGGATCGAGCGGTGCTCCGGTGCTCGTAAAAGCTGACGTAATGGATGATACCGAGCCGTCCTGGATGCCGTACAAGTTCTCGTACGTCGTCATCGCGCGTGCGACTTGGATGAATTGCACGAAGATGAGCATGCCAACCCACGTCAGCTGCAATGTCGTCCACAGGCCAAGCAGCACGGTGTAAGGATCCACGGTAACGACATCGCAGATAGATTCCGCCAAGAGAAGACAATTGGCTGTATCCGGCTTGGGCAAGTCGGAGAAGTAATAGTATAACAACCAGTCGAACGTTAGGATGCCAAATACGAGGCTGATCAAGTACAGGAAGAAATGCCGATGGTTGTTCACGCCCACACAATTGTTAACCCAAGGGCAGTGGCTAGAACGCGTTAGTTGACTGCCTTAGAGTCGATAACTTTACTTCGGACTCACTGGTCATGTTTCGCAACACATCGTTGACAGCGTCGACAATGTTTGCTCCTCAAAGGGGTCCGAATCATACACGTAACGCAGAAGTTTGATTCATCAAACTTCCACAGACTCATGAGCTCGTCAATGGCTGCCTTCTGCTCCGCTATGCCGTTGAGTTTCGGAACATATCCCGGATCGAAGACCATGCATGCCGTATAGAAATAGGCCGTCAAGCTGTAGAAGATGAGAAATGCAAAATTGAGCAATGGGTGGCTTGAAAATGTTCCTGAGTCTTGTTAGAGGGGTGTGTATTTGGCTGGCAAGTTGCTAAGAGAACTTACCCGACAGTACTGTGAGAATCCAGCCCACACCTACTAGAAACAGAGATGCCGCAAATATGCCAGCCAACCAAGGCTATGATTTATCAGATACCGATTTCGCATTAAATCTGGGATACGTACCGTTTTATGCAAGTTTCTCATATCCGGCGGCGCATACTCGAGGATTTGGTTCGTAATCCACTGGAAACCGAACCCAACCGCGAGTGCCACCGGTACAGATAACAATATGGGCAGATGGGCCATGATCATCAACTCCATGAACAGCAGCAGAACTGGTAGCAGGAACAAGAATTTGTTCATGAACCCTCGTTTGTCTTTAAGAAAAAAAGAGGATCCAGGCCACCAGGGCGTCACAGCATGACCGTCTTCGTCATAACCGCATTCCTTTAAGGCTCGCTGCCACGCATTGACAGTATTCAGATCCTTCGCGGTAATCGCAGGAGTTTTACCGGTTTCTGTCTTTGCGAAGCGATCTGAGCCGTATTCCAAGAGCTTTAGTATGCACTGCGGCGAACCCTTTACCAACGCCCAGTGAAGCGCTGTGAATCCCTGCTCATCGGTCGCATGCACACTTGCGCCCCATCGTAAGAACAGGTCCACGCACTGCGGAAAGCCCTTGTATGCAGCCCACATAAGGCATGTGTGGCCGTAAGCATCGGCTACATCGACAGGAATGCCCTGGTGTAGCAACAGTACCACCAATAATACGTTCCCGCTAAACGTCGATATATGTAGGGTATTATAGCCTTGCGCATCGGTTATAAGGGGGTCGGCGCCATGTTGGAGGAGCAGGTTGACGGTGTAGTAGTTGGATCGTTGGGCGGCCCATTGCAGCGGTGTTGCGATGCTTTCACCGCCCTTCTTATTTATGTCGGCGCCCTTCTCGATCAGGAACTTGCACATAGCGAATTGGTTGTTGATGGCCGCCCACTAGATGTTTGTTAGCAAAGAAACCTGGGGGACGAGGCTAGGACTTACATGGAGTGGCGTGATGCCTTCATCATCAGTGTAAGTCGCGTCGTACTCTGAAGATTGGAAGAGCTTCTCCATTGCCGGTATATCTCCAACTCTTGCGATCTGCATGATGTCGGGTTCAGACGGCGACGCGTCGCCACTTGGGATGTTGCCCATTTCCATATCTTGTGAATTTAGTTTCGGAGCAGCCGCCATCCCCTTGGATGACGGCTGTTTCGGAGCACCGGCTGAGCTTGCGTTCGACATGATGCTCTATTGCTGGGTGTGGAGCTCTTCTGGAGCTCGATTAGTTGCCGATCGATGGCGTTCGTGAAAGTTCGGGTCGAGGGAGCTCTTCTGGAGCTCGATTAGTTGCCGATCGATGGCGTTCGTGAAAGTTCGGGTCGAGGGAGCTCGTCAAATATCACAAAACGCAGCCTAGGAGCATTGTCCGGAGTAGGTACCGTTCGAAGCTGAAAGGGTGAATACACAAAGCTAGGTAGCTTTAACGACGCCTAGCAGGGTATGTACAATTACAATGTTCAATAAAGTCGTGAAGTGGAAAGAATAGGTTCCGCCGTCATAAGCTCTTCCGAAGTCATTAATGCTTGCGTGGTCATGGATCAGATTACAGATCAGGTCAGTGTTCAAGCCAAGAAACATTTTAGTTGGGCTTTGGTAGGATTCGGGGCTGTCTTGCTGCGTCGCTGCGTCGCTGCGTCGTTAGCGCTAAGCCACCCTTTCCCAATGAGACTAGATCGCCAGAAGGCTTAGCTATGAAACTGCAGCTAATTGGCTTAGCTCCCTGGGGCTTACCTCTAGCGCTTGGGGTACGTACTCTCCCGGCACGACGGCACTCAACTTAAATTGACTTGCATTAGGTAATCTAGGCCCTGAATGTTTGAGGTCCACACTAAATCGCGTCTTGGCATCGAATGATGACACTGTACGTAACTTATCGTAATCTGTAACCCAAGCTGTAAAAGTCTACATTTTCGGACTCTAATCTTTCTTTTATTTCTTTCTTTTCTTTCCCTCGTGGTTGAGAGTCTGCTCTGTCTCGGACAATTGCCCAAGATGGAGGTTCCAAAGCGACTTCTCGAGTACATTCTCACCCCTTCGACCGAGATATTTATCGTCGGCGCCATAATCGTATTTCTTCTACCGATTCTCGTACACCTCTATATCTCTAGGAGCACGCCGTATACCAGTCTCCCCTCCATCCTCCTTTTGGGCCCGGCCGGCGGCGGCAAAACTTCGCTCCTCACCCTCCTCGAACGCGGCGACCAGGCCACCCCAACCCACACCTCGCAGACCCCGCAGTCCATCGAGCTGACCGTGTCCGACGACCATGGTGCCTCTACCTTCCGCGAGGCCGCGCGGGCGGATGCCCCAGGCTCCCACCGCAAGTTCCTGCTCGTCGACACCCCGGGACACGGCAAGCTACGGAATCAGCATGCGATGACCCACATCGCTTCCAGTACCCTAAAGGGCATTGTCTACGTTCTCGACGCCGCCACCTTGGACGAATATCTAGCGGACGCGGCTGCCTACCTCTACGACGTTTTGCTTACCCTGCAGAAGCGCACAGGCGCGGGCAAGACCTCGAAGACGCCGAACGCGATCCACGTCTTGGTCGCCGTGAACAAGTTGGACCTATTCACGGCACCTCCCGCAACACTAGTCAAGAGCAACCTCGAAGCCGAACTGGGCCGGATACGGCAGTCTCGTAGCAAGGGGCTGCTAGACTCGGGTGTCGGCGCCGACGAGATCGGGTCTGAGGAGCAGGATGCCTGGCTGGGCGAATACGGCTCGGAAAAGTTCTCGTTCCGGCAGATGCGGGAGTTTGACGTTGAGGTGGACGTTGTCGGTGGGAGCGTGTTGGAAGGCAATGTGGATAAGTGGTGGGACTGGATATCAGACCGAATCTAAGCACGACACACTCGCTTAAACAACATAATGCAATCCCACCAGCAGCCTGTTTATCAACACTCTGCTTTAATGAACTCATCTGGATGCATCCAAACAGTTATGCTTAAGAATCGAGAAGACCGCTCATTACAAGTCGTAGATGTATCGAGCGTATTACCATCTGCTGGGCCTTTACCACGACGCGGCTTCGATTTTTATACCGCTGCATCTGGCCCCTACCAACTATTGGTCCATAAACATAATCGACTACGAGATTAGAATCAAGGCAAGCTCCTATGTGCCCGACTCGCTGATAAGGTATTAGACTTGATGCTGTACATCGAAGTATCCCTACGCTATAAATGATTGCCACTGACAGACATATATGACCACTATTAATAAGGCTCGGAGAAGAATAATTATGTATACCACTTAGTCTCCTGATGACAGACCAGGATAGTATTGTGTAGTCAGTTCGCTCTATGGATCAATCTAGACGTTGAGTCTACCATGTATGGTATTGATTTGTCCAAATTCTAAACAAGTTGATTCCTCCCGAATGACAACCGAGACCCTACGCCACGCCAAAGAGAACCTTTCTATGTTAGTCAAATCTCAGGCCTTGACCTGCTTCACCATCCAGGTCAGAAGGTCAACCTTAGTAACCACTGCCACCGGTTTGCTAAGCGCCTTCGCCTTCCCTTGGCTGGGCTCGGTAACGATAGCAGCGCTATTCCATTGGAAGAACTTGTTCAGCTCCGTGATGGGCGTGTCCAGCGTGATCTCCACGAACTTCCGGCCCTTGCTTCCCTTTCCTTCCCGGGGGTCGGTGACCACCTCGTCGATCTTGCTGAAGTCAAACATGACGTCCTTGACCGGGCTCTGCGCGCTGGCCCGTCCCCGAGACACGTAGCTGAGGAGATTGCCGAGAGTGACGAGGCCGACGAGCTTACCACCAGCGCTGGCAAGAACGGGAAGCTGGTCGAAGCCCTTGTCGCGCATCGTCTCGATGGCTTCGGAGCAGAGGCTGTTGGCCGTGACGGAAATGACCGGCTTAAGTCTTAGCGAGCGAATAGTTTCACCAGCATAAGGGTCCTTCGCATCATTGGCAGAGCTGCCATTTGTTGCAGCCTCCTTCGCAGCTGCATCCGTAGTCGGTAGTAGATCGTTCGCCGCCAGCCAGTCATCGTCAGCGAACTTGGTCAGGTAGCTCCGAATGCTATCCGGAAGGATGACCACGACGACGTCATCCTTGCCGAGCTTCAGGTCCTTGACTGCTTTCAACGTAGCACTCATAGCACTTCCAGAACTTCCACCGACAAGGAGGCCTTCCTCTGCAATTAATCGTCGTGCAAGCTTGAAAGACTCCTTATCGTCGGTCTTGTACCACTTATCAACCTTCTCGCGATCGAGAACCTCCGGTATGAAGTCATAACCGATTCCCTCAACCTTGTACGGCTCGTCGCGGTGCGCGTCGTTGAGCGACTCCGGCAAGGCGAGTATACTGCCTTGCGGATCGGCAGCCACCACCTTTATGTCCTTGTTATGCTTCTTCAATCCCTTCGCTAGACCCGTAATCGTACCACCTGTCCCTGCACCCGCTACCACGCAAGTGATCTTGCCGCCAGTCTGCTCCCATATCTCCTCGGCCGTGCCAAACTCGTGTGCGAGCGGGTTATTCTCGTTGGAATACTGATCGAGGATATGGGCGTTGGGAATCTCCTTGACCAACCTCCTCGCAACACCAATATGGCTTTCGGGGCTATCCCAGGCGGCTTGAGTCGGTGTGCGAATGATAGTCGCGCCGAGGGCTTTCAACACGGACACTTTTTCGGCGGACATCTTCTCGGGTAATGTGATGATCGTCTTGTAGCCCTTGACGGCACCGACAAGCGCTAGGCCGATACCCGTATTTCCGCTCGTCGGCTCGATGAGGGTGTCGCCAGGCTTGATCCGTCCGCTGCGCTCCGCCTCCTCGATCATGCGCAGGGCAATGCGGTCTTTGACGGAACCGCCGGCATTGAAGAGCTCAACTTTGGCGTAGACTTCGCATTCGAGGCCTAGAGATTTGGGGATCTTATTCAGACGTACTAAGGGTGTTTTGCCGATTAATTCGGTCGCGGACAGAGCCGTCGCCGCGTGTGGCGGACTGTGAGGTATGGTACCAGCCATGGTGAAGAGAGTTGCAAATAGTCGGTCTTAACTAAAAGCCGGCCAGTTTGGTATGGATATGGGTTATGGTTTGGGGTGGACAAGTAATAGGCCCAAAGGAGAGTATAAGCGAAGAAGGAATTTATTGTTTGCGTCAGATGAGAATCTCACCATGCACCTTGGATATGAGGCGAGAATCTACGAGAAATTCCACCCCACTAACAAGCCGACGATATGCGACGCAGGAACAGCAAGCTGAGCTGATAACAGGCTGATAAGGCTAGCTTTAAAGCAATCCCGAAGTCACACAGCTGAACCAATCTAGGTTACTTTTCATGCCCTGATTCCAGTCGATAGATTTACAATTGTTCGAAGATATCTTCTCCAAATCTAAGTCTGAATGTTACGCAATCAGCAGGCAAGTGCATCAATGTCGGCTTTCAACACGGTGTCTAGATAACTCACGTATAACTTTTCTCATCAAGACAGATATCCCGGAGGCATTACTTGAACTCTTATGGGCAGCTTTTCAAAATACTGACCAATGAGGCGTTGCAACGTCATGAATATGGTGTTACACACGCCAGATTTTCCATTTCTGAGTCGTGCAGGCGTCTTGTAACCATTTCGACTAAGACCTCGAGTCATCTTCAAGCCTTGTGCCACCGAAGTATGCAGCTCCTAGAAATGACTCGTTTTAAAAAATATACTCGTGTTACCATTTAATAGGTTCTACTTTCGAACGCAATAGAATATCCGTGTGCATCGCTTCACGATATCTGTCCCCCAAAACGCCTAAGAACTGCGATGACTGTCGATACCACGGTACACCGAAGGCCAAGGGCAACTGTAAACGAACATTGGGGATTGTCTACCTTTTACGCGGAATATACCTACGCAAGATGCCAAGCACCGTACTTTAGGAACAGTTCTGAATGAGGTCAAAGGACAGGTCTCTCGGCTGGTGAGCATTTAGTCTTCTGGGCTGGTTAACCACCTTAAGATGCCACTCAACTCCTACCTAGCGATGTAAGAATTATAACTTTAGCACTAAGCTTCCCTGTAAGCCCCCTAGATTTCAGGGTACGGTATACTAAAACAGTGCAAATACACTGTATTATGTCATCAATCCTCATATATATGGCCAGCCGTCAAAGCGTTAACCTACCGGTAACGGAAAGAGAAGTAATAGCACAGCTCCAGATGAAAAGTAGGTACCTATTACCTTGGAGGTTGGTGCTAGGTGCCAGATAAATGCTTGCATAATCCTTCCGTGTTTACTTGAGCCACTATACCGGTCTAGGGCCACATCTAGGGCTCTTTCCGTTGTTTCTTTTGTTCCTTTGTGTTGGGAGTACTCGAACGCATGCTAAAGATGTGTTTTACTCGAATAATTGCAATAGAACCCTGAGTAGTTCTTTTAGCATTCCAAATTCGGCCGTGCTAAAAGTTCCCATTGTTCGCCGAGGACGAACGAAACTATGACAAATTCCCATGGCCCCCCCTGTTTTCTCTGGTAGATTAGCACACGTCGGTGTTGTGAATATTACCTCTTACGCCTTCACCATGGATATTGAAGATATAGAAGACCAACCTAACAACGACCATCTCTTCGAAAATCTTTTCGAAGATGAAGAGAATTGGTTACTGGACTGGGAAGAGTGGTGGCGGATCATTATCCACCGCAATGCCAATGTCATGGAAGCCGAGCCACCTGACTATCCCGATGACACTTGGACCTTGTCAGCTAAAGACCCCCCGTTCCCTTTCAATCTCGACGAAACTTGGTATTGCGCAGCCTTACTCGCACTTATACTTGCAATACACTATGAGCTAGACACGGCGTGGTTACTCCAGCATGGCTATAGGCACTATATCCTGCGAATATCCTCGAAGGCGATCCTTACAGTGGTTCTTTCCTTCGCCAGCACAATGGCATACGAAATATTCGGCAATTTGCACGAAATGGTCAGAGAAGGACTCGAATTTAGGATAGCAGAGAACCTTCGACGCTTCCTGGACAGACCTTATCTTAATGAAGATATTAAACGAGCAGTCAGCAGTACTATAGTCTGGTCTTTCCAATGCTTCGCCCTGCTGATATCGTCCACACTCAGCTACGTCGGCCCTGCCGCGTTGGTTTGGCTTGCGGGATGGATCTCGACCAATCTGGCCAACTTTATTTTCGACTTGGGCACAATCCTGGCTCTTCCTACGCCAGGAGTGGATGGAATATTTGACTTGAAGGTTTTGTTTTGGGAATTTGGAGTCCCAGCCTACTTCCAAGTCTGTGTCGCAGCATTTCTGTACCTATGCGTCTTCCTATTCATGTCGAGAGCAGAGAAACCTATCATGCTTGGACGGGGTGCCCAAGACCCCTTTAGCAAGCTTGCTTTTGAACTCCTCCGCGCGACAGCGATGCATTTGCTCGCTTACACGGCCTATCAGCTCGTCTGTATTTGCGCCGTTTCTACGAAGGTCTTCATCCTGGGGGTAAATATGTACGACCCGTTGACTGACACCCCCTTAGCCTTGAAGAGCAATACCCAGCTCTCCCCTTCAGTCGGAATTCTAGTTCTATCTTCTCATTGGGTTGTCAAGCGTGCTTGCATGTTGTGTGTCTGGCTGGCTTGGCCCTTATGGGTGCCTTACATGGTATGGCTCTCAATCAAAACGAGGGATTCAACAAGGGATAACTGGGATGTCTACTGGCTGCTCCTAGACGAGGATATGGATGTTCTGAATCCAGATAAAAGAGTCATCGCGAGAGTGATGATGACTGCTTTGTTTGGTTTAAAGAGTTCGTGGCCGGCTAGGATGAGACTAAGTATAATTGATGGCGTAGATTAATATCAAACGCCAAATGCTGTACAGATCATGTCAATAATAATACGCAGATCTTAGTCTTTCGGAACTATATCTCAATATCTGCTTGAGTCTGTTGTTTCGTTCCCCTACCACTTGCTCCTACTGCTGCCACCGTCACCGCAACCGCAATCTGCTTGCATTACTATTACCCGACTGCTCAATAATAAGGCAAAGCTCTTGAGCCCGTACGGCAAGGAGACTAGTATAACCCTTGCCCCTGTTCGTCTTTGGTCGCATCAAATACATATTGGCTTACTAGACGGCTTGTTGAGGTTTTCGAGAAAGGCTACGTCTTGAAGCTAGGGACCCAACTGGGCCCTAACCTGTGGGGAAGACAGAGGTGCAATATACGGTAGAAGGGCTTTTCGGATACCAAACTAGAAATATGACGGAAGACGAAGTGAGAAGATGGAAGGTTATGTTCATTAGAAATGGTAAAGCGAAATTGGCGTTCAAACACGTTATCATTCTAGAAGGTTATCACTGATGTAAGGAATTCCTCGAATCACGTAGGAGGTAAGTAGCTGGTAATTAGAAGATTTGGCGAGGCCATAAGTCAAAGGTGTTGAATTCATAGTGTAATTAACTGTATTTACAAGAATGTATATCGCAAAAGCGACGCCGCAATTACGAACATGTGATTGCGCTATATATCGTGGCAATGTAAAAATCCTGCGCTCTCTCTATCATGCCTTCACAATGTAGGCGCACAGCGCAATACATAATGTTTTTGAGACACCTCGTGTAAGCCCCTAGTTCATGACGCACTGAGAATAGTATGGATTCTGGACCTTGCAAAATCCCTGAGCACACTCAGTGGCACCGGTATAACCAATCCCGCCGCACCTCATATAGAGGGCCACGGTTCCTAGGCTCCCAGTCGGCTGCGGTACCTCTTGGGTGGTCTGTGTAGTTAAAGGCTTGCAATGCTTCGTCGCCTTGACCAAAGTAGTTGCAGCGGCCGTAGTAGAGACAGCGGCCGTAGTAGAGGCAGCGGCCGTAGAAGAGGCAGCGGCCGTAGAAGAGGCAGCGTCCGTAGAAGAGGCAGCGGCCGTAGTAAAAGCAACTGCGGTCGGCGACGGCTTGGAATCACTTCCCCCGGCAGCGCTCCAGACCTCGGGCCCCGGAATTGGGTAGCTGGTAACGCTTCCCGAGTATAGGTTGAAGTGAATACCGGGATCGGCGTACGTGTAGCCTGTCTGGAAGTCGAAGTTCTGGTCAGGGACAGCTGAGCCGGAGCCCGTGACCTCGACCTGAACGCAGCTGGGATAGAACTGAGCCCCTCGGGCAGGGTTCTGATTGAATACGGCGTCGGCTTCATGAAGAGCAATGATTTCTTGGCGGATCAGGTACTTGCCTGCAGCAAGAGTAGACGGCAGAGTAAAGTCCTTTTTGCCGCCGTTCGCCACGAGGTTGTCAACAGCCCATTTCCCGTTAGCCAAGCCCTCCTCGTCGATCTTTGACCAGATGGGCTCGAAGCCATCGCCTTTGGTGAAAGCGGCGATATAGGTTATGACGGGGCCTTTGTGTGAAAGGTCAATGATATCGTCTCCTCGGTTATCATGATACCATTCGAAAGACAGCTTATCACCCGCAGCAGCATTTACGAATTTGCTTACAGCTTGACCTCCGTTGACATTGCAGACAATCGAAGCGTCGTCGATATCCTTCACTGGGTAATTGCTGGGCGGGCTGCGAATGTAGAGACTTCGTCCATCACCCTGGTCTTTGTCGTTTACCCAGACACTGAACATCCGGGTGTGGGCCGTGACAGTGCTGGCAAGAGCCAGAGTGGCAACCAAGTTCGTCATAAACATTGTGTACGGAGTAAGGTGGCTCGAGAGTCAATGTGTTGGAGAATAGAAACAAGCTGCGAATCTGAGAAGTATCAAGCAGTGAACGATTGTATGAAAAGAATGAACTGGCACGGCCAAAAGCGAATGTGAAGGTTGATGAAAATGAATGGAAAGCCTTCAGGCAAGATGATAGAAACCTGCTGCTGTGAGGAAGGTTGGAATTGACCTCCGTAAGATAGCTCAGTCTCAACTTTATATGTTAGTAGTAGGTAAGTTGGCAATAGTTAGCTATTCGTTAGAATGTAGGCTAGACGCCTTGCCCACCTAGGTAGGCCAAACCTCCATCTCATGATTGAAGTTAGTAAAACGCACTACGAATCCTGCGGTTTGAAACCAAGTCCCTACGTGCTATACTCTCTAATCCTTTTCAAATTGCAGGTTTTTTCAAATACCAATAGTCAAGATTTACTAAGGATCCAATTACCTAGTCGGTGGCCATGTAGATCCATGCTGGAACAGCGGAACACCGTACTATGCTAAGCTTCGTGGGCGTTGCCGAAAGGAGATCATCACCGGGATTACAGTACGCTTGTCAAGGGTAAAATATCTCCACCAAAGTCCCGCCTCCGCCGCGAGGACCCGCCCATAGCCGTCGCCGTTCCCTATGGTCGGGTCCTATGGCGTCACAGGATTAGCGAAGAGTTGCGATTTGTGGCTAAAATATGAAAGCAATTACCAAATGTACCTGTGCGTACATGTCTTCCCCCCTGCCCCTTTGTTTAAGTGCTGGAAGCTCATCGCATCCCGCATCCAACCTCGTATGATGGGTCAATCGAATCAGAAGTGGGACGTTTAACTTCGTCTGGGGCAAGTAGTGGCTTGATATGGGATTTTTAACCATCATGACCGTTTGCTCCATAATGTCCGACCGTTTGCCAAACCCGCAAAAAAAAGGAAAAGAAAACCCGCTAAATTCACAGTGTATCTATATACCGTGTCTAGTATAGCAACAGGCCTCCCTACCTCTTAGCACTGTAAATCATCCCTCCAGCCCTCCCCCGCCCCCTTTTTCAAAATTTGAACATGAGCAAGAGAATCACAAGGCATATTCAATATCCACGTACGCACGCTCTTCAATCCACTCCTTCAATGCATACCAGTCTCGACATTCATGCCACGCACTTTCACCGCCGATGATAGTGGGATCGGCCGAGCAAAGTATGAGCTGCCGTAACGCGTCGATGCAATGGCGAACGTGGAACCAGCTGTTGATCTGCTCGCGTTCGTTCTTGTATTGATAAAGGCTGGTACGGAGAACCGCCTTTCGACTCTGTTAGACCTTGAAAATATTTTTCTGGACAATTTCGGCTGGAAAAGCGACTTACGAGACAGTGGAGGTGATGAAAGGCTGCAACGGCATAGACAGCTCTACCGTCTGTGGCATTCTCCTTGGTCGGCGCAATGTGATTTTCCGCAGCCCATTCGTGATCCACTACAATTGCTCCGTAACCCGCTAGATAGTTATGCTGCATCAGAGAGCTGAAATCTTCCTATAGGTTTGGGGAAGGTGGCCTCTTACCCGGGAACATCGTCGCCCACAGTCCGTTCGACAATGTAAGGTTATCATCTCCGAATGGTGTCATGAACTGATGAGGGACACGTATGGGATATCTATTCGCGCCTAAAAGCATGTGAGCAAACTCATTTATCACAGACCCCTACCTAGGGATAGTATGGGTAGAGGGGACTGATGCCTCACCCTCACCCTGAACTGTCATTTGGTAGTAAAGACTAGCCCAGCCCATGTTGCCGAGAACAAGAGCAGCAATACAAAATGTCCAAATAAGTTTCTTCCATCGCTTGTTTGCAGAGCCAGCGTCATAATGTCGAAGCAGGACACTGTCGGATTGATTATCGATAGGTGATGGTGACCCCTTGAGAGGCTCATATGCAATCTCTTTGGGCGCCATTTTGAGGCGATGTGTAGCAATTACGTCGTAGTGACAAGGAATTGTTCCTGAGATGTCGTTGTTGAAACAATTCAACGCAAGGATATGCCAACAGGATGTAAGTCACGACGCAAGAGGACCAGTTAGTAATCTTGCAGATGTGAATACATGTATCAAACCTGAGTCATATTGGTACTGACTGAGCTGGGTATGGTGGGATTACTCGTACCAGCAACCATATGGTCACAGTAAAGCATGCATTGCTACCTGCGCTGTCCGGGGGTAAACGGGACAGAAAGGCTGACGCCATCCATCGACTGATAACAGAACAGGCGCTGGTATATGGGTCCCAATTAACTATTACAAGCAACTTAAGCCGTTTTACCCACTTAGAGATGATCTTACATGCATATTTAGAACCAGTAGACGTTCCCGATAGCTTGGAGTAAGCACCTAAGGTAGTTGGATGTCTGGTTTGTTGTTTACCGCGGGATCTCTGGCTACACGCCCTTGCGATATCTACGAACAAGGATCATGACATCTCAAGCTATCTAATAGCACCGAAGACGATAGGACGACCAAAAGGTCAGCATACCCTACTCACAGATACCGTTAGCGATTATCCGCGCTAGGACTATCTTCGGATATGTAATGATATGCACCAGCAGTACAGATCCTACAGCAGATGAAAGTCGGCTAATTCAAGGGACATGTTGCGACGTTGATAATAGACTTGCCAAAGTCCAGTTGGGACGCACATGCGCATAGCCTATTTGATACTGGGGTAGTGTACGATAACCCTCCTAATGCAATGTCAGCATTTACTCCTTACTTTCCCTGTGATATTATGAGCGGTCTTTGAAAGTGAAGCTCATCCTGGATTCATCCTCATTCAGGAGTGCACAATTCTGCAAGTCACTTGCCCAAGTAGTGACTTCTGTTGAAGAGTACACTTAGGGACAGTCACGCTACGACTGTGTATCCTAATATCTATTGACCAATTTCATACACGTGATGCTCATCTAAAATCAATCTTTCTGTGGGCTCGTCTTCTTCTTGCCCCAAGTCGTTGTAAATATGTTCTCTCGGTTTCCTGCCTTGCCCGGCTACAGTGACCAAAGACAAGCTCCCGATGATAATTATGGTACCTAAAATGGCCCAGGAGTTGATTGCTACTTGGAATAAAGCGCAGTCTAACACAAGCGTCCAGATTATCTGAGAGTATATCATGAGCGTGGCGGTTGAAGATAAGTCATTCGATATTCCCAATGTGAAGAGAAACTCCTGGATTTGATTGCGTTAGAATTCTTCAAATAGATGGAGAGAAGTACCGATAGATTATATTTACTTACCATCGCAAAGCCGCACATCCCTATATATATTAAGCAGGCCCATGCGAAGGGGCTCCTTGGCCAAGTAATCGCAGGAGTTACCATAAGGGCAAGCCAACTCACAATCACTAAACTCCACGCAAACACATTGATGCTCATTAATGGGTGGGCTCTCGTCCCAATGCGACGAATAGACGTGAGTGTAATCTAGATACAATATCAGTCCTGTTGTATTCATAAGTTCAGAATCGCTGGCATGAATGATCGCATCACTTACTATACCCCCACAAATACCGAGGACGCTGAATATCAAGCCACTCAGAAGGCTCTTCATCGTATGAGGAATATCCCGCTCGGCACTTCTCCTACCGAATATGGCTTCAGGTTGGACTACGAGCAGAATTCCTAAAAGGGTTCCCACAGCACCGAGGATGTCAACCCATTTGACCGTAGCGAAAGAAAGATACCTTGCTAGTAGCAGTGCGCCTAGGGGCCCGAGAGAATTCAAGACTGTAGCTTCACTAAGACTCAAGTATATCATAGAGACTGACGTAAAAAAAAACGGTCAGCATAGCAAATGGAAGGTAGCCGTGGAACATCCGATGTTCGTAGGTTCAGGGGTAAAGTATCGGCTTAGAGACGTACAGAAGAATCCAGTGGCACCACAAATTCCACCAAATGCCCGTAACGCAATGAGTTTTCCTACATCAGGCGTCGCTAACAGGCAGTGGGATATCGAGACATTACTATGCCAAAGGTACCATGTACATCCGATCCCAGTGATCAGCATCCGTACGAGAAGGATCTGGAATGGATGGACAGGCTCGGGTCGAGTCTCGATAAGTCTTGCCACGGCATTCAGCGTAGCAGCTGCTACCTGTGAACCCAAGACAAACAGAGACGGCCGATACCGCTCAATTGACGATGATACCCCTGGATCCATCGCTACCTGCAGTAGTACGCCCGCGAGCGAATTCAGTTGAGGCAGATGGCTGTAAAGGGGACCCAGTATGATAATGATGTATCTGCTCTCTTTCATTTAGTATTTAGTCGGCATGTTGGAGGGATCATACTCAGATAACCTGTTAGGTAATTGTAAGAGGTAAGCTGGTGGAATCTTGAATACGGGATTCCAAACATGCATTGAAGCCACGTGCTCATCTCATACGTGCGTAGAATATTCTGCGCAAGTTGAAGTTACTCATCGCCCCTTGCTTATCACGCATCTGCTCGTTGGTATGCACCTCTGGGACCGGTGAAGACGTAGACTAAGTCTAGACCTTCAACAAGACACCGCAAGCCTCGCCTTCTAGTCTCAGGTTACTGGGAGACGAGGTTGGTGAGCAAGGATACCCCCATTTTCAACCACCACGAATTATAGCTTTGATAGGAAATAAGCATTCTTATCTCCACTTTCTGCCGGGGATGCATGCCGTAGTATTACCCCCTATCAAGTATTTTGATGATGTAAGACTATACGCACCACCGCAGCATTAGTTCTTAAGTAATTGCTATAGGCCCGTTCGAGATTCGTATTCTCCGAGAATAGTCCGACGTCACATCTGCTTATATTCAAATGTACACGCTAAGTTGAGCATCCCTTTACGTATCTAGGCTAAGTAATATACGTACTAGGATGCCAAAGAACGCCGATCATTTTGTTACAGTCTATCACGGGAGTTGAAGCACTACTGCACAAGACGTATCTAAGAGCATCTAAAAATACGACTCAAGCTAGGATTGTGTACATACTCTTTATGGGTTGCTACCGAATAAAGTGCGAAGAGTTCTACACAGTTGCCCTTAATCGATGGGCGCATCCAGTGATACAAGCCCCAGTCCCTTTTCGTAACCTTCCAGCACGCCCCCTCTCATGAAACTCAACACGGCGGGTAGATGATCTCTAGGTAGGTATCTATCTCGTCAGGGTCCAGGATAGACCCATACTTCAGTTGGTTCAACATTGTCTTCATGCAATGCTCCGTGTGGGGTTCCGAAATGGCCTCGGCGTCCACCGTTCCGCCACTCACCAGAGCACGGCTTAGCTTCTTGAACATGTAGAAGCAGTGGGTAACGTGCCAGCTCCTAGACGTGTAGATGGTAGTGTTGACGGATCCCAGAAATTCGGGATCATAGGAGCTGTACTTGTCCTCTTCCGTCCCGTGAAGCCTGGTGTAGAACTGCCATTTGCCCACGTCCATGAACTCGTCGACCAGCTTCCGATCGATACACCTCGGGGGAAGCCACGCGGTGACGAGCATGTCAAATTCGCACCCTCGTGCTCGCGCCTCTTCCGGTGTCTTTCCGCACGGCAGTACCTCGAAGTGCTGCGACCAGGATAGCGGACCTGAAGGGTACGTTTTGTTGTCTTTGGTGAGGACTTGGTAGTGGAGGTTTGTAGGTGATGGAACCAAAGCCTTCCAGAAAGCGAAGATGACGATGGCAAAAAGCGCATTCTCAGCTAGTAGAGCCCATAGAAAGTAGCCGAAACGCCGCGTCTTAGGTGCTGAAGAGGGTTTGCCATAGAGAAGACCCTTGTTTACGTCATGATCCGACTCTACGGCGTCTTCTGTTTCCTTGATTTTGTCGTATTTCATGTTGGATGTTATAGGGAGGAGATTCTTGGAGGGAGATATTAACAATACAAACTGGAAGCATCTTGCGGAGGAGATCACGGAAGATGCAACCTGCTCATATGCCACCACAAGTCCGACACTGATTCCTGGGTCTAGCTTAGGTACCTACCTAGGTACCCAGGAGGTAGGCTTAGAAAGCCTGTGGTGCGCAGTCCCCATGCAATGCGGTGTCTTAGTCAGATATGCTGCCCACCTTCATGGGGTTACTCCTATCTCCACTGTGGACTGCATATTTCTGTTTACCTAATTGGCGACCCGGGGTAATCAATGTCAAAGACACAGCAATAGAAGGCTAGCCCAGTAAGCGAGCCATCGTGTATGTAAGGATTCGCTGGGGGTCAAACTACCGATGATAATACGGTAAATATCTGCCGACCTAAGCAAGCTTCCCTTGATACCCCCAGAACAGCTCGATTCCAACCACTTCTCTCGGTCGATATGTTCGGTGTCCCATACGAAAGCAAAATGAAAGATGAAGAGGAAAACTTGTTAGATACCCCCGATGTTTCGATAACGACAATAAAGAGGGACTCGGGGTTCTTACGCATTCTTCTCGCTATTTCTGTCTTGTTTAATGTTATCTTGATCCTGTTCGGCGTTTTCTCTTATAATCGCGAACAAGAGCCAGTCGGCCAGAGTTCGTATGAGAATGGGTTCGCCTCGGACTTAGGTGCGTACATCACTGGATCTATGTTCTACATGACCCGGAGTTGACTGATTCTCTAGATTATATCAAGGGCGAGATTGAATTAGTTGACAAGACATTCACCGGTGGTGTCAGTTTCGACAGCGAAGGCAACCTCGTCACTGACCAGGGCGGACACGAGTATATCGGACACCCTTCAACGGCAGTTGATGATGCCTGGGAAACACTTCTCGAAGGTTAGTCTATACGGACGAAAATGCAAAAGTAAATACCTACTCACTTACAACTTCTAAGGCCTAAATCTTGACTTCAGCAAAGATGAGGCAGACCTAACTGGCACCACGTTCCAGTGGCCAGAAACTGGCCTCTATTTTAGCGGACTGGATGTATACCACTCGCTCCATTGTTTGGTATAGGACAATATTCTATCTAATTGGCATCACAGACGTCACAGCTAACGGCCGTCCCTAGAATCGTCTCCGTCAGGCAATATACCCTGAGTACTACACCAGTGTCTTCGATAAGCCCACGGACCCATCACGCGTTGATCACATAGGTTTGTTTTATCTTTTGTATCTCACATAGTGAGTAATGACTGACCAACAACGGTAGGTCATTGCATAAACCATATCCGACAGGCCCTTCAGTGCCATGCAGACTTGACACCCATGGAGTGGAACCTTGATGGATCCAGGATAATACTGAAGACTGACACCAGACACACCTGCAGAAACTTTGAGAAGATTCATGTTTGGGCAACTTCACACCGTACTAAGTTTGAGAATATCAAGACTTGGCTTAATGGGAGTCTCACTATCGTGGATTAGAGAAATGAACTAGAGTTTAGTCTCTTGGAAGTCCGTAGATATGAATATACCTCTCATGCTGTGTACACTGAACTTAATGATGTCAATGTCAAGTACGGGATTTCACTCTGGATCATAACATCAAGCGATTCAAGGGCGGTTTCTGACTTACCTACCTTTACGAAGTTCCATATTGTACTAGAGGGTATTCTTCCTTTCAGCGGCACCCCCCACCTTAGCCATAGACACCGTAGACCTCCAGAACTTTAGACGAGCGAGAATAGATGTTGACGGCCGACCTTTCTCTATGGCTTACAGGACCAGATTATGACCCACCTTCGGCTGTAGTACTCGGATTTATGACTGAGCATGCATATGCTGACGCCAGCCTGTCTATACCCAGCATATCTGACAAGTGAAAGACTGCAGAGTTTATCGGCAACTTGACTTGGTTGCACAGCATGTCTATTAGCTAATTTGATGCTATGACGCGACGATCTATCGGCATCATTATTTGCGGGGGAGGATGAGGAGGCGAAAGGAGGGTCGTCGTATGATGGTAAGCTTTCAACTGGGGCATGATACCCTTGCAGAATTAGCATTCTGACCACTTCCTGCGCGGTATTAAAGAGTTGAGATATTGCCTATTCCAGGCAAATTCTGCGTGCAAACCTCTATAGGTAGCTGACGGCAGGATGCAAGATGGACCCCTGACATGCGGAGCGGAAGAGCGGGTGGATGTTAGTCAGCTTTGGAAGGAACTTTTTCTCCTGAGTAGCGGGAGTAACAGGCTATAGTATATCATTTCACGTTACGATGGGTAAGCTGCAGACCGGGGCCGTGAGGTGGCTAAAGCGGGAGGTGCTAAAGGAACTATCGTCTATCTTCACCGCTTCTACGGTCAACAAGGATCGAGAACATCAAAATTCTCCGATGGAGTAACAGTTGCTTTGAATATTACGAGAGCTACACAGCATTCCCAGCTCTACACAACGTCTTGCCCATGACTAATCGCCACCTTGACTATCTTCCGTCACTCGTGTTGACCTAGGGAGGCGCATGAGTTCCCTAGTTTCCACCAACCATAGGAAGATCCAAAAAGTACCTGCTCCACATGTTGAGGCCAACCTTAGTTCCAGAATCAACCTGGAGGCCGAGATGGGCAACCCTCGCATCACCAGATCCGTTAGGGAGGAGGTTGTTCCAAAAGACTGCATTACCTCGTCGGGGCTTGACCAGCAACCCGGTATCTCCGTCCGGGATGGCAAACTTCTCTCCGTCCGCCGAATCTGACACGCTTGAAAGGTGGGGGAAGTAAGTTTCGCCACGCGTGCAGTCATCATCAAGATAGGCGAAGATACTCCCCAGACGATTACTCGGCTTGAATGAGTCTTCTATATCGTAAGAAGTGTCATTCTGTGGCGTGTCGAACCAGTCCATATGGGATTTGAACTGGTCACCCCCTGCCTCGTACTTGACAATCTGCAGTGGTTCGACCTCCATATGCTGGACGTTTCCAAGGAGGGACTGCATCCGTCGCGTCAGACAGTCGCACACAAAGTCCTTCTTGGGAAGAACAGCAGTCTGCGACTGACGAACCGTCTGGTTCAGCACTTCTATGAAATTCTCTGAGCCAGAGGTTACTAGGGACGGGCGAAGTCTCTTTGTTCTGCAAGTTGAAGTGTTAGTTTGCAGCACAACAGTTTTTACGCGTAGAGGTCACTTTCCCTATGTCTAGGAGATGCTCTATCTCATCATCACTCAGGAAATCGTTGATATATATGACGAGAGGATCGATTGAGAGAAGCTCAATTGTGTAGCTGTGAACGCAGTCGTACGAGTCCGGACTAAGAGGCCTCGAACTGAAAATTTGAAACGGTGGCCAGTCAAGGATGATACTGCTGTGCTCTGAGATGAACTGGCCGCATCTCAAAACGCTGAGCATTAACATGCTGAGCGGCACAAGTAGCATTGCGTACTTCGTTCGAGTTTCCTAGTCATTCTCGTTACATTAGAAATTGTTAAGAAGCTAAATTGTTCGAAGGTGACTTGTCTTACCATTGGAGAAGGCATTTTGGACTTCGCAATTGCAAGATTTAGATTTGGAAGTGCTGGATCTGAAGATAGAACAGTGAAAGCTGATCTAGATGATAGACGAGCACTGGCTACAGGTGTCTAAGAATATTGCAAACTCTTGTAGTTTCTTCGTCATAAGTCCAAAGGCTAGACGGTGCTTCGGCTGGTGAGAGCTAGGGAACTTCCTGAGACCTCTTTCGGGCTACCTATCACATGGATGCCTTATAGTATTACACCACCCATCTATCTTGATATTTTGGGAACAAGGGTTAGCTGCATGTGCATGTGCTAAAGTCTGACTATGGGGAAAGTCCTACCGATGCTAATTGCTTATGCGCGGCGTCTCTCGCGGCCTATGTAACCACCTCACCGACCACCTGCCAACTACTAACTACACATTGCAAGGATTCTCATGCAATGCAGCGATAACTATTGAGTCTGACACTGACACGTGGGTCGTGTAGACTTTGGCCCGTCCGTGGCTTCACAGGGAAGAAATTCCGTGAAGCAGAAGGGAACAGTTCGAAGTTGACTCAAGTCGGGCTAAGATAGAGAGTACGGGAAGAGAATGGCTCTGGGGGAGGCAATCTGGTCCATATAAAGCATCTTTTCATCTCTTTTTGAAGCAGTTTTCTATACCAGCACAATTCCAGATTAGCCACCAATTTCCACTGTCGCATTCTCCTCTTTGAATTTCACTTCACCGAGCTATTCTCAACAATAGACGCAACCATGCAGTTCCAAATTATCCTCACAGCTCTCTTCGTTGCCCTGGCCGCCGCGAGGCCCAAGGTGGACGTATGTGCTGATGGTAATATTCTACGACTCAACGTTCCGAATGCAAATCTAACAGAGAGAAAGGCACCGTTGCCAAAGTTCCGGTCCCCCTTGATGCCAGAGATCCCAACCCGCAAGGACCCAGCGTTAGTCTCTCCCTAGAATCGTTTATGTTGGCTACTGGATGCAGTACCGTTACTAACGCAGTGCATATGTTATAGTGCGTGAGTACTAACAATTCACATTAAGAATTCATACTACTAAAAACAGTTGCTAATACTCAAGTGGCAAATCAGCCTGTAAGTACACCCTAGCTGTTGAAGACAGTGCCGCGGAATATGATACTGATGCTACAATTTACAATTTAGGTTGTTGGAATGGTTACTCCCGTAAGTGGTTTCTTGTCAGCCCTTGAGGTCACTATTCTCATGTAATGTCTATGTCACAGGACGAGGAGGACGCATAAAGGAAGAGGCAAGAGCCTGCAAAAGTTCATTTTTAAGAATCAAGACAGGAATAGGGGTTGGTCTGGCTTTGATTAGGTTTTCTCCTTTAGAGGTTTCCCTAGTCCTTGTGCGAATGCAAAGGTCACGATGAATGAAATTAGTTAACGTAATTTGGCTTCTTTTCAATGTGACAACTTGCGTAGAAAGATCCAGTTCAATCAAGTCTTCACTGAAACACACTATGTTCCCTTGTCGATCAGTCTGTAATGCTCCCCAAATCTTGCCCTCGGAAGCGGCAGAACCCTCACCGCCTTAACAGGCGCTCAACCGGCGCCAAGCAGGACTGGCACAGGAGCGGCACCGGGTGCCCCACGAGTATGGTTTAGTTTAGTCCGCAGTGCTCTGCAACTATAAGGCCCACTAAGAAGACCCCCTACTCTGCCATAGAGGTAATGCATTTAGTGCACAATCCAGCCCGTGCGCAACTGCCTCGTCTGATCAAGCTCCTTGATAGCCTCGACCCGCCACCTATCCCACAACGCAAATCCGGCGGCCGTCCATAGCTCCAGAGAATCATGGCGTGCAAGGGACGACTCCAGCGAGTTATGAGAACTTGTCCCGACCTCGGAATGAAGTGCCTCTCCGAACCAATTCACGTAGGATCCGTCTAGGCCATCTACCCAGCCGAAGGGAGGCAATTCTACATTGTCCCCAGCAAAATCAATCGTCGCACCGTTGCTGCCTCCCTCTTCTCCATCCTCCCCCTGTTGTTGTTGTTGTTGTTGTTGTTGTTATTCTTGCTGGTGCTCACTCCTGTCTCTGGCCGGATCCGGAAATCTATCCAATCGGGAGGCTTGCCAGGCATACCGAAGACAAGGTAGGCAGTAACGCTGCGAAAGCTGGCTGTACGCTGGCGCAGCGTCGAGGAGCGCTCGACTCGTAAGCCGAGGGAGCGAGGGCAGGGCGCGGAGCGCAGCCTCAGCAAGCTTCGAATGGGATCGTAAATACCGTGTCAGCTCGTCCATGTGCGAGAAGATTTCGCCGAAGTCTGCCTCTTGTCCTTCCTCCTCTCCGACGAGGGTAAGCGCCGCGCAAAGCCGCGCGACGAAGTGGTTGACATGATCAATCTGCTGCAACTCCCAGGGCTCAAAGGCGGCGAAGAGACCGAGAGGCACGCCCTGATGGTCGCTGGTGTTGCTGATCGCGGCCACGTCCCGTTCTGTCCAGCAGGGTTCGCGTTTCGTCGGCGCCCAGGCGTTGCAGACGATCTGGCGCCGGTAGAATGCCCGTAATGTCCGCAGGCGCTCCGCCCGAGACAGCGGCGCCGTGCCCGCCGGCGGCCCGTAGCGGCTGCACGACTGCTACTGCGCCGTAACGTAAGTGCGGGTGAGGAAGTTCATCTCGTGGAGTGTGTGGCAGAGTTGAGTCAGCTCTTCGGGGCTCGGGGCCGCATCGCCTTGCCCATGGCGGTCACGGTCAGCGTTCAGCCAGCCTCTATACATCTCGGCGCTGGTGTGCAAGCCGTCCCAGTAAGCTGTCCACTCCTGTCGGCTGTCGCCATGATCTGCATAAGGAAATTTGCACAGGAACCTTGCATCCACCAAGACGGGGCCGAGCTCATTCGATAGTACGTGGAAAACGAGGTGCTCTTGCTGCCTCTTGAAGCACCCATGAACATAGCGGCAGGAGGTGATGAAATTGCCAAGCGCGCTTATCGAGTCGAACTGAGATAGAATATGTTCGACCAGCTCAGGAGCTAGAGCGCCCAGGTAGCAAGGTCTTCGGTCCGGCATCGCATCTAGATATCTTTTGATGATGCAACCAGCCCAGGATTTGTATTTGCGATGTGTGATTTGTCTGTTGATGGGGGAGGATGGGAGATGTGGCCCATCTTTTCCTGCGCTTTTCTGTGTTGGAGAACACCGCCAAAAGCACCAGAGCACGTGCAGGGCTCACGCGAACAATTAATAGAAGAGGAAGATTCACTAGACTATTCAGCTTCTCAAGGCCTGCAGTCTGTCTCGCATTTGGTCCATTAATGCGTCGCTGTCTTTCTCTTCCTCCTCCTCTACCAGCTCCTCCTGAAGGGTAGTCTTTGGGTCAATTGGCGCAGATGATATCTTGCCAGTGGTAGTCAACCGATCCTTGAGGATCTCCCCTAGTACCTGATCGACCTCGTCTTCGGCAGCCTCCTCAAGCTCTGCGGCGTCATCCTCGGGCAGACTCTCGCCAACCATCTCCTCGATGATCCCTGCGTTCAGCAACTCGAGCGAGAGCTCCTGCATCGTGCTCGCCAGTTTAGGCAGGCGGGTGAGCGAATTGACATCGCGCATGATGCCGACGCTTCCGCGCAGAGCGCCCTCGATCCGCCGTACAGCAAAAGCCTCGTTGACTTGCATCTGGACGCTGCTGAGCTGCGCCTTGGACGTCACCAGGCGAGCAGAATTCCTGCGCTGCTGGATCAGTATACGGGCAAAGTCGCGCATTTCGCGGTGAGCCTGCGCCTGTCGGTGCAGGTCTTGCGCTGCCCGCTTGTCTGCCTGGAGAACGAGCTTCCTCGTCTTGATCTCCAGCTGCTTCGCGTCGGCGATCTCGCGGTCCAATTTTCGGGCATTAGCTCGGATGAGCGCGTTGCATTTTCGAAGCTGTTTGAAGTTCACGATGAATGTTAGCAGATCTGGAATATAGAGATAGGCAACGGTTTTAGCAATAGGGCTGGACGGATAGGATAGGCGCAATACATGATCCCGTGCGCCGGGGTGCCTTCGCGCGCAACAGAGTGTTCTTGCGACTAGAGGGTAGAGAGGGCTAGAGCCAAGCCTACCTGCGCTTGAGGGTCGGGCTTTACGAAGAACGACTTGATGCTTTCCATCGCGCGATGAAGCAAGATTACTTCCTGCTCTTCTCGTTCGTTGTAGATACAGTTGAATTATGATGTCGATTGAGAGTCAAATTAGGTCGTTATGATCAAGGGCTGATGCTGGCCAAGGTGGGGGGGTCGGGGGGTCTAGTATTGACCGAGTTGTGTCGTGCCGCTCGCGGGGTGCTTTCACACTAAGCGACCGTTTCTAACCATGGAGCGCCAAACCCACCAATCCGATCCAGGGATATTTTAGCGCTTCTACCAGGTACCTACCTAATTTATAAGACGCGCCTAAACCCCACTGGCATCTAGGCAATAGCTTGAGACAACTTTCTCTTCAACTTTTTCTTTCTGCAAATCGAATAATTTCTGGTAGCCCTATCTCTTGACAGAATTCTTCCAGCTGTAATAAGTACGAAGCTTTTTAGAGATCCCGGTACTTCATATGTAAAACTATAAAGGGTTTTCCCGGTCCACGAGAAAGCTACAATGGCAGAAATTTCTATGTTCTTCCATAGTAGATTGGCAAAGCTAATTGTATAGTCGTGAAACATGATTTATAGCTCCTTCTAGTAACTAGCTATCAGGTAGAATGGTGTCAGGTATTACGTGGGAGAATTGGTCAATTGGTAAATTGGGGTGCATGTGTGTGTATTGCTCGTGTGTCTGTTCTGCAGGCTACGCGTTCTGTTCTTCTAGTCTGTATTGGTGCTTATCAGCCAGTTGTCACCGACGGAAGTCTGACACGAGTATGGCACCTGCATGCATCCCTCAGTTCTGACCATAGGTGGAGGAAGTAAGTAATATTTTAGTATAAGGTAGGTGACTATATCTATATGTCCTTATCCCCAGTCCTGACTAAAACCCAATACTTCCCCAATAACCCGAGAAAAGAAGGTAGTTGGTCCCCTTCAAGACTCATCAAACAACTCAAGATGTTTTTTGCCTCAAGTTTGAGCGTTTCACGTCCATCCTACGTCGCCATAGCTATTGCTGGTGTTATTATCTCCTTCTTTGTTCACCTACTTCCTGATGCCAATATCTCAACCTCGGCAGTCAAACAGATTATCCGTAAAAGGATGGCCAGCATTTTCACGCCGGGCCTAAACCACGACAAGCCACAATATCAAGTTCAGATCTTCTCAAGAGATCCACTAATTGTTTTCGTCCGAGATTTCCTAAGCAGCGATGAAATCGAGCACTTGCTTCGTCTAAGGTAATGCGCATATATGATTGAACATGTTTTATTTCAATGAGGAACTACTGGCTAACCCGCACGCTCCGCTAGTGAGGATAGATACCAGCCGTCCAAGGTCTATCGCGGCTATGACGAGAGTGTCATCGACCGCAAAATGCGCATTTCGGACTCCGCGCCCATCAATCGTAAAGATCCAGTTGCCCGTCGCATTTCGAAACGGTCCCTCGAGTTTCAAGGCTGGCGCGGCAATTCCTCGTTCCTGGAGCCCCTGACGGTCTTGAGATACAATGTCAACGGCTTCTACAACTACCACTTTGATTGGGACGAGTCTCTGACGGAGGGAAACCGCGTTACGACGTTCATGGTCTACCTCGTGGGCGACTGCGTTGGGGGAGGGACTAACTTTCCCTTCTTGACGCAGCCCAACGATACGCGGTGGTGCGATGTTATCGAGTGCGACGAGGAGGGAAGGGATGGTTACCAGGGCGTAACTTTCAAGCCAATTGCAGGCTCAGCTGTGTACTGGGAGAACTTTCATCCCAATGGGTCTGGACACACCAAGGTCTATCATGCTGGCTTGCCGGTGAAGTCAGGGGTAAAGGTCGGATTAAACATATGGTCGTGGGATTCTTCTTGGAAGAGCCCGGAGGTGGCAGTTTAGTTAGGACCGATATCAGTGGCAAAGGGATAAGTTGTTATGTAATGCATCTTCTGCATCCGTTTACCTCTCTTAAGAGAAGTAGTCGATACTTGGAAGTCAGAAGGCTGCGGCATATGCCGAATAGGTTTGTCTTATCTAAATTGCGCAGCAAGCTTTAGTGCCCGAGATCTAACTTAGCGTATATACCTTAATGAGAGATCAAATTCCGTGGCCGACGCTAACTAGGCGCAATGCGCGATGATAAACTTGCCTGGGCGCCTTAATGTCGAACCACGAAAACTGAGGAGCTGTTCTTTTCGAATGTCAGATGTGTTGCAATCAACTGAGTGTCTAGAACAGGCCGGAGAAACTAGTGGTCGTAACGATATTCAGCTCAATATAAAGTACCTAGGTAGGAGGTACCTATGCAGACATGCTGGCCACCCAGCACGAGAGGCGAGAGCCTCAAACCAGATCGACCCAAAACCTAACGGACGGTTTGCGATGAAAGATGCGCCAAGTCGCTAATACTACCAAGACCACGCGAAGCAGTTAAAAAAACGCCCTGCGGTCTCTTGGCTTGGTTGGCAAAATACGAAATTCCGCCTGCCAAGCTCCTCCAGCGTCGAGCGCAATCTTTAGACGGCGTTAGCGCGAAGACTCGCTTGAGAGAGGATGCTGAGTGGCCGGTGGAGCTGGATCGGTGCTCGAATCGGGATGGGCTGAACGATAGTACGTTACGCTTTGCGGTAAAGGGGCGACCCGAGCCAATGGGACGGGGGCCCGTTGACTTCGTGCGGCTGAGAAGACCCTGCGACTGCGAGGACAGGCACCCGATGAGAAGCCCTCATCTCCTCGAGGCTTTGGTCTTCTGGTGCGCCAGCGCCTCGATAAGCACCGGTAGTCATCGATGGCAAAACCTGGCACTTAGGCATCAATGCGGGTCTGGCGATTGACTCCATGACAGGCGGGCAGTGCCATGGGGGAGCGGGGGATGGCGTTTATACAAATATCGCACTTGGTTCCCTCCTTATATCGTCGGTAGGGCTGTTCCAGTACTGGGAGGATCTATAAATTCGAGCGTTGCGATTGACCACCCAGCCTGTGCCATACCCAGGACGAGGAAAGCCACTTCACAGAAGAGAAAAGAAAAGACTCGAGTATCAAGATGGAGGCCACCGCCAATCCAAATAAGAAGGGGGAGACGATCATTCCGACGCCAACATGGTTCATCGCACTACGAGTCTTCCAGATCGTCCTTGCATTGGCTGTCGTGGCCATGACGGGTTGGTGGATCCACGGGCTTTACTACGATGAACTCGGGTTCGTCATCGTCTGCGTACGTTTTGATCTCATTTTCATCATCCAGTCGTCTCAATTCCGTATTTACACCACGAACACATATGGTACAAACTTCCCACTAACACTGTGCCTTCTAACCAACAGGGCCTCTTCACCTGGGTGATCGCGATATACGCGCTCCTCGCCGAGAAGGTGGCGTCTTGCCGGCGCGCCTACAACACGTGGGCGATCCTCGCGCTCGACCTGCTCATGATCATCTTCTGGCTGGCGGCCATGGCGGCGACGGCCAACCGGCGGAGCAAGTTCACGGTGCCCGTCACGGCGAGCTGCAGCAGCGACGGCAGCGCCATCAACAGCGGCTACTGCACCGTCTGGAAGCGGGCCGGCGTCGCCACGCAGGGAGCCCTCGGCATCCTGAGCGGCATCGCCGGCGTTAGCGCCCTCGTCATGCTCCTGTTCGTCGCCACTTTCGCCTACGTCTGCCACTTCTTCCGCCTCTCGCTCGCCGGCCGATCGACTAACGACCCCGAGAAAGCCTCCGCCCCCGTCGCGGGCGGCGCCACGGAGCTGCAGGGAGGAATGGCGCCCCCGAATGTCGCCGCGCAGCAGTCGCAGCCGTTCCTCAACCAGCAGCAGCAGCAGCAGCAGCAGCAGCAGCCGGGTCAGCAGTGGGCTCAGCAGCAGACGGGATATCCTCAACAGTACGTCGGTCAGCCGCAATTCCAACAAGGTCCCCCCTACGACCCGTATGCGCCGCAGAACACGGGATACGATGCCGGCGCGGCGGGTGGGTACCCGCCGCAGCAGCAATATAGCCCGCAAGGCACACCGGCTCCAGTGCAGCCCTATCAGCCCCCTTATCAACAGCCTGCGCAGTAATACGTCAAGTTCATTGGAACACTGGCTTCCTTGACGGCGAAGAACTCTGGAGGCGGGGCGAATTTATTGAGTTTAGTTATTTCCTTTGGAGCTCGCACGAGTATACGACATTCTAGATATATCATTCGTACGAATGTGTTGGATTTAATAGGAGTATATGTCCTAAGGCAGCCTGTCAAGTGCCGTTAGTGCTGTGCATATCACTGTCCTCGTTATATACAACACTTACCTTTCATGAGTTGGTCTTCGAGACAGGTTATCGTGCCTTGAAATCGCAATACCCACATTCCCTAGTGACGGTGCAGCCCATCACGGTGTAATGCATATTGTGTTAGCAGGTGGGTTTGGTGTTGCGAGGATACTGAAGTCTTGAGGAAGGGTAGAATATGTTAGACACGTCTTATTGAAGGTCTCGGCTTGGGTCGTCTGGATCATGTCTTCGGATGTCCGAATAACTGGATCTAAGGCTAGTTTCGTCACGTAGGAGCCGAAGCCGACTACGCTTCCGCCGTACCTGCCATAGCCAGCTGTTATGGGGCTCGTGTCTAGCATGCTGTCTATCCATTCTTGGGCGTCTGGGTCGTCATCCAAGACAGCCCGAGCCATGCCCAACGGAAATAAGTACAAGCACGTCTGATCGGCGGAGGAAGCGTGCTGTTCGTGGTGTCGACATTGCCAATCAAAGACGCGACAGGTCTCTATCGCCGGGTCTCGGAGAGAGAAGGATGCGCCGGGTCGGCTCAGAGGATCGAATAAGATGTCATGTGGCGACGATACTGGAGGCGATGGAGCTGATGAGGGAGTTGATGTAACAGTAGCGTGTTGTGCGCACCCTTCTATAATAGACGCTGCTCCAAATGGGTCCAGCTTCCAGAGCAGAGACATTAGCCACATCAAGGCAGCGTTATATAGCATGATGTCATTCGCGAATACAGAACGGCCAAATTGTAGTTGAGGGGTTTCTCCATACGCCCCCCTCAAGGCAGGACTATTCGGTTTCCAGTCAGATTCATCGACTGTGACGTACTGACCGTACTCGTACTGCCAGTCCCATCGCCAGTGGTAGAGTCTCTCTAGCTGCGCAGCGATTCGGCCGCACAGCTTCACACGACGCATCAACTGCTCATCCAGGATGAAAGTAGGGTCTAGAAAGTCATCATTAGGATAGACAGCTACGTCGTCGACATGGCCGTGCTCTTCCAGCAACCCGGGTATCGTTACTAGGATGTCAAGGAGCTGGGACTGTGCGGGCTTCGCGAAGGGGTCTAGCGCCCATGGCACGTCTTGCCAGTGTGGTTCTTCCAGGAACGTCCGCCGTCTGGAAAATAGCGATGCAATCAACTGTAATAGGGTCAGCACTCGAACTCGCGCATCGAAGTCGGCATCGCGTACTAGCGTTGCTCTGGCGGCCTCAAAGGCATTCCGTAAGGGTTGCAACTGAAATGCTTCGGGGCCACAGAGCATTAATACCTTCCCGATTGCTCTTAGGTGGAATGCGGCAGCAGTTCTATCTGCTTGGATCGCCTGGGGACAATTAGACTTGAGCTCAGGGATATCATCTATGATATGAGATGACTTACAGAGACCATCATCAACACAAGTATCGGCACCACAAGCCTCTGACTACCGTGAGCAGCGGTATCATCTTTGCCAAGCTCTTCTGCTAAGACTCGCAAACATCTTCCGTACTGCGCTGCGCCTTTAAGCTGCAGGTCTTGAGCTCTGTTACTGAGACCAAAGTTCAGTTGGGCAAGAGCCCGGACAGCATCAAAGGAAAGGCCGCCGAGTTTTCCCTTGGCAGCTTGTTCAAGCCACAGGCATCCATAGGATCTCCAGACGAAGTTACCGAGCATATGAGCGGTGCATACGTCCTCTTCAAACGCTATGAGATTGAGTTCTCGTGTAGGCGAAAAGCCCATGTCCATAGAAACAAGTTGGGTGGAATCCATGAGCTCGGGCGCGTACATTTGAGATATTGGACGAGGAGCTATGGAGGTATGTCGCCATTGGGTAACTCTCTCATAGCCTAAGCATTCGAACCCCGCCTTAATGCAGCGATAGCATTGGGGTTTGGCTTCGTCTAATGTCGCCGGTCAGTGAGAACCCATTCGCAGGTTAGAGGCCGAAGAGGAAGAAAATCAGGACGGAAGTTGGGCCTACCGCATTTTACCCTCCGCCTGCGGCATGTATTGCAACCTTTACTTCGGCCGGCCACGCCAACCATGATGTGCTACGGTATAGGGGTCGGCACACTTTTCGGGCACGCTCTTGGTGACTGGTGAGGGGAATTATCGTAGCTTCGGGGACTCCGGCTTCGAAACAAGAGAAATATCATATCATGAATAACATATCAGCGGAATTGAAACATATCAATAGATGCAGCACGTCCACTCCCACATCCACTCCCACGTTTTCAGGTTCGGGGTCTGATGATTCTTCAGACAGGCGGCTGTGCTCTTAGGTATGATTCAGGAGATATCGCCATAAACGGGGTTGCACACCAATTCCGGCCTTTGACCGATGATAAAAATAGTTGGGCAGATACTGTAGTAGAGTTAGGTAGGCAACCATGGATGGAGGATGTCCTTTCGTCAATTAGCCAGGGCATTCTCATTGCATCATGAGGTGCGCTAAAGCTGCAGCGAGGAGGTTGCATGCAACGCTGGCCCCTGTCTCCGGCGTGGAGAGCACGAGATCCCCTCGAATAGCCAGACAGCTTAACCTGGCTTGAACACCGGGCCGGGCCAGAACCTAATCTGCCACATGGACTGGGGAATCGATATTCCGCTCGCGGTCGTTATTATTACCTACTGACACGACGCATTTCACGGACTCGACAAGAGTTAGGAGGCTCTTCAAGTCTCTGATTTCTCCAGTGTTATCGAGGCTTAGCAAGATAAGATCTACACTAGATCGATTCGCGAACGTGGTATTTTATACCGAGCGTATATATCAAGTAGACGGATAGGATATATCCAGTGAGCAAGGGAAGCTCTGAGCTGGCACAAGGGAGTAGTGGCAAGGCAGACTTTTACTAAAGCACGCGGAAATTCTCGCGAAATGACGTATCATAGCGCTCGTCGTTATCGGATCGAGAATGGACAGATGAATGTTCCGGCGATTACATACAATCTCTCGGTATAAATAGATGGAACGACGGTGTAGGTAGTCGGTCTAGTAGCGAAAGCCGAGCTCAAGTTTACCCTGGGGAATACATATTGGACTAACCGTTAACGTAGGGCTGATCACCGTAGGCTTCTGATCCCTGACGCCTGCATTCCTGAGTCCAGATATTCCCGTACCCATCTGCTCTTCGACCTATAAATCAAGTCAACTTGGCGCTACACTACAGCATCTAAACTATACAGGTTGGCTTATCAAGCCTATGCATACCTAATGTACTACGCCTGGTAGCACGGTGAGAGTCTGAGCCTAGTACAGTAGATCGGGTGATGTTGCCATCTCAGCCCTGATCCAAACCCCGGCACAAACGGTAGCTTCGTGTCGCTCCCGTCGTTCCACCGCCCACGCCCCATATCCACACCCACGTTGCCACCTACCACCCGCTAACATCGCTTCTACTGCTGCATACGCACTACGACATAATTCCTTACTCTGCCTTTCCACTCGTAACAGATAGATAGCGTCGCAACCATCACGAATCCTCCAAAGTTATAAAACAAGGCGCAAACTGTCGGGTTCAGGTACGATGTTACCATACGTGCTTCTCTTACGAACCTCGTAAATCTGAACTCCATCACGTGGCAGCAGTACCTGCATCCTGTATGGCTGCTCTCGATGATGCAAGGTAGGAATCAATGTAACGACCACGATCAGCAAACCCGTGCCTTCGCATAGTGTCGCAAATTAACGGCATTGGCGTTATTTGCAGTATTTAAAGCGCTGTCTTATAACGGCGCCGGACACCGAGACGGACGTTCCTGTGGGGCATTGCTAACTGAGACTGGCAGACTGGCTTAAGGGGCCATCTAACCTAGCGAACTTTAGCTTCAGCCCAAAGATCGAGCGTGCTATTTTAGGTACCATGTGTACGAAGTAGGGACAATCGTATTGTGTGTGCAGATTGCTTTGTGATCTGTGCACATCTCGCAATCATCTCTGTTGCGAATCCCGACCGGCCGAATGGCCCAATTGGAATAGCGCTCGTTGCTCTGCCACCCCGTTGCTGGTGTTCCCTAGCAACGACAACAGCCCAGCATACCCACTCTCCTTTTTTTACCAAGGCAGGAATACGAGATGGACGTGCTGGGGCAACCTCAGCCACTGGCCGTAAATTGTGAGACCCATCAACAAAGTAGAAGCAATAAAAACCACTTCGGCAAGTTTTTTCTTCCATCACCTAATCTGCATTCCTCCCATCTCGCCTTTCGCAATTGCCATCCCACGTTGAAGTTACCTATCGCTTAGGCAAAGACACCAGTCCGGAATTAGAAAATTCCCCCCAAGTTCTCAGCAGCCAATCACATCTCTCGCAGCAGTAAACAAAAAGGGACCACCAAAAAACAAAAAAAAAACAATGTCGGCCACGTCCACGCTCTCCGCCCCCGCGGCGACGACCACGTCCAACTGCGGCGCCACCCTCTACAACATCCCCGTGGGCGACGCTGCCTGCGCGCTGGCGGCGGGCGGCAACCACACGGACGTGCTGAGCGCGTGCTGCGGCTCCGCCGACGTCGTCTCCTACTACGACGGCTGCGGCCTGTACTGCCTGGCGGCGGGCCAGACCGTCGGCGACCTGACGCAGTGCCTGTTCAGCCACGGCGCCGGCTGGAGCGACGTCTTCTGCAACAAGGACGGCAACGGGACGGCCACCGCCACCGACGCGCCGCTGCCCACCTCCGCCGGCGCCAGCGTCGTCGCCACTCACGGCGGCTCGGGCGCCGCGCAGACCAGCGACGCCAGCAGCAGCAGCAGCAGCGGCGGCTCGGCCTCGAGCGCCACCGACTCCCCCGCTGCTGCCGCGCCCGGCCTCCGGCCAGAGCTCGGCAGCATCAGCACCCTCGGGCTGGCTATCGGGGCTCTGCTCTTCTCGGCCACGGCCATCGGCGCGTTCCAACTTTAGAAGCAGGATCTTGTTAAGGGGGCGTGATATGAAAATTGAAAAGAGACGGCAGAGGAGGACGAAAAGTATTATATGGGTCCACTCGGGTTCGGCGCGTTATACCATTTGCATTTCGGAATGGCTAAATTGTCACGACGGTAATCATGGAAGTACAGAAGAGGGCGGATGGGCATGTACTTAATTGTTAGATAATATGAAATAGATTATGGGCACTTTTATTCACGTCTATTTGTGTGTTGTAACTTTACTTCGTCTTATGGTGGCATGTTGTTGTAAGATCGAATCCCACAGCCCGTAGTTTGCGGCTCAAATAACTGGATTGAGGCAGACTAGTTTATACTGTTTATACTGACAGTCCTACAGGAGCCATATCCTGACAGACGCGCTAGGTTACCAAATCGAATTATAGGGCAGGAGCTGCACATTCACTTGAACCAATGACTTTTTGTTTACTATTGTACATAGCACAGAGATCCTACTCGTACTGCACCCGCAACGGCGTATCCCTGTACAAGCAACGCCTCCGAATATATAGCACAAGCGGCACACTCGAGTCTCCCGTCCTCACGAAGCCCCCAAAGGAAATAGTAGTAGAAAGACGTCAAATGCATTCGTCCGATGCCGCGCCGCGAGGGAGCTAACTCCAATCCCACTGTCATCCGCAACAGAAAATCCGAATCGGGGTATCAATAGTCGAAAACAACAACCGAATTAGGTCTGGCTGTGTCGGGGTCGCTTGCGAACGCTTCCCGACGCCGGGTGAAGCTTGTCGTTGCGCTCGCGCTTGAGCTTCTCGTCCAACACACGAGCTGCGGGGCGGTTAGCACCATCATCTGTATCCAAATTGCGCACGAGTGGAAATTACTAAGAACGTCGTAACCAAACTGAGGAAACTCCAAGCACAGCATGCGGAACTCCTCCTCGGCCTCGGCGCGCAGGGTGTGACTGCGGGTGGCCCAGAAGTTGGCGACGGGGGGGCGGACGGTGGTGTCGTCCTGGCTGGTGTACTGGTATATGTAACGGGCGTAGGCGATCTCGCCCTTGGCCGTCGAGTTGACGCAGTGGATCTTGCTGCTCGCGAGGCTGCGCAGCTTCTCCATCCCGAACTTCTCGGCCAGCGTGTACACGCGCGCGTGCTTCAGGAGCTGCTCGCCCGTCTCGTCCACGGACGGAATCGAGGGATCTGGTTCCAGCGTTCGCTGCCCGGGCAGCTTCTTGGGGAAGTAGTCGCCCGTGTAAAGGAACTCTAGAAAGCAGCCGACGGCGTCGAGCTCTTCGGTTGGGAGATCAATTTGTCGCGGCTAAGAACAGTAAGAGTTAGAGAGCTGCGGTCGCCAAGGAACGACGACGAATTGCGGAGGGGAGGTTTAGAGAACTTACGCTTCCATCGTCGGTAAAGGCCGCGCAGGCGTCGGAGAAGAAGGGGCTTAGAGTAAGAAGTGCTTGATGCGCAGTGAGGATAGTCTCGCCTTCACCATTGCCGACGACCAGAGTCACGACCGGACTAGTAAGGTAGGTGATGAATTGAGTTCGCTCGAGATCGCCGGCCTCAGCGAAAAGTAGCTCTCCACCACCGTTTCTGGGAGCGGATGCGTCAGCCTCGTCACCCTCGGCCATTTCGACATCAGCGCCCGGGTTAGAAGGCGGCTCTTCGACGCCTTCCTCTTGGAATTCCTCTGCCATGTCTGTGACTAGAAATATGTCGTCGATTTGTTGCTAACGAGGGAACTGGCCAATCAAAATGACATCTTAACGAAAGTAGGTAGTGATCGGGAACCAGGCCTGACCCAGAGTACCTAAATAGATTAAGGAAAGGATGTAAATAAAAGTGAAAGTCGTTGCTGAATGAGAGGATGCCGTATCGCGAATAATTTACGAGTGCAAGACTTGATTGAGTACAGCCGCAATTACGAATGGCGCAAAATGTAGTTGTCGCTGAGATGCGATGTTACGTGGAATTGTTAACGCTTCCGTCAAGCTTCAGAGGATGCGGGTTGCGGGTTGCGGGTTGCGGTTGCTAGGGCAAATTTACTGGGGAGGCTGGGCGGCTTTCCCATTGGCCACTTTACAACTTAGCAGATCCCGGGGACAAACAACCTTCCTTGGAAACTGATTGATCTTGATCTACCTAAGGTACGTACCTCGTACCTCGTGGCTAACATAATCCACCATCCACCATCTCCAAACGGAGATTCTTTTCGAGAGCCAGTAAAGCTTATGAATTAATTACCGTCCAGAAAACGACGGCCAGAATGGGAAGAGATGATTACCAGTGTATACCAGGATCTATATAGTGCTTGAATACTACCTAGTAGTCTTCTCTACGCCGCGACCTACCAGAAGTGAAAGGATCCTCACGGCATAGAATGCATACCGGGATCACCACTCTCAAGCCGAAGCTTATCCCCTAATGCCGGGGCCTCTTTCTGCGATATCTCCGTCTAGATTTCTTGCAGTCGTTCCGTTCAATGCGGCATTAGTCGAGGGCTCCGGATATAATAATGAATTACCAATTAGGACATCATTATCTCCGCCCGTGCCCTATTATCCCCGGTAGACATATCGCCTTCCGTCGTTTCGGTACCTTATACCACCCCGATGAGTGCTATAAGGCATTCGAGAGTCTTTATTAAGAGGATTGCTATTCTAATAGTAGCCTTTTTAGGCGCGAATATCTCACCGCCTTTTTAGGCGCGAATATCTCACCGCCTTCTTAGTAATCTAATGCCTTGGAATCTTAGAAGCCTTATAACAATCCATGATATTATCTAAAAAAAGATGTAACTAGAGTCTATAGATTCGCATAGATCAGGGCTTCAAAATGATATTAGTCTCTAGCCAGTGTATGAGATATAGGTGAAATTATTTGTTTGTAATGAATCTAAGAGCCAATATGGCTACGTAACCCCCTGAGTATGTCACTTATACCTTGTCGAAATATATAATTCTAATTTAAAAAAAAAACGAAAAGAAATACCTGGATAGTTGTAATTTGTATTATGAGTTTGAAATAGTCTAAGGATTTGTATATTATTTTTCTCATTAGCTGCATCTTATATTCGTGAAGTTATTTGAATTTGAAATATGAAAGAATTTGTATAATACCCGACCTTGGCTAATAAGCTCCCAGCTTTCTGTTAGCTTTAGACTACTATTACGCTAGGGCTATTATTAGAATAGCAATCCTCTTCATTAAATACCAGGTACCTACCTACCTAGGTAAGGTGGGATAATGTTTACAAGTTCTTTTGGTCATCCCCCAACCTGTGTCATTCGTGCCAGTCAAGCATAGTATCAAAGCAATCGCATCCCATTGCCAGTTATAAGATCTATCGTCCCCTATATCACTCCATCAATACAAAGATCAAGCTGGAGATTTGTTATTCATCCGCAACTACGACTGAATCATATTCCTTTGAAACTTCAAGATGGCCCCTATCTCCGGACAGTCCATCCTCGTTATCGGAGGGTCATCTGGCATCGGCTTTTCCGTAGCGAAGCTAGCATTAGCCGAGAACGTGCGAGTTGTCATCGCCTCCTCGAGCGAAGCAAAGGTCAACGATGCCATTCGCAGGCTCAAGGCCGCGTCTCCTGCTGGTGACGTATCGGGATACACGATTGACCTGGCCGACGAGGACCCCGAAAGTCGACTCGAGAAGCTTCTCGCCGACGCGTCCGCGCCGGGGCCGCTGGATCACATTGTCTATACGGCCGGCCGAGCAGAGGGGAAGCCCATCGCGGAAGTAGACCTGGACTCGGTCATTCGGCTGGCCCGAGTACCATTCTTCGTGCCAGTTCTGGTGGCCAAGCTGGGACCTAAGTATCTCCGCAGCGGATACACATCGTCCATCACCTTCACGTCAGGTCGAGTTGTCGAGAAACCCGTGCCTGGTTACTCGCTCATGTCCGGTTATGCCTCGGCGCTTCATGGTCTGGCCCGAAACCTCGCCGTCGACCTTGCTCCTCTACGGGTCAATGTTGTCGCTCCGGGCGCCACGGAGACCGAACTCTGGGGCGATTATCGGGATGTCATGAGAGAGATGACGTCAAAGGAATCACTTTTGGGCAGACCTGCTTCACCGGATGACGTAGCCGAGGCATACATCTATCTCATGAAGAATGTGGACGCGACAGGAGCCATCGTCAGTAGCAATGGAGGTGCTACATTGAAATAATTGGCGTGTCCCTATGCTGGTTTTAGGTAGTACTCGCCGCTCAACTGTCCAAT
The DNA here is from genome assembly GCA_022578845.1 of Hypoxylon cercidicola. Classification (NCBI taxonomy): domain Eukaryota; kingdom Fungi; phylum Ascomycota; class Sordariomycetes; order Xylariales; family Hypoxylaceae; genus Hypoxylon; species Hypoxylon cercidicola. The sequence goes on along the minus strand of MU399494.1, from coordinate 3,338,549 downwards.
ATATTAAGTATTCGTGTTTGATCTTTATGCTATCAAACATTCAACCGCGAAGCTATTGTAAAGAAAGCTATGGGTGACTGCGTATGTCCTGGTCTCCCACTCCATAATGAACCTTACAACGTTTTTGCCTGCGCGGTGCAGATCGACGGAGCCCTCGCCCGTGGCTAGTAGGCGAGGGGACCTGAATCCGATCCTGGCGACGAGCGTGCACAAACCCGGTTGATTATGGCCGATGCCAAATGCTACGTTTCCGAGTGTTCAAGGTCTGTTTCGGTGTTTTTTTTTTTTTGAGGTAGAAGAGCAGGTAGGTATAGGTAGGCACCTCCCAACAGATGTCACCACGAGCTACTTTGGAGGCCAAAGAACTACTTAAAGCGGCGTAGCTTGTGAAACCAGATAGGATAAAACAGGTTGGCTGTATATTACAAGTGTAAACCTATTATTTACCGACAATAATAAGAGTGGGATCGTAGGTTGGACCAGGTAGTATGGAAATCATTGACTTAGTTTAGAAATATTAATTATTGCGAAACATGGCTAAGAAATAATGGAAACTCAATGAGCATGGCAAAGGGAAGGATGATAAGAATGCTGGAAGGGTATCTATCTATATTGATCCGGGCTGCTGATGGTGTCAGGGGCGAAATTAGGAAAATTAGGGGCAGGGCTGGATTACATAAGCCAAGTTTTCGGCGTGAGTACTCGCGACTCTATCATGAAGCGGTACCTAATGATTCAAAGAACGTGAATTAGCCATGTCATTTGATCATTCCATAGTCTCTCAGAACTCTTGTAAATGCGTGCCGATCTTGCAGCCGCGACAAACGTCCAACAAAGGTTGCGATAGGATCGGTAGTCAAACTTCAGGGCTCCTTGTGCACGTGGGTAGGTATTAGGTAGGGCTAAACTTCTAGAGTGCCTTGGATGAAGACGGACCTAAAGGAGGATCACGGATTCCCTTCGTTAGTTGCCAAGCCTAGAAATCAGTTGCCTTGAGACCCAAGGACAAGTTCGCCAAGACATAGTTCTGACAATGAAAGGGCTGTGCAAAGGAAGAATAGACATTAACACAACTTTAAAAGTGAACAAGGGTAGCTATCCACATGTCTTTGCTATTGGGTAACTGTGTAATCAATCCAGTGACGTATCCAGGATGGTCTAAACACTTCTAATACAATATCGTCTTACACTTTTGAACAGTGTAAAGTCTCAACAAAACGAGTAAACTCAAATTGGTGTCGTGACTCGAAACTCGTGGTATCATAACATAACCAGTTTTACGCGCCTTAGTCCCAAGCCGCCCAAACTCCATCGTGTTGTGTCCCATGCTCCCCATTCAAAGTGCCCGCCCGCTCCCTTGCTACCCGTGCCGGTGTCTCATAATACCCCCTAATACTCGTCTCCTGCTCCTCAGAGTGTCACTAGACCTTAGTCTACGTTTCCCGCCTGCCGAAAGTCTGACTCGCCCTTGATGGGTTGTAGAAGCGAGATGGCCAGACAGAGCCTGTCGAGAAAACCGCCCAGATATTTGGCGCGCTCTCTCACGTCCTATCTTAGCATAGGTGTTGCTAGTCCAGGAGTGATGCTACGCTCATAATATTGGGTCGCGGCTTGTCTGCGAGGTGATGTAGTCGATGCTCATCACGCTGACACGAGCCGATTGCGTAGACTGTAGACTGTGCCGAGTCTACTGGCGTAGAAGAGCTGTTCAACAGCGTCATCTCGGGCGGGTTGTAGAGGGTACCGTATAGTATATTTTCCTCTACAATCCCCGTAGGAGATGGGTGCTCGGGATGGTCGACCTCCAGCGACTGAAGGGCCTCGCGTAGCGAAGGGAGCTGATGGGGCACCCATGACTCTTCATGTGCCTCGCCCTGCTCCCTAGCCCAGTCAGGGTGGACTAGAGACCTGCTGGATATCTCAGACGCCAGCCAGAACTCGTTAGTAGTTCTTGACGAAAACCCGAGCTCTATGGGTTGGCCAGGCCTGGCGAGCGAGGTGGCCTTCTCTGATCTCTCGAGCGACGTTGCGGAGGAAGTCAGCTCCTCTCGTACGCTGCCCGAGTATGGTACCGATGGGAGCCGAAGCTGACGAGGAGTAATTTCTATTGTTGGGCTTCGCGTGTCATACTCTATTCTCTCGTCTAAGAATGGGTTGCTGGGAGCAGCAGGATACTGGGAGATCTCCGGCATCTGATAATCGTCGAGAACATAGTACTGAGACATTTTGAAATCGGGTGTTGATAAACGTGAAGTTCTGTCGGTCTTCTGAATTATCTCGGGATGTAAGAGGCAGGTGGTAAGGAAGGAAGAGAGAAGAGTGTGCACAAATTCTGGCCTTAAAAGGGCTCGAACTAAAGTTGTTTAATAGAAGTTGAGGAGGTGGTAATTCTATGCGTAAAGCTTCTTCGGCCGGTGGCGTATGATACCGGGTTTCTAGATCACGGGCGGTTTGAACTCGTAACCTGGGCATGGAAATAGGTTAAACCTTGTGGCAAGTCAACCCAGGAGATGTCCTTTTCCTTGCTCCCTGACGACTCGCTGAACTGTTTCGAGCACAGTAGCATGCATAGCCATCGGTGCAGCAACAAACCCGTGGTTCCCGGTCATTTTCCTGCCCACACCTAGATCGATATCTTTCCCATCAATATCCGTAACCTTTCCGCCGACCTCTTCGAAAAGAAGCATTGCACCAGCATGGTCCCAAATCTTCCCAGTCCGGCTCCGCTGTTTGTAAACCCAGACAGTCATGTTCGCAAGGCCAAGCCCCAGAGTCACCCATCGAAGTACCCACGCAAGTAGGTCACACCCCTGAGTTGTAATGTTGAGCTTCTCATTAATGATTTGGTGTATATCATCCACTCCCGAATCCAGCATATTGTAGCAGGATACTGGTCGTAATTCTTGTGATGATTCGGCGTCACCATGTGGCTTGACTCTGCGGGCCTGCACATCGTGAGGAGACGATCCAACCAAGTGGCAAACGTATGTGCCGTGGCCTTTCACTGCGAATACGATGCAGCCTCGTCCCGTCGGATCTGGTGTGGTATTCGTGACGGGAGATTCAGCGTCTACTGAAAGCGTTGGACAACCCACAACACTGAGTACCTGTTTGCTTCCTTCTAGGAGAGCGATGTTGATTGCGTACGCCATGCGTTGGACGAAGGTCTTGGTACCGTCGATAGGATCGAACACCCACACCCTTCCAGCGTTCGCCCCCCCAGGCTCGCCAAGCCCGCACCAGTCTATCATCTCGCACATCTGCTCGGGGGACTCGGGTAGTTTGCAGAGGGAGCGTTCCTCGTCCTCTCGGAGTCGCTGGAGCAATTGCCACACACGGTCTTGAAGAAGGGGATTGCTCCTCAGCTCGGCGGCGGACTCCTCACCGACGAACTTGTCATGAGGAAAAGCATTGTGAATAGTGGCGGTAAGTAGGGCTTGGATGGCGAAATCAGCTACGGTGACGGGACTTAGGTCGTCCTTCTCAATCACGCCCTTGTCGTCAATCGAAATGACGGCCTGGCTCAGCTTGGCTGCCGATTGAACGGCACCGATAGCGACTCGCAGCTCTTGGGAATAGGGGCTGTTCATTTCGAAATCTTTTTTTTCTTCGAGGAGGATTAATTCTCGCGTCGATGAACTAGAGTTTCATTGATGGAGGTGTAGGAATGAGAGATGTTGCAATCTCATGACTCTGCACTAATTTACCGCATGCACGGCCATTACCTAAGCGAATATCGACAGTGGAAACCGCAAATTTGTGGTTCACAGCTACAGCAGTCAAGATCGACCTTTCACAATTCTGGTTAGCACGAGTTAGGTCTTCAACTACTATCGGCGTATAACTGGGTACCTTATTCCTATGCGGTAACTACCGCCTTTTTTTCTTCATTTACTGCGTATTAATTCGGGAAATTGCTCAGCTTTCATTCGCTCCTTTCTCAATCTACAGCTGCGTTGCGAAAGGTGAGCCTGTGAGTTAAAAGCTCCCCCAGCGCACAGACCATATGAGTCGGGCAGCAACATCCAACTTTCAACAGCTTACCAGGTAGGTAGGTACACATGGAAGACGTAAGAGGCTGATATGCACTACCACCAAACCCGCCGTTACGAACCGCAACCGGTTTACGTACCTGTCAAAACAACATGATACAGCGTTGAAGTTCATATGAACCTATCGATTGATTAAATGCCCTGTGCGATGATGTAAATCCTATCCTGCCGGGGCTGAAGGATGCCTTGGCGGCCAGAACTTGGATATATAATGCCACTTCAGATACTCTGAAAGAGTGAAAGAGAGGGTCAGTATCCGCAGTTATCTCATTCTCCCCAAAGATCATTAAGCATCATGTCTTCGCAAGGTCACCAAGAAGCCGTAGAGCTTACGGCTTCGCAAACTGAGACAGTGCAGTCCGCGCTTCGGCAATGGTCGAAGACCAAACTAGTCGACCCCGATGTCATCCCAGATCTTCTCGCCACCATACGAGTAGTTGAAAAAAAATCACGACTCTTATTGGCGGGAATCTGCTAAATTTGCATTTAGACTAGCAGTTCTCTGCTTCGCCGCCGCGGGTTTCAATCTTATTATTGATAAACAGACACTCGTCAGACGGATCCTCGCTCTCCCTGTTGTCCCGCGTTTGCTGGCGAATCTCGTTATCGCTGTCATGGTGCAAGCTTGGGGATTTCGACGCTCACGAGCGAAACCCCAAGAGCGATATCTCAACGAAGCCGTCCACTCTCTTGGCGCCCTCGTCTTCGCTCTCGCCGCTCTGCAACCGGGCCGCCGTATCAATCATTTCGAGAAGCCCAGTGACAGATGGGATGCGGTCTTACCTCTGCTCGCATGTACATACGGCTTCGTGGCGATATCGGTTAAATCTTCCTTGATTTGGTCTTACGGAATGTTTGTTATGGGCATCTATGCTATTACCAGCGGCAACTACACCAATAATGAATCGGAGTACTTCACTGACTTGGAAAACTACTTCATACGATTTGTCTTGCTTGGCTCAGCTATGATCTGTGCTGCTTATCCGATGCGCAACTCCCGACGCACGGCCGATTTTCGGTCTACCACCCAAGTTTGGTGAATGATATATTTCTTTAACGGCATCTGGCCGCTCTCGGAAGGAAACTGGTATGAGTTTGACCTCCTTGGTGAAAAACCCGGGCGAAAGCTTTGGACAGTTGCTTTCTTCTTGTCAGCGAGTCTTACTCTCTGGCACGGGCTTCGTTTTGGCAACTCGACAACTAAGGGATTTGGAATTGCGTACCTTGCTATCAATCTGGTAAGTAGTTCTCTGACTATTTGGTGCTCATTCTAGCATATGTGGAAAATTCCTTTGCTGCTGTAGACAGGATTTGAAGCTTTAAAGAACAGCACGAGACACCCAATTACACCATACTAAGTAGTAAAGTAATTGCTGATTTAAGATGCTACAGGTTACCAAGGGTCTAAACTTTTTGTGGGATGCCCGTTATAAAACTCCGCGTTTCGCTGTATTGGCGCTTTTGTTCGGCATCTTGGGATGGTATGCTGAGAGGGCGAGCACCCTCCTAAATGGGCGTAAGTCGCCATTTTAATGGGGAATCGTGCCGTGGTTCACGGTCTAAACACTTCTCGGGCTAGCAACCAGGATATCGGACTTCTATCATGCAGACTGCTTCGAGTGTTGGTCTGGTATCATACTTGTACGAGGATAAATTCAAGCCAAGTTCAGCAAATCGGAGATATTTGCTAACATCCGGAACACATGTGTGAAGTTTTGGAACAATATGGCGCTGCATGAAACTCCAGCCCTGTATTATACTACCAATCTCTAGATTTACTGCCGTCCTTTGATCGGTTACGACCGAAATCTGTCAAAGAAGCTAGCAAATACAAGTTACGTAAGGGTTGCATCGGAAGCCGTCTAGATAATCCCATTGCCATTTTAGATGACTCTTGCAGCAATACGAGAGATCAAGACTTTAGAGTTACATGATACTTGGGTGATGATACCAACATAAAGGGAACTGTTAGCGAACTAGGATTGAGAAATCGACAACTAATGTGGTAAAGTAGACTCTAAAGATTGTGGAGCTTTAGTCTGGGTCTCGGTATGTGATTTCGATGTAGTCTCTAAAGCCACGGAGCTGGATTAAGGAGAACTGAGTTCTGAGATCATCGATAGACAAATTTTGGAGGTCGGGTGCAAGACCATGTTTGGCATCATACCAAATCAGTTTAACGGTACCCTTCCAACCTGTAGCTAGGCTGTCCAGCTCATATCCTTTGTGTCTGGCATTGACATGGCGAGATATGGCTCCTCTTATTGAGGTTTGAAAGTCAAAAAGCGAGCCAGCGTCTACTTCCAGGGCCAGGAGACATGGGCATCTCGAACAATCCGGATGGTCAAATCGAGCTAGGGTGTGAAAGAACACCGACATCGTAAGACGTATTTGACTGTGTCTTGATTACACTGAGACTAGACGGAGTATAGAAGGAAGATAAGCATGGAACAGGGATGGACATTGGAAATTTTATATTACATGGATCTGGCTAACAAGCAAGGACAGCTTTCGATTGGGTACTGCGATGTTCGATATACAAACAATTATCAAGTAAGTATTCATCTCCACCAAAGTTTACTCCTAACTAGCCCGTGATGCATCCCTTAACTTATAACAATCGTACATGTTTTTAAAAAGCTAACAGGTAGCCTATTTGACCAAACTTGGACTGATATTTGCCAACTTGGGCTTCTATTCTGTTCAATGCTTGTTCTACAGGGAGTGTCATGTATTAGGTACAGTCCAGGACTTCGAGCTTCCCCTTAGAATAAGTAATATCCTCTCCTAATGGAAGTATCACTTGAATTTAATTCTTAGTTTGAGCTTATAAAAAGATATATTGACCGCTGAAAGCCATGCATCCTAAGAGGCTAAAAGGAGACAACACGTTGTAAGACTTTTAATTATTTACAACTAGTAATGTTTGGGCAAATTTTTCGATATGTTAGCCTACGTGAGTCACTTTGAGCCATATGGAAAATACAGAAGTCCTTGTCACACAGCTTACTACATAGGTACTGTCTGGGACTTTCCGGTTGGTTCCGGTTGGGGAATTTCATATACAAAAGACACTATTGCAAGGGGCGCCAACCAAGACGTATCATTCTGGTAGGTTCGGAAACTGGAATCCTACAGCTGCTTCGCCGCACTACGACTGCAGCACCCCAGACTAACATAGCATGTCAGACCGGCGGGCTGGCCAATCAAAGTCACAGCGGCTGTGCAAATGCGCAATGCTGGGCGTTCCGTTGCCGTCACCGCATAATTCCGCAGCCAGCCTTCGGGCTCGGGCAGCTGCCTGGTGCCGAGATGGATCGACAATGACACGAGACCCTCACACGCTTGGCCTTCCATTATGAAGCCCACCAGATCCAGCCCCCGCTCAGCCCTACCGCTACCTATCTCGTTATTTCTATCGTCTATCTCCCATCTAGCTAAGAACCTTCTGGTTTCGTCATCTCAGCCCAAACTATGCGGCGAAATCTACCGCGGTGACGAGGTCGAAGACATGGCAAACCTACAACGCCAGCCTTCACACTTCCAGCAGTCCCTCTACGGGGCCCTCCAGACACTCTTCGCGCTTGCTTTGTTCGCCATCTTCATTATCACGTGGCTCGTGCAGGGCGGTTCTATTGCCCTGCCGCAGTGGGCTAAAGCTTGGAATAACGCCACGCCCGAGGAACGAACAACCTACACCGCTGCGCTAGTTCCCGCGGTGTGCATCGTGGCTCTGATTTTCTTTTTCGCCGGATTTTTCGTCATGAGGAGAGAGCGCATGGCAAACGTGAACGGAATGGTATAGCTCTCGGCCCGCATCTTCCTAGGTCGTGAATTCGGATAGGGCGATGATTGCGAGACAGGATATGTGGGCATCCGTGCGCATGCGGTAGATGTACCATACCCGCTCAAGCCCCGGGAAGCGAGATTCCAATTGGCGAAATCCGATGCAGCTCAAGTCCGGGCATCACCGCTGAAGCCTTATCAGAGGATCGCCAAAATTCCTTCCCCTACTACTCTAGGCGGCGCATTCACTTCACTCTTGAACTGGCGAGAAGTCATTAAAACGTGGGTTTCCGACCGGCTAGGGATAATCATCCTGCCTCAGTCAACCATACCTCCCAGCGCTGAGAGAGAAAGCTAGGTTAGCTGATGAGCGGAACACCTATTCGAGGTTTATCCAATCCTCCTCCTGAGTTCATCGCGTGATGGAGTTTCTTGATCTCTTTGACATGTGTTATGAATTCTTCTCGGGTGCTACAAGGAGTATGGAGTTCGGAAGCGAGTGATGGTGGGGGCGGAACGGTGCATCAGCCCTCGCACTTTGGGGTAAGGGTTAAGGATGAGTTAAGTACCATAAGGAGTTTTGGGGGATGAGATATGGCTTGAGATACCCTACAGAGCATGTACATAACGCTTGACTCGCTATGGTTATGATGACTATAGAAAATCGTTCTAATTTTCATCCGCGATTTTTGTTTTGGCGGTTACACACTAATGGTGCACCATACCGTGGACCACATTGGCAAGCCCGTCGGTCTTGCTAAGAACAGGGGGAATGCCCTGGACTAGTTCTTAATATAATCAAGCCAGCGTTCTCACCGCACATCTCTTGCCGTTGCGGAGAGACAACAAGTATCGGCGGTACATAGCGGCAGGTATGCAGCATGTCTGATTTTCGTGATCTGCAAGGCGTAAAGACTCTACATCATATGTGTGGCGTAAACCATTGTTGTCCCAATGTTAACTCATCGTCAATATAATCGTAAAAAGGGGTCAGTTAATGAGCTCGAGATGGTAGTTTTGATATGCGAGAAATCCCGTTGGATTTACGGTAGATTACTAGCAAAGCTCTCAGACACTAAGGCATGGAGCTGTCCGAGCTGTCCGAGCTGTCCTGCAAGGCGAGTGAGTTACTGAGTTTCCGAAGCAATGTCGTCGCGTGGCAGGCCCGAGGTAGACCGAGTGTGCAATTTTTCCACCGGTAAGATTGAAGCAATGGCGTGGTAATGCGAGTTGTCTCCGCAAAGAACAACGTTCGAGCGGGTGCTTGTTATTGGGGTAAACGGCTAAGCAACTTGGCGGATGCTACCCTTTCGGGGAAACTGGGTACGCAGCTTGGTAACTGAATCGCCTATACTCCAATCAGGGGACCTGACAAGAGAGTATAAAATACAAGGGAACGATCGATTCCTCGGCGGTACAGCCTTGACTCCTAACATCTCGACTCGTCAGCATGAAGGTCTCGTTTCTAGCCCTCGCCGGCGGAGCAGCGGCCTCGACGCCGTATCTGGCGTGGATGGCCGACTCTTTCATCCAGCATGGTGTGTCGAAGACCAGGTCGTACGGGGAGGCGACACTATACGAAGGGTACGAGGCGGCATACGCTCTTACTAAGAACGAGACGTACGCGGAGTGGTATCGGGGCCAGATCGACGGTGCTGTGGTCCTCCAGAACGGCACGATTGCGTCTTGGAGATACGACTACTATTCTCTCGACGATTATAGGATCGGCAACAATATCCTGTGGTGGTACGAGCGCACGCGAGAGGCAAAGTATAGACAAGCCGCGGACGTGATCCGATCGCAGTTGGACCGGCACCCGCGTACACCTACCGGCGGTTTCTGGCATCGCGACCCTAACTACCCGAATCAGATGTGGCTCGACGGAATTTTCATGGCCGACAGCTTCTATGCCAAGTGGACTAGCTTGTTCGATGCGAAGAACGAGAGTGCTTGGGACGACATAGCTCTCCAATACGACCATATCGACTCTCGCACGCGCAACCGCACTACAGACCTGCTCGTGCACGGCTACGACGAGAGCCTGAAAGCTGTGTGGGCCAATCCTGTCACAGGCGCAGCGCCGCTGGTCTGGAGTCGGGCGGTGGGCTGGTACTTCATGAGCCTGCTCGAGGTCATACCTCTTTTCCCGCAGTCTCATCCCGGCCGTGCGCGGCTTGTAACGTACTTCACTACGCTCGCGGAGGGACTGAAAAAGGCGCAGGACGACGAGTCCGGGGGCTGGTGGCTTATCATGAGCGAGCCGTACCCCGGCGCGCCGGGCAACTACATCGAGAGCAGCGCCTCGGCCATGTTCACCTTCGGATGGCTGAAGGGTATAAATATGGGTCTTCTCGAAAAAAAAGAGTACCTTGAACCCGCGCAGAAGGCGTACCGCGGTCTTACGGAGCGCTTCGTGAAGCAAAATGACGACGGCACGCTGAACTGGGAGGGGACTGTCGAGGTGGGATCTTTGGGTAGCAATGGTACTTACGAGTATTATATCTCCATACCTGTCGTGGAGAATGACCATAGGGGTGCTGGCCCCTTTATGCTTGCCTCTTACGAGTTGGAGAGCCAATAGATACAAACAGTTGACAGCTTAGGTGGAAGAGTAGAACTCAACGTCGTTCGTATAACACCATTACCGATGTTCTGTAAAACAACACATTTTAATGGTCCGAACTTATGTCCGGGTAACTTCGAATGCCGTAACAGGCCCAATTGTGCCCCTGGATGCGGGCAAGGTGACGTCGTTGTGTCCCTAGGTAGAGTCGAAACGTTCAAAAGATCACACGCCCAGCTTGCTCAATGTCTCCTCAGCTAGTTTCCACCAGTCTCTCGCGGCGTCCGCCTTCTGACCTCTAGGACAGACTTCCACGATGGCACGGACATAGTTGAGAATTTTCTTGATATTATCATGGGGCAGCTTAGGTTCAAAATCTCCGAGCAAGGCAGGGTCGAGTTCGGCGCAGACCTGCTCGAAGACTTCACACAGGCGCCTTTGCTCTGCTAGCCCCTCTGTCGTGTGCTGCCCATTCCAAAGGAACCCACCCCCAGGTGTCCATAGTGGCAACGGAAGAACTACTGCGAACTCCCAATCCAAGATTGACGTGATCTGAGCTGTACTCGGGTCGCACATGACATTACCGAAATGCAGGTCTCTCTGGGTTAAGATGTATCTCGTGACGTTGAGCTCACCGGCCCATTGATCTAGTAGTGAATTAAAAGCCAGGAGACGGGGTACTACGCCCCTCATCTATGCAAGAGATTCGTGAACTCGAATGTTTCGAATATACTGTTCTATGTGCCCCTTTACGTAACTCGTATAGGTGTCGAAAGGTCCGTTCGGATTTAATGAGTGGATTGTTTCGTTGATCCCCCAATATTCGGCAATTTCGGGTGCCTGGAAAAAGTTCTCCGCTACAATCCGACCGGGCACAACGTTTCCAGCGGGATCCATGCTAAGCCCGCCGGCATGATTCCACCCGTGCCGACGAAGCTCGATGAGATACTCGGTAAGTTGGCGAACGAGGAATTTCTTTTGTGCATCGTCCAAGCTGTCGTAGATGGTGTCCACACTCACACCTGGCACTTTCTCGAGCAGCGTAAACTCGTGGCGGATGGGATTATCATCCGAGGCATCGAAAGCTATGACGGTGGGAATCGGAATTTCGGTATTTTTTTTTACCCAAGACATCGCAGCAACTTCATTAAGGGTCTTTATCCGAGGTAAATGCTTGCCAGAAACCCTGAGCACTAAGGAGATGCGCCAGTCAGGTTCAGACGTCCTCGCCGGTTTAAGCTTCGCCGCATCTTGCGGAGGAAAGTCGATAACGTAAATGGAATGATATTCGGCGATGGTGTTAAGCGGGCCTATAGCGCCAGGCTCTGGTAAGTTGAGAGACTGTAGCAGTTCTCGGATAGAGGTTTCTGATAGTCTCGGGGGTAGGTAAAGCTTTGAGTCCCCCATTAGAGCGAAATCCCTTCAAGCTGATTGATATAATTTCACTCGTAGTTTCGCATATCTAACAAAGCAATGTGAGAATAATATGATTATGTACTACATTCTGTCTGATTGCTTTGGCACCTACGGTTAGAAGGAGGTAAGTATGTAGGTAGTCAAAAGAAGCTGGGTGGCGTACAGTCAATCACCTGGTTGGTTGGCGGGTGGCTGGTGCTGTGGCTTGAGCCTGACCTACGCCTAACTAATGTTGTGCAATGGTGATTTAGATACCCCGCATATTTAAACACCTAGAATGGGCGATAGCCTACGAAGTAGAAACCGCTAAAACCACCATTTTAGCCCTATATTTCCCCACAGTTGATCCTGACGCACTAAAGTTCAGCGCTAGGCCGCTGTATTTACAGCGGCCTACAGTGCACCCAAGCCCTGTGAGCCCTGTGAGCCCTATAACACACCAGAGCCTTGCAATGTAACATTATTATAGCCCTTTTAGCACGTATGATAGACTAGATACTTGTGTCATATTAAGGGATTATACTATAGTAGTCATAGTATTTAAAAAGCGCCATAGCTAAATGTATTTAAAAAGAGCGATGCTAGCCGTGCAGCGGGGGGTGTATTATTCGTGCAGTGACCGGGGAGGGTACCCCCACTAACAGATTTGTATGAAAATGCCCATACAAGTCTGTTAGTATGTGGAATTCTAATTCCTGACATTCTAACGGCAATAGTTCAATCAATTTATATTGCAATTTTTCAATCTTGGTGTCAATTAGTAGCCTTACTAGATGCAAAAAGAATAATACTAATTAAAACGTAATGCAAGCAATATATGGGATTATATACGACTTGGAATTGGTGCCCGCGAATATCTTGTAATTGTTGACCTCCGGGGATATCACGTGACACCATTCGTCCCGAACCTGCTTTTCCAGATAACTTTACAACGAATGCATGCACAACGCTGCAATTAGATTCATTAGAAAGCCATCAATTGAGCGAGACTTTTCATTTAGGTTGCATACTTTGAATGAAAGAAACAATTAAATTATATCAAAAAAGGTGATGAGGGCGATGGCAACTCCGCCCCGCCACCCCCCCGGTCACTGCACGAATAGTACACCCCCTACTGCACGGCTAGCATCGCTCTTTAAAAAGGGTGTGATGAGAGGTCTAAGTTCTTTGGTGCCTTTGGTGTTATAGGGCTTACAGGGCTTAGGTGCGTTATAGCCCACTGTAAATAAAGTACCGGTCTAGATTCAGACCCACTTATACTGGACTCAAGCCTAGCGCCGCTATTGTGGGGTATATTGGGCGGAAATGGCGGTTTGGTGGTTTCAAGAGCTATCACCAGCCCTCTATAGCCAGCCATCCCTCACTCTTTTATATTCTCACAAGACACGGAATTTTTGGTCAACAAGAACTTATCGCATTTATTTGATACTACCTAAGGTACCAGGTATACTACCGTCTTGCTTTCGCAGTCGCAGCCGCTGTCGTCGTTGAGGAGGAGCTGCTGCCTCCGCTTCCCCCGCTACCTACGACAACAGCTTGCACCACTTGGCCGACCGAGTTGAAGACGATATTGACCAGAGCATTCAGAGGCTCGTAACGGAAAGTCTTCTGTATGAGCCCGCCGTCAAGGATCTCTTGCGCGCCCGTATCCGTCATGTTCTGCTCGTAGTTTCCTACTATCGAGCTCAACAGGGTGCCTGCTGTGCCTTCAACCTCCTGCACAATGTTTCCAAGATTGTCGATCAGGAAGTTGATGGTGGAGTCTCCGTTGACAATCGATCCCAGCAAACCATCGACAGCCCCGACAACCGTGTTGACGAGATCCGTCGCCTCGTTCAGTATGTTGATTAACAAGGGGTTCAAGTTAAGTGACTCCAATGTGCGGTTCTGCCTTGTTAGAGCGTTCTGTGATATACGTAAAGGGAAAAAGGAAACATACCACTATGTCAGCCAAGTTACCCAGTCGAATAATTAATTCTAAGTTGGCATCCACATCCGCAATCGTTATGTTGACTTTTGTGATTCCGACTTGTATGCCGGCGTTGAGTTCGACGAGGTTGGCTACTTGCGCAGCCAGGTTGATCTCAGCATTCAAATTATCCACGTCGAGCTCGATCCTCCCTACGTGCAGCTCGGGAACATTCAGGTATACGTCTGGTGGGTTGGAACCGTACGAGGGAGCGCTCGTTGTCGTTCCTGTTCCACCGCTTCCTCCCGTCGTAGACGATGACGACGTCTCGCTGCCGGAGGTTGTCGTCGTAGTCGCATCAGTTTGCGTCTCTGTTGGGGATACATCTGAAGTGGAAGAAGCTGTTTGCGCCGTGCCAAATGGGAGTAGCGAGAAGCCGCAGAGCAGCGAGAGTACTAAGTGGTTGCGCATCTTCGCAGAGTAACGAACGGGTTAGGCGACGGCAAGCTAAACACTGACGCCTAAGGGCACAAAGATTTCATATAACGTCAGTGATCAGTGCGAGCGAGTGTCGAAGTTGTTAGGCGATTGTCATTTATATCGCATGACGTCTGGTATTTTCTCCAGCCTACAATTTACCCCTGTCCCGATCACGTAGATGTAAGCTTAATTCCATTGATATTAGATCCCAAAACCTGAATTCGATGTCAAGAAAGAGATTGCACCTAATGCAAGGACACCTCGAGTCCCCGGGTTTCAGAGTGACATGGCATGCTACCAGACGGTTAAGCCAATAGGGCGCTATTTAGACCCTGGCATTTCACGGAGCACGCATCCGAAAAGGACTCCAGTTCCTACGCTATTGCCTCATTCCTTAACACGCCTATTATACGTAATGCCTACCAGGATAATACAAGTTTATGCGGGGCAACCCCTGGATATGATGCCGTCAGAGCTTCAATGCCTAACGAAAGCTCTTCATTTCAAAAATGACGACTCTCCCGCGCCGTGCGTTGCCAGTTGCCAGTCTCATACGTCGCTGAAGGTCTTTAACGGCCTTTAGTTTGTCGCCCTTCTCCATCCGACATCAGGCTCGTTCCTCTGGTATCTGTACCTCGATACCCGTCTTACCTACCATCTCAAAATGAAATCACTCATTTCGAAGGCCATTGCCTTCCTGCTGCTGTCGCTCTTTTCCATCGTCCTGGCTCAAAATGATGGCTATATCGGCTATGATCTCAAGAAACGCGGAGATCCAGAGGCTGTTGATTACTCAACAGCAGATACCCCCGGGGTCGAGCTACCCGAGGAACCAGATGTGTACCTTAACGCCTCCGTGTTAGTCTCCCCTTGCAGTATGCAGATCACATCACATACTAACAGTATCAAGCTCCGTGGGCGAAATCGATATCGAAGTCGACAATATCACAGCGAAAGTGAACCTAGACGCTAAGGTGTTAAACCTGCTTCATTTCACGGCAGGTGTAACCGCTTCGATCGACAGGGTCTCCCTTAGAATCCAGAACGTGAGCGCGAAGGTTGAGCTTGAAGCCAGACTGGGTAATGTTGTGCAGATGGTGGGAGATGGTAAGAAGTCTTCACTCTGATCTAGAAAGGGGTCTCACTAAATCGAATCAGTGCTGAACACGATTGATTTAAATCCTATCGTTGCTACTCTGGGCAACGACGTTGGGAGTATCGTTGGGAATTTAACGGACGAGCTTGGGGGGAGCTCGGCGTCGAGTACGGCTTCCGCTTCCAAACGCGACCTTCAGGACTTCAACCTAGCCTATAACATTCTCTATTCTGTTAACGACTACTCGGGCCAGACACACACTAACCGAGTTCTGGCGCAGAACGGGAGCATATATGACTCGTTCCTTGATAACGACGGGAATGAGCATGGCCAGCGGGTTGTGGGCTATTATAGCCGTGATATGACCTTCACAGGTCATAATCGAACCATCACAATCGATGACAAGACCGAATTCGAGTTGCAGTACGAGTACAAGCCGTTCCCCGGCTTGGACGCCATCGCCAATATTTACGTTACCCCGGCTGGACAGGTAGTGAAAACACAGGTCATTGCAGAGGCCGAGGGTGGCGGAACTAGTACGATAAGTGATGATGCTGCCGACGGGAGGTAGCTGAAACATGAATTGAATACATGAATTACGAAAGCCCATTTGGGGGACCAGCATGGCGCGTTGCGAAGACCTCGCCTGTCATGACAGCTCGTGATGTTCTTATTGGCCGGCAATTTTCTTTCTATCTGGTAGTAGTCTGCCGTCCAAACTCCTATTCTCAAGTAATCACTCCCATATGTCCTTTCTGCGATTGCTAGCCTTACTACCGTTTACTTGGCCATTCGTGAGGTTTTGAATATTAGCTTTATAGAACATTGAGTAATACGAACGGATAGCTGTAAGCAGGCATTCTATATGTTGATAGACTTAGCTAACACATGAATGAAAGGAGAAGCTGTGCTTCACATGCTCTCCATGCTACAGCAGCTAGCATACTATCTATCCTAGAAACTACCTATGCGCCGCTACCAAGATTACGTTAGGGGATATGCGAGTATTTCACTTCTTGTCTCTTCGAAGATCTCGTCGTCTTGGACTGTGTTACTGTCAAGTAGAGCTTCTATCCATGCGGGGACCTTGTACTTTAAGGCTTGAGATTTCCTTGGGTCTGCCAGCTCGCCTTTAGTATCTATTTCATATATCAACCGTTAGTTAAAAGACGTATGAAGAATACGTTGCCAGAACTATATATACGTACATTTTAGCCAACTGTTACTCTCTGTCGCGAGACTCAACGTAGCGCCCTTAACTGGGTAGAATACAGGTCAGCTGTGCAGGTGTTTAATAGCATGACGACTCCGTACCTAGAAATATGTTGCGATCTAATATCTCGTCTATGTCTATCTTGGTCCTGTGAGTTCGACTACTCCAATGTTTATTGATCGCACCGATATTCGAAAGCGGACTACAATTCAATCGCAGGTCGGGGCAACTGTCGGGACATCTCGTAACGAAGAAGAGGTTGCTCTTAAGCGGAAACTCGAAAATGAATTCCTTCTTGAATGCTTCGTCCATGGTAACAGTTCCTGGGATTCTCGTGAGGCTGAGGGCGGGTTGGTGCTTCGCTTCCTTGATCCTCAGGTCTAGGCTGGGGTATATAATCATCAATTAATTGATTGATAATGTTTAATATCATAAGGGAATATTGCGTAACAATAACCCACACTTCCTAGGGGGCACGAGACGTAACAAGCTGGGATGACGCAACAGCAAGTCCGAGATCATGTGCATCACGTCTTAAAGGAAAGTCGCACGACAGAAACTGGGGAAGTCTGACTTAGATGTCGACCATATATATCAGATTAGAATGAGATGCTGTTCCGGCTGTGGGACGTTCCCTTTCCACATTCACCCAGGCAATGTGCCATTCTCGGTCAGCACATCCTCTTTGGGGGGATCCATGCCTCCGGACATGTTGTCCCATCCAGACGCCTTCCATCCAGCTGATTCGGCGAGAGACAGCAGAGCCTCAAAGTCAAGTAAAGGTCTTTACGCTACACAAAGATTACGATTGGAGAATTAGCGTGCGCGTATTGTATTGATAATTCTTTTTTCCTCGGTGCCTCTTAATCTTTTGAGCCCGGCTTGTGTACAGCCCAGCCGGTCTAGGACATCGAACTTCCTCCAGTCCACAAGACAATCAGATGCAATTAAGGAAGACGGCCGCGCTTCAGACTCTTGCATTTTGCAAGCACTGTCACGGGCATCATATTCGCAACTCGGAGATGGAGTGGTGAAGTTGATAAAAATCCTCATGACTACAATTCGACGGGATTGCTAAGAGATCGATAAGAGGGAACATCAATTGCAGGAAGAGAACTGGCGATTTAGCTACCATAGTGTACAGGATGTAAGCAGAAGAAAGGACCATCCCAACTCCTTAAGTACAACATTGTCCGGACCCGAACTCTAGAAGCGGGTCGAATGCCATGACCGCCCTTCCAGGGTCGCTGTTGCGCAAGCCGTGACAGCCAGCCGTAGGTAGTTCTGGGGAAATTGACATACTGCTGTGACTTGCAGCCGGCTGTAAACGATACGGCTTAGGAACCGGAGATGAGCGTCTGGGGGCTGAAAAGCTGGTCCAGGTGGAGAGATTATGTGAACATTTAGGATCTCAAACCCCATGTTGTCTATTAAAGTACGAAGCACTTCAAAGCCCTGTGGATGATATAATCCACCCTGAGGATCTGATGTAGGAGGCTGACGGCAGCATGCCTACCGTGCTGCGAACTTTGATGCTTACTTGGTGTTGACAGCATCACGGGCCACGGGTTACAACAGAACGAATTCCGCGGAGCATTTTGAGCAGGCGCGGAAGTGGCTGCATCTTTGTCAAAAACACCACAAATTCTGCCGCGGCGTGGGCAACATTAGACAAAAGCTTCTCAAATTAGTACGGACAAGCGACCTGGGTTTGCAAGGTCCGGAATATCTGGCATTCAGCCACTGCTGGGGTTCAACAACCGAAATCAAGTTCAAGCTCCTGGCTAGTAACATTGGCGCGTGTTATGAGAACGGCATCGACTTTGCCTGCCTTTCGATAAACATGCAGGATGGGTGGAGCGGGCACAGTTACTTTAAGGCTAAACCCGTTTGTGGAAGCACTGCTGATTTACAGAGTTCCATTTCCCAATAGGTTTTCGCCTTGTTTCTTTGTTTGGATGATCTAGCACTGATGTTTATTCTCGGAAAGACCTCTCTACAAGAGCCTTCAGGCGTTCATCGCCGTCATACTGCTTCAATGCTAACTCTCTCCATTCATCCCAGTCCTGTTCAACCCCGAAGACCTGAAGAATAGCATTTGCCAATGGTAACGCATAAGCCCACTCGGGCTCGAGCCCCAAGCCCCAGAAGAATCTTCTCATCTTCTCATTTCCCATGTGGCTTGCCAACCCCAACCCCTTCTCGCGCAAGGCATTGCTCAATGCAACATCTTTTGTACTAAGTGAGACGCTACCTTCGCAAAGAGCTCTCATGTCGGCGGATACGAGGGATAGCGCAAATGCCTCTCGTCGCGGAACGATACGCGCCATCTGCCAGTCGATGATACCGGTAACGTTAAGGTCTTCGTCAACCATCAGGTGATCACCCTTATCGTCGACATGTTTCAGGAAGAATTCGTCCGATTCTGAGGATAACTGGGTCGCATTGTCTTGGAGAAGACGGTATATTAAGTAGGCTTCGATAGGAAACTGGGGGTAAAGCTGGCCGTCCGCAATCAGCGCCAGGTACTGCTCGGCCCAGGCTGTATAGTATGCCATCGAAGTCTCAAACGGCCCGTAGGGGTAAAGACAGACGAATCGATCACTGGCCGTAGCAGAGACCGATGGCAAGTCGTCAGGAGACTCAACATATAGAGACCCGGCTTTGGTAAACGGATGCTTCTCCAACTCCGCAAAGATCTCGGCGAGACCCTTCCAGACCTTGGCAGTGTCTCCTTGACCATCCCACGGCTTGCCTGACAGCTCCTCCATGAGAAGAAAACAGACCCCAACACCATGGTCGGTACCTTGAGACGGGATGCCGAATGAGAAGGCCCGAGAGGCCGGTACTGCCGTTTTCTCTAGGAACTTCAGGGTTGCGTACTCGCTGCGGATCAGGTACTCCGCGAGAGAAACGGGGAGCCCGACAGCAAAGCCCGAAACCCGCGGTACTCGCATGAGCCACGATGGGGATCCGTCACCAAAGCGAATGCGGGCGTGGTAGTTGGCACATCCCGTAAGAGCGCCTAGCCCAACGGCCTTTGAAGGGTATTCGATGATGCAGGGTTTGCCATCGTTCAGGCTGGAAGCGAGTTCGCAGACTGCCTTCTCGTTGATCTGAGCACGAAGACGGCCAATTTCTGTGACCATGAGCGCCTGGTAGGCCGCATCATCCAGATCCTCCATATGGTACCACAGTTAGAAAACATTGCACAAAAGTGGTATATGCCTGGGTGACGCTCACTCCGATGCTGCATTTGTGGAAATCCCGGGACATATGGACTCCACAGAAGTAGCTGCTGCACATATCGCACCCGGCTCCTACTGCGCGTGCACTCGGTCTGCCGCACCCAGACACCGAGCAGTCAAAGAACCTCTGCGCCATTTTATGATTCTGCGGTGGGGGTTTGGCGTGCAGAATGAGGTGAGACGCAATGAGATGCGGAAAAAGACTACAGTGCAAGGCAGGCGGGATGGGAGAAGAAAAGGCTCTGGAGCCTCCCTATTGTAGGTACCCAGTAGACCTGACCCCACGTATCCAAACGATGCGTCCGCGCAGCCCTTGGCTACACGTCCGACAGTCCAACCGACTGCACAGCCCTGTTTCTGAACTGCTTCCGGTCAAAGAGCCTGCTAAGGAGCACCAAGAAATTCATCTCTTCCATCAGCGGGTCGCACTCTGTTCTAGACATGGACATGTTCCTCGACAGCGGTTGATGCCAGTTTGTTGACGATATCTTGAGTCTTTCCGAGCCGCTCATTGTCGACCTGGAGTTCGTGTGGCATTACCAACCCTAAGGACACGCACAAGGTCGATTAAGTCCCATGTCTTGGACAAGACGAACCACTGTATGAACCCTTCTATCAGGACTTCAGATACGATTCCCATCAGAATGGCATACGCCAAAGACTTCGTGAGATCCTACCTAGGAAATCAGATTTAAAGAAGATGCGGCGATTCGGAATATGTGTCAGAGGCCCCTTTCTGCCTACCAACATCTACATTGTTTAGGTAGTGTTCGCAGCGTTTTGGCCGACGGAAATCTATCGTATCGCAGTCAAAATACCCGTGAAATTGAAATACTCCGAAATTTGACGAGTTAATCTGAGCTGAGCGAAATCGATTACACCCATTCTACATTGACTAGGTAAATATCTATGTTAGGACAGTTTCATAACTAGGAGCCGCTCGGTAATGGTTTACCGACCTCCCATGTGATCTGATTCGAGGGCGGTAAGGGTCATCGACGAGTTATTCGAGATTACTCCTTGGGAAGCATTCATCGCATGAGTGTACAGTGGTAACGCCGCCTATACGCGGTTACTGAAGCCCGAACTGAGTGTGCAAAGCGCACCAGCAGACAACTACTGCTCAGACGCACCTCGCCAATTAACCAATTCTACCTTCCCATCCCAAACCAGATGGTACCCATCTTCTAGCGGAAATGTCCACAGCTTCGCACAATCGACTACACAGTCGAGCTGGCCCTGTTTGCACGCAAATGTCTCTAGCGCTATCTCGAGCGTCGAGAGGTCCGGCCAGTACTCGGAGATTTGGCTGCCACATCGACCTTCCTTCTCAAAATTATCGAGCGCGAAGTCGGGTTCCGTGTCCTCTTTTCGCGCCTCGCGGCCTCTTATCATGGCCAGGCTCGTATTGCAGGTCGTCGTGTTGGCCATGGGTTCTAGTCGAAGTCGCTCCCCGGGATTCTCTTCGCCCTCCCGGGGCGAGCTACTCCACGACCACCACTCTGTACGCGACACACAAATTTATAGGTTGTTTATGGGTTTGCTGACAAGAGGACTCTGCCGAGTGCAAAGTTCGCCACCGTCGTCTTGTGCTTCGGACGGTCCGGCTGCGAAAGACGCGGTCCCCTGAAGCGTGAAGCCCCTGCTTTCATGCCTCCGGTGTCGGCCGAGAGCCTCAACCAAACGGGATACTCGCTCTGCCGACCGTGGAGTCGGTAAGCAACCACAAGAAAAAAGAAATCAAATCAATCGAGATTTTCATACCTCCTTCTAACCTGTACTACTGAATGGTCATTTTGACGGAGGATATATTCACGAGCTGCTAGGGCTTCAATTTCTTGCATTGGAGTAGGTCTCCGGGCAGGACCTGGTGGGGGTAAGTCCTGCGGATCACCGTCGTGGATACGCCACCACCATCCAGGACTTTGCCTTCTTATGTAATTGCACCTCAGTGAATAGGGGCTACAGCGCATACCCCCAATCCTACAATCCTCTTCTTAATTTAGGGGGTACATGGCGTACAGATCGTTAGGTACGATTGGTTAATCCGTACAGCGCATTGAAGCATATCACCCTTTCGGAATATGACAACTCATAAAAATACCTACCAGGTAGCGTCTTAGGTAGCTGCGCGCAGTTGTCGTAACGCCAACATACAGTGGGGCACCAGCTACAGCCCGCTGTAACTGCCCTAAACTACAGCTTACGCTCCCCGAATTCTAGCACCCAAGTTAATTCAACCCCTCCCAATAATTGATTCCGGGATCCAGCGGCGGGGTACCCAGGTCGCCTCCAGGGGATATATAGAGGCTAAGGACCAGGGTAAGTTGTTCAAATGAAATTGAACCGTCTTTAGGTATACATAGGTACCTGTCTTGATGTTATTTTAAACCGCGTTGTCTCACCATGTCTGTATCTAGTTGCCTTATGTTTGTTGGTAGATGCTTGAATGCTAACTCTTATTCTGAAACCGTAGCACTTGCCATTTAGGGCTGTATAATGCGTGGCTTTAGTGCCACAGTTACATCTTAGCTGGCAAATCCTATTCCTATTAATACACTCATACCGTACCCACGCAAGGTACTATGTAAGATGTGTAAGTTCTGTTGACTCCCCGACTGTAAGTTCCTCAGCCTGACCTGATAACATTTACTCATTGTATTTCTCACTGGGTGCTAAAGAGCCGATTACTCGCGACCTGTTTCATAGGTACCTGTTAGGCATCATGGAGACATATATGCCCTCGTCAGTTTCAGAGCGCCCCAAATCGGCAGCCTCGTCGCATTCAGCAACTTCGGACCGGCCATCCAAAACCTCCGTGTCCGTATCCTCGGTATCTCGCAATGATGATCCAGCCGAGGATGAAAAGAAGAGCGGCTTCGGTAAACGCTTCATTGGAAACATGCTGGCCGTCCGCGTCGGCCGTGCTAGCGTCCAATCCGTCGCATCTACGGTAAAGATGCCCGTATACCTCTCAGCCTGGGGCGACAACAACCCGTTGACCTTGCCGAATCTGCGCAAGAGAGACATTGCGCTGGCCGGTTTAATGCACTTCGGCGTCGACGCGCTTCTTGAGAGTTCGCTTATCGCCGTGGATGCTATCGTCCAGCATGCCGGAACCATGACGGCCGAGCGTGGCATTGATGAGGGCCTCGATAAGGCACGTGGCAAGAAACCCCATGCCGTCGTGCATCGGCCTGGTGTCACAAACATCGAGATACACATCAGGCACAAGCTCATCGGCGAGCACGCCGAGCTACGCCCCTTCGAGGAGCGCGACACGAAGCACTGGACGAGCTGCGCAAAAGGCTGGTTTTGCCCATATCTATACGCCAGCAGTCGAGCTCCGCAGCTACCGAGATCAAAGGACTTCACCATGATGGAATTTCTCGGTCCGGGGCTCGCAGGTAGGCTTGAAGGATCCATATCCCTGAGTCTGGTGCTGACGTGACGGATCTCCTAGCCGATGCCGAACTCGCACCAATGCTGTTGAATTCAATTACACCGCAAGATACGCCGATATGCGCCTTGTGCTCGATTGAACTCGGCGCCGAATCAATACCGCGTTATCGGCGCTTGGCCGTTTTCTTCGTCGGCATCGCCCCCTATCGCACGCAATCCGCGTGGTCGCAGGCAAAACTTCCGAGCGAGGCACGTCTGCACATGGCCGTGTTAACCCATATACCTGCTATCGTACTTCCGGTCAAGCCCGACGCACCGGTTTGCGCGTGGAGCCCCTGGACTATGAAGTCAATCGTCGGCGGAAAAGAGGGATACAGTGCAAAGGAGCATGGAGCCGAGATGCTGCGATATATTGAGACCCAGCTTGACGAAGCCTTGGTTGAAGATAAGATCAGGTCGAACTGGCGCCAGATACTGCAAACGGCCCTAGACGGTATGATTGATGGGGTCCAACATGCTCCCTCCGAGCTAGGTAAGATCGCCAACGTGTTTGATTCCGAGCGCGCTGGCTTCGTTGCTTTCAGGTATTGAATGAAAGACAAGTGCTTGGTAGATTCAACTCTTGTAGAGATGCGAGATAAGAGCTAGATATAGAAGGGGTAAATACCTATTCATGTCAAATATCTGCATGCAGGGACGGTAGCGGAAAAGAACAACCTTGTTAACTGAGCAATAGACATCCCAAGGTAGTCCATCTAAATATCACCCATCGACAAGACCTCCCAATATTCAATGCTGTCACAATAATCCCAAAGAAAGTCCAACTACTCTTGTGCTTTTCCAGTATTCTGCCGCGTAAGCTCATCTAGTCCCTGGTTGTAGCTCATTGCGGCGCAGATTCGTATCTAATTGGCTGCCTAAAATCAGTAGGAAAGAAGGCAAAGTTTACTTACGGCCATGACTCTCGGGCCCCATTGCGAAATGAATTTGATCACACCGGGTGTGGCCCTTTCCAGACCATCCCCGCCTTTCCTACCCCGACAATATCCTCTGTCAGTGTCTCCGCGAATTGCTCTGCCGAAATGCCCTTTGATTTAAGTTCCCCGCTTGCCCAACCACCGATGATCTTCTCGATAGGTGCGTAATACGATGTAGGTGACAAATGGAAGGGGTCATTGTCATGGAAATGACTGTTATGACACCGGCCATTACTGTGATGACACTAACTCCGAACGGGGCGAGCTCGAGACGCAGAGTTTCGGAAAGGCTGGTCAGCGCAGCTTTGGAGGAGCCGTATGAACCTGCGAGGATATTCAATCAACGATAATTCATGGTCGCGAACCGGTGTGTTCACAGCGGCGCCACATGTGTTAGGATTAACAATGCGTCCACTGCTCTCCATCAGAAGCTTGGAAAATGCTTGGACGGTTCGGATAGGGCCCCAGACGTTAGTCTCGTAGACTTGCTGGGCTTTCTGGATGTCGACATCCAGGATAGGCATCGCGTATCCAACGCCGGCATTGTTAAAGAGCACGTCGAGCCCGCGGCCGCTCTCTGACGATCTTGGCTGCTTCGGCGACTGAGGAAGTAGACGATACATCGAGTTGAATAATGGTCACATTGGGGGAACTGGACAGTTCCTGGGGAATCTTTGACGTATTTCTCGCGGTGACAAAGACATGGCGGTTGCGTTTCACCATGCCAATACCTCCACCAGAGCAGCCCGTCACTAAAATTGTCTTCGAAAACATCTTTACTCGACAACTTCGCTGACGGATGATCTTGACTAGGCTCGAGTTATTGAAAATTATAAACTCCGCGTCTGGATACCTACATATAAGAAGTAGCAAGGGAGTGAGGAAGGGCGAAATTTATACCGGGTAATGCAATATACTACCATCATTGTCACATATTACCGAGTATTGAATCAACGAAATCATACCTCGCTTGAATAACATATGGGATGATTGTGGATCTTTTTGATTGGTGGGACCAAGTACGTCGATCCACTTATCTTAGTCATCCCAGGTAAATTACCTACCCCTTTTCCTGATGACTTCACAATTACATAAGTTTAATCCATAAGATTCATTTGGTTCCTACTATTCCATCAGGTTGTATTGCACCCAGAATAGACCTTTATCTTGCCAGCTATACGCATTCATGACTGGGTTAGGATCCAGGGGTCATCACTATGTTCGAACTCGAAGGATACGACGAGTCCAGATGTCCCTCCATCAACAACAACGAAAGGTGTTTCCATACTGGATGGAATAGTTACAGAACCAGGAGATTTAACAAATGGCATCATCTTCCTTTGATATTTCCGGCATTAGCTCAAAATTGGGGGCGAAATGCATGTTTGTCAATTGCCCTTGCTACAACCAACGAGCACGCGCCCAAGATAGGAGCAGTGTTAATGTACCTCGGAGGTGGATATCGCAGTTCAGCTCCAACACGTGTTGGTAAGGTTACCAAGCCTGTCCCCAATAGCTACTTCCGGCACTTTGTGCCATCGTTTTACCAGCTTTGTCCGCCTAACATGCCATTTATGTGCAGTTCTAGAAAGTATCTGAAATTAGATATGTCAGATATAAGGGACAATTAAACATAATTTTCCTAATCAAATCTTATTGCTCTTAATCTAGTGATACTTGTCATATTTATGCTTTTGCCATAGCCAATATCTGGGCTAGCAGGCCTTAACCCCTATCCTGAGGGCTGGGGGACAAAGATGTATGCTACCGCAAGTTCGCCGTAATGTCGTGAGCCACTCCCACAACTATCTAGAAGGTAGTAGGTCCTGTAAGCAAGAGGCGAATAACAAGTTCGATTCTCTAGATACCTAGGTACATATGCTAGCGGTGTCTAGAAATATCCTCTGTGAGATCTTACACGCTCCATCTAAATTCAACCCGCACGAACCAAACCGAACTCCCTAGACCCAGTACTTAGGCCATGGGCATGGTGAGTCCGGGGAGCTCGCTAAGCCAACCATCTTCGTCCTCAGTTACGACCTTCTTAACAGAGCACTGTCTAGCGGTGTTGATGTCCTGGAACTTCAGATCAGCGCATCGAGCGCCCATGCAGCCGGAAGTGTCCATAGCCTTCTGTAGAGAGTTGTCTTTCCACCCGAATACGTAGTCGGCATGTTGGCCAAAACCTGTGTTGTCGCCTGTGGAGAGGTAGAAGGGCTGAGAACCATCCTCGGGCCATTGGGACTTGTCGTTGAACTTAGTAGTGTCCCATACGACCTCGTACATGAGCTGGGGGATTCTGACGGGGTGGGTCGACGGGCAAGAGCCTCCCAGGCTCAGGAAGTTGGCCGGGCCGGTCGTCGGGTAGGCCACGTGGTCCTGGTGGTTGGGGCTGTCGAGGTTCTTGCCATCCCAGCAGGTGGGGAAGAGAATGTTGGATCGGATACCACCGGCGCACACCTTGTTGGGGAGACCCTCAGAGTCAACGCTGTAATTATGGTCAGCCATTGTAAAAGCTTCAGGTTTAGAACTGGGGGTCTCACTTGTCGTCCATGCAAGGAGCACCGACGTCGCCTCCGTAGTTGGGGCCAGTGTAGCACCTGAAACAGTTTTGCCTCTATCGTCATCACTTTATATCAGCATTTCTCCTAGTTCTTCTTATTTATTTTAATAGAGAGTATTCTTTAAATGGTTTGGGGAGTGGTCGGAAAGGAGTGTTCAAGTTCTTTTCTTCAAGAAAATCACAGCAAATACATACCTTTAGCTTGGTGTCGGACCTCGAGCGAGCCAATGCATCACCGGACAGCATACGGAAACCCTAGACTCGTCAACATAGTCCTCTGGAAGTGATCCTACTTGGATTGAACTTACAGGCTTGAAGGCGGTAATCTGACCGGGTTGAGCCGAGACGTAGTAGACGAGGATACCACCCTGCGTCTGGGTGGAGAACGTGTCGCCAAATTGGTTTCTAAAGAGGCAAGATTAGTAAGAGGTGAGGACGTAGGAACGCTGTATGAGACGTACGCATGGCCAAGCTGGGGGACGCGCTTGTATGAGCCGTTGCGAGCCTTGAAGTAAAGGTTGGCGGTCCAGTAGTTGCTGAAGTCCTCGCCTGGATGTGAATTAGCAAGCTTGCTGCTTTTATCCTTGCCAGCGGTAGGTATAAACTTACTGAATTGACAAGTAGTGCACTTAGCAACCGCAGAAACATCACCCGTCGTCATCGAAGCGTTGAATGCGTCTCCTCCCACAATTTGGTGAACGTGCGAGGACGGAACAGCACCTGTATTGCATTAGTATTATTTTTTAATATATAAATCGGTAAACTAATGAAAACACCGGATGTGTCTGTGTAAACTCTGAAGAAATATGAAAAGAATTAGAAGACATACCAGGGTTCACGAGAGGGTCCAATCTGTCAATAACAACATTAGGACATCCAAATCGAAGCATAGTGGTGCCGCCGAAGCCACCGCCGAATTGGGGTGCCGCTTCGGCGAGGGCCGTAAGACCGAGGAGGGTAGTCCAGAACATTTTGGAAGATCTTATCGTTGCAGACTGTGCTTGATGATGAACAAAGGCCGTACCGAATGTAGCCAGCAGCGGGCACACCTAGATATATGTAGGAACACGATAGAGAAGTAAAGTCCACGTTTGCTTAATAACTGCCGAACTGCCGAAATACTATTAATATGAACTTGGATGGTACCCAGCTTCCCAGGCATCGAGAAAAGCTTCGGCATCTCATGATTCCTTTACCAAATAGAATCTAAGAGGTTAATGTTCTCGGCCTAATTCGCAGCACATGCCTGATAGGCCGCACCGGATAAAATGACTGAGACCTTTTCAGGATTCCTACCCACGGAGTCTGGTAGGGGTTCTTTTTTACCGGTTCCAATCATATTGATCATTCTTACTTACCTTTCGTGCGAGCCGGGATAATTATAGATCCGTGGAGGCTCTACCGTTGTCGTGATGCAAAGGTAGACGAGGACATAAACGAGTTTCTTGTCAGATCTAGAGAACCGGGTAAAGCCCAAGGATATCTAAGAGAGAAGATATTATTATCCCCATGCAAGGCAAGCGGCTGCTGGGATCCTTGGCGGGTCTGCTTAAGAAGAATTTGGAATAATAGGGGCGACTATGTATGACCCTATCATCATTTCAGCCCAGCCTGTTCATGTACAGTTGAGTATTGCTTAGCTGCCGAAGATATCCGTAGCAGGCTCTCTGGATTATGAAAATCTAATCATCTATTTCTCATGCTTTATCATTGGCCCAATCGAAGAATGTTTGCATGGTAGCCGTAAAAAAAACTGCATACCAAATCCGCCTCAATTGTAATAATTATATACATTTAATGAGTGGCTAGCTTCCCTAGAGTAACTGACGTCAAGTACCGCCGAAGAAGCTACCGTTCCGCGTGATTTAGAGAAGTATTTGGAATTCTGGGACGGCCGGTTTTCCGGAGTAACACGTGCTCCTAAAGGCCTCGACATCTTGTGAAGGACGTCACCAACCCAATAGGAACCTACTCCCTAGGCAAGGTGGCGAAAGTTTCTATTCATTGGGCAGCATTGCTTATTGGCCTTTGACTAAGTCCGTTGCCGAATCTTCTAAAACGATCGCCTTGTTCTCGATCAGGCTCGGCAGCGACCTCATGCTATTCCTCTCAGTAACCCTGGTCCAAGGGAATGCCATTGGGCCGAGATTCGTTCTGCATGTCGACAAGAAACGTATCATGCCTTTCAAAGTACTCGATGAGCTTAGCTGTTAGGCTTTATTGCTCTTCTCTACAAGTGGCGCCATTTCGGAGTCTATGGAGTCATCCAGTCCTTGAATGGAACCGAGGTAAACTCTTAGTCGGCTACTTTTAATCTCAGTATGTCGTCCCACGATATCTTTCACTGGTTAACTATGTTTTAGAGTCTAGCAAGATGCTTATCGAGACTTTTGAGCAGATCAGAACGGAATTGAACTTGTTATTGTTCCATACACGGTTTCTCATGTTATCGACGACTTATCCAATCCACGACAACTACGAACACCTACGCGAACCGTGTTTAGTTCTACGTGCTCCCCTACCTGCGACCTTTCCAGTGTTAATCACAACCACGGCAGGAGTAGAAGTTGGTTGGGCGTCGCCATGACTACGGAGACGGAAGGACCGAGAAAAAGTAAACCTACCTTGCCCTAGTTGATGAGTTATCGTGGACAGCTTAGGTAAACAGGTCTTGCGGGATGTAGCTCCTGGAACGGTACAAGCCCAGTGCTGAAGTGGACGTTTCGCAAACTTGACAGAGCCTGACAAGACTGGACATGATTAATTGGAATTCCTTCTACCTCTGCTCGAATACGCATCGTCCCTGGCATCGTCGAGCAGTAAGTACAAATTGGAATTTGTCCTACCGGTAAGGATTTGGCTAACATATTTTAGCCGTTGGCCTTGCTGAATCTCCTTAGATCGTTGCGTCTTTTGTCCAGTAAGACACGTTCCCGTCACGCGACCATCCCAACTGGTTGACACGTTTGAGACTCTTGTTTCCTCCTACAACACATCCAGACTAGCAGACCGTACCACCGAACCATGTCAGGTCTATCATATTTCCAGTGAC
This sequence comes from Hypoxylon cercidicola, assembly GCA_022578845.1. NCBI lineage: Eukaryota > Fungi > Ascomycota > Sordariomycetes > Xylariales > Hypoxylaceae > Hypoxylon > Hypoxylon cercidicola. Next base: position 3,308,792 of record MU399494.1, on the reverse strand, counting down.
CACGCGGCATCGAGGAGCAAAGCATTCCTCGACGGTTGCCTGTCTCCCATCTACAGGGGATTCTCATTCGGTCAGTTACCCTCAAGGTACGCGTACAGATCGACCGCGGTAACGAGGTGGATGATTTATTACGACGTTGACATAAACTACAATTCGGCGATTCACTTGACCAATTCTACGTGTACGATGCAAAATCAGGTAAGGGATCTCATGTCTTCGTATCTCACAAAGCTGTGGAAGCCAGCAATACGCTTCGCGAGACTAATGATATGGAACATGGCTGTGTCTAAATCTAAATGATGCAATGGGGCCGCCAATACTATGTGAATAAAGGTTAGACAGCCCCTAATATCTGAAAGACCCCTTTAGATGCTGCCACGAGACAGATATATACCATATCAGGTAGGTAGCTAGATCCCTGTCTAGTCTCCTGTTTCTCCTGATGTTTATTTCCGGATGCCTGGTACTTGCCTACGAAATCGTCCATCTTATTGGCGTGTGAGGATGCCCCTACAAATAGGACCAGGGAACCGTGGCTTGTTACCCCAGGTGGGAAGGCGCATGAATCGACTGAACACGCGGATAACCAATTTGTAAAAAGTCTCATCTACAATGCCGATATAAACGAAAGAGTTATTCTCCGCGACGTAACTGAGGTCATGGGGCCCGCACCCGTGGAGTACGAGGATTCATGGAATCAGGCGGAACCTTTAACGACCTAGGGCGGCTTGTAAACAGGTAGATAGATACCAGGAATTGATGGCCTCGAAGGCGACTCTATCCACACATTTATGTCAGAGAAACAGTCTTGTTCGGAGTCGTAGATATCATGCCTTAGGGATCTTAGGTATATAGTGTTTAGTGGAGAGCATATTTATCTCTACTTCTGAGGAAATCTACCTAGGTAGGTAGATTCTCACTTCACAGTTGAAAATAAACTGTAAAGTTCTCTGGATGCTCACTTCTATTTCATAAGCCGGAAACCTTAGGGTTCGTGCATGATTGCAGTTCAGGGAAGCCAACTCTCGCGATAGTAGAGATCGGACTTCGGAATCAACCGTTCTCGATTATGCTGCTGCCTACTGTTAGTACCTTAGGTGCATAATAGTCTACGAATAACATTCTGTCCGTAGGTTCAAGTATATATTTGTTTATATTTGTTTATATGTTTGTAGAGTTGTGGAACGACAGTTACTAATCTCCAAGCAAGACTATCACAGTTGTCACTTGCGCAGAGGCATTCAAAGTAACAGCTAACTTCAAGACAATCTGCACGTGGCCATACCTACTAGCTGTTATGATTTGGTGGGTAGTACAGAGATTTAAGGGGCTAAAGGGGGAAGGACAGGAAAAGCTGTCAGATTCTTAGCCTCTCGTTTTCTCTCTTTTCTATTTACTTTAGGGGAAAAACGGTGGGTTAATACGCCTATGCGATAGCAGCAGAACCATCTAATAAGTGTTAACTATTGCTGTTCCCTCCTAATGATTTCCGGAATAAGCAGAACAATCCATAGCAATGAAAATCCCTATACCTTAGGTACCTCCTAGGTATCTAGGGAGGATCCCCTTTAAAGGTTACTAGATACGCCACGACTCCAGAAGAGATCTGTGTTGGGGAGAGATATGCAATTATTCCTTATATATCTGACAAGAGCTATCCCTTGAGTAGGTACCTACCAGCGGTAAATACCAAGACAGGAGATGGTCACAACTACATAATACACTTAAGAGGGGCCCTGACACGTCTGCCATATGGAAAAAGCATTAGTTGGCTTAAGACATACACCCAACTGAAACTGTTTATTTAGGAGGTACTCAGACTTGATGTAAGAAGACAGAGCTGGTATGTGCGCTCGGCGGAAAACGACCGACGGCGGCAGAAACTTATCGCTACAGGAGCGAATAAATCACCTCGACTTGGATTTGCTTATTATGAAAAGATACGCGTTTGCTGCTACACCTTCGTAATTGGACCGGAGTTCCCTCCTATATGCAGCCCCTGATAATGCCAACGTCGAGTTTGGGTTCTTATAGATCCAAGACCGATCGGGGCAGTGGGAAAGCGCAGTCTTTCCTTTCTACTCCCACCCTTCTGACCATTACGCGTTTCACGCCCAAAAAGATACACACGAAGACGATGTTTACCAGCCTCAACAATCCTGCACGCCGGGAAGGGGTTGAGCCGGGGCAGCCGAGCCGCGTTTCGGTGTCGTGATAAGAGCCCAACTGGGTCCACCTTGGGTAGCGATCCCGCTAGAGCCTGACAGCTAGTATCACGATGCAATCTTATTGCCATTTTCTTTTCTTGCTCCTTCTATTGTTTCACGGACATGACTAGGAGACCAGGGTAAGATGGATACCCAGCCCCTGAAACAAATTTTCAACGTAACCACTTTGCATTCAGTATTGGATATACGATATCGCGGCTTAGGTGGATCACCTCATGCCACACCTACCTGTGGGTTCTCCGTTCAAAACGTCGCGTTTTCAAGTGCGATGTAGTCTAGAGGTAACCCCCCTGAAAAGTTGTATTTGAATGCTAAACAGATACTTAGGTCGTTAGAATATAGGAATTCATATCCTCGCAACAAAAGAGCCTCGACGCCGTCGCATATGCTGATACCTCATATCACATGTTAAGTAGGAAAATCTCGTAACACCCTCGTACTGCGAGGATGCTTTCTTGTCCTCCGCATTACCTCTATAATATACCTCTATATGCCGCCCACGGCGCCGTCTAATTTATATTCTCTATAACCCGATGCTTTTTTTGTGTGAACTCCGTGCTCGCTTGCTTATGCAGACCAAAAATCAAAATTTCCCTTTCCCAACGACACGGAACGCCTATGCTTTAAACTTGGCAGTGCAGGATAGCTGGGTATCGCACAAATTCAGAGTGTCCACAGGCCGCTTCTGCGCTTCCCGAGTGGGTATACGATAAGCGCGCTTAGAAACAGGCCGACGGTGATACCGATAGCGATGTTGATCATCGAAGCGGCGACATTGAATACTATCGTATCTAGGGGCTGGTTGTTGTCAATTGTGACCTAAGGCGACGCAATTAGCCAGTGACCAAGCCATCATTTCGCGACCGGGGCGGGAACTTACGGTGCTAGTGCCATTAACAATCTCAGTAGAATTGTTCAATTCGTTAGCTGTGCTCAATCCGCTCAACAAACTTCCAGTCGCCGCTAAACCACTCGGGACTTGGACAAAAATGGCGGGTAGAAGTGCCGCCGCGGCCACGCCGTGCCGCAACCTCGAGTACAGATTAGCGAGTACGCCGACGGTGAAAGCGCCCAAAGTGTTCGCTATCTGCGGACTGGCCGCGAATTTGGGGCTGCTGAAGAAATTAACAATGTAGCCGGCGAAAGCGATGATCACCATCACGGGCATCTGCTTCCATTTGGCGTTGTTGACAAAGGCGAGGCAAATAGTAAAGAGCGGCACAAAGAAAAATCGATAGTAATTGGGTATTGGGTTTGGACAGCTCGTCGCGGACGTAGCGTGAGAATCCATCAACCCATACAAAGCGGTCCCGACTGTAATGCCGAAGCCGAGGAATAGCGAATAGATTATGGCGTAAACCATGCGAATGGAACCGGGGACCACGGCGCGAGACTGAAGTTCGAGAGCAGAGCACACTGATGTCGATTAGTATCAATATTGAAAATAGCTACTCGAGATGTGTAGGTACTTACAGACAAACCATCCAGGGAGGATTAGAGCGATGGAGCTCTGAGCCAGAGAAGAGAAGCAGAACAGTTGCCCGCCCTTAATACTGCCAAACGCTCTGCTCAAGAAGCTCGTCAACACAGCAGCGGAGATCTCGAATACGTTGTTGTAGAGATCAGACCTCGGTGCAACGATGATCTGCAGAGTGCCGACGAGACATCCTAGGAAGAAACAGATGGGTAGATCGATCAGCTGCCCTTCAAACGCGAAAGGGGCAACCGTCGCGCTGGCGAACCCGAACCCCAAAACTCTTAGCCACGGGTGGAATTTGTCCTTCTTCTCCATTACTCTCGTTAGCGCCTCGATGGCTTCTTCCAGGTCGAGCTTGTCGTGGAGAACTAGCTTGTATATCTCGTGGGTGTCTCTGAGCTTTCCGAGGTCGATTCCCTGATTCGTGCGGACGATTTTCACTTCAGTGGTATGCGTCGAGCGGTCGTCGAAAGAGATGATCATGCAGCCGGGTAAGTAGAGGAACTGGCCGTCGATCTCCAGGACCCGCGCTGTCATCCTCAGGTATTCCTCCAGACGGTGCGTCGGGGCTCCGAATAGCATAAGGGCCTTGCACATCTTGATGATGTATTTCTGACGCGTCAGCGTCTCCGCAATATGCATCGTGATGCGAATTTCGTCCTCCATCCGCGGCCGACCGAAGCTCAAGATGCGACCGCTCGGGCTCCGCCTGTGCTTCGGCCGCTTCGGATGTTTCGAGCCGCCTGTCCCTGCCGGTCCACTAACACCAGCACTCGCCAAGCGTGCGGATGCTTCCACTAGATTGGCCAGCGTGTCCTGCGAACGGTTCTTCTCGTACCACTTCCGTCGGTTCGGCGTCGTAGCACCGGACGAACCTGGCGTGGTAAATTCGCTCCCCTGTTCCGACTTCCGGCCATGAGGGTAATTGGGAGACTCGGCTGGCTTGTACAGCTTGAGAAGATTCGAGAGGACGCTGGGGCGGAATTCGGTTGGCTGGGACACATATAGCTCGTGTTTCGGCCCGTCGATCGGCGTGAGCTGGCCGGAGCTCAAAGCAGTGCCCGCCGACACTCTGGGATACCCTCCGTGGTTGTGTCTCTGCGTGTGCGATCTGACGAGATTGTACGCCTCCGTCTTGAGAGCGCGGTGTTCCTCTGATGTGAGTTTCTGCGACTGATCCATATTCCCGTTGATATCTGAGAAGTCTTCCAAGGGTATATTAGAAAAGCCAGGGAGCATATCACCGACGGGACCGCTGTGCACCGTTTCAGCCTCGGAATCCAGTGAGGTCCTAGCCGATCCCGGGGCGGATTGGGAACCGAGTAGGTTGGCGGCGACCTGCTGAGCACGCCCCCGAGCCGCGTGCGCCGACATGACCTTCTCCGAGGCCGGATCATCGTCGTCGACAGATTCAGGAATGCTCATAACAGAATTGTAGGAGTTGCCACGCAAGACTGAGGGCCGCGGACGCGGAGGAAGGGACAGGCCCTCATGGCGCGATTGCGTCGCTGAGAGTCCCGACAGGTCCAGGAACGTCGGGCGCTCCTTTTCAGCGATACTGTTGAAGCGCACTCGACCTTTTTCCTTTCGTGTTACGGCGCTCAAGTCGGGAGACGCCGGGTTCTGGGGTTCTTCAGCGGGAGGAGTAGAGGTCGTACTGGCATCATTACTTGGCGACCCAGGAATCTTGTCCATGCCGATAGGGAAAAGTAGCTAGGGCTGGGCTGGGCTGTCGTATGTAGAAACCAACAAGAAACCGCAGACGCGGATAACGCGAGAGCAAGCTCCCGGACAGCGCAAAGGCTTAATTCAGCTAAGCACCGGGGGGTAGACGGATCTAAGTAGAGTCCTAGCGAAACTCTACGGTTTTATTCAGCGTGGGCGTAGGTTCGAAGAAGAGGAATGGTCTAGGTTAGAGTAGGCTAGGTGTTTTGTGTGTTATCTTAAGTAACGTTAGAATTGGGACTTTCTATAAAAAGAACCACGAGAAGCTTGAGACTAAGACTATTCGATGCAAAGCCTATACGAAGCGGAAAGGGCCCTACGGTAGTTGGAAGAAAGAGAAAGTAAACTGGGGAGACGAACAAAGGAATCGAATGACTGAAGTGCTTACGACAAAAGGGTTCGCTACAGCGAGAAGGGGGTGACTAGGAGACGAGCGAGAGAAGACGAAAGACGAGACGAAACAGGAGACGGTAGCTCTTCGTCGAACAAAGCGAAGGCACGAGAAGGGAGGTCCAGAATTTAATAAATTGGGGACTAACCTTTAGACCCGATCTTCAAAGCTCCCCGGGGGTGGGCTACGACACGGATAATGGAGCTACTTTGATGGATACTGTACGCTACCGAGATACTAAGATACTAGGAGCTTGAGCTTGAGCTTGAGCTTGCTCGATCGCACAAGGTCCCAAGTTGTACCCGACTCGCCTCGCATCGTGACGCGCAACACCAACATGTACATGACGATACGTAGTGTACAAAAAAAAAAAAAAAAAAACCAAACCATGACGGAGTAACATATGAAGTCAAGCGCGATGTTCATTATTAATGATACAAGACGGTGCAAAATGGTGACAGCCGGGTGGGCCAATACCACATATGAGCCACATCGAACCGCGTAAGAGCATAAAGGGGGGGGAGAGGGTGATAACGGGCCGATGTAGAGCGCTTGCTGCGAAAGAGTTGGATTGTTATGTCGCTTCGGATTGGCCATCGACAAAACTACCGGCAGACGAACTTCATATGGATAACGTGCAAATGGACAGGCGTCGTCTCGTGAAGTGCAACCCTTCAGGTTCAGCCAAGGACCAAGAAAACGAAGGAGAGGAGGGATGGAGATTCGGATGCGGATGCATAGAGAGGTACCCAGGCTGCCAGGCTGCCAGGTGCCGGGTTGCTTGGGTTGCTAAGATGCGAGGGATCCCTTATCTCGCTGAGACTCCACCGTCGTGAGAGTAAAGAAGGAAAAAATGGGATGGAAGAGATAAAAAAAGAGTAAGACCTAGCGATTCGACGATCCAGACCTCGATTGAGAGGCCCCGACATCTGGTTGGGTGGAGCGGTGAGAGCTACTAATGGCTCGTAATGTTGTGTTCTGACGTAGAAGTACGGAAAGGAGCCAACGGGATCAACAGGGTAAGAGATATGGAGATAGGGAAGACGAAGGCGAAGGCCATGGCGAGGATAAGGTGTCGGGTGTGTCGAGTATCGATGTATAAGTGGGACAAGACGCTGTCAGAACTGAAATGCGCTCTGGACCAGTAGCTGGCACTTGCCATATCCCATTCAGCCCATTCTACAGTCATTAATCAACTAATCAACTTGCCATCGTGGCTGCGTGGGCAATCTCAGCTGCGATGTGGATCTGTGGATCCAAAATCTGTTTTACTGTTTAAAGTACCTGGCCAAGCGGGCCAAGCTGGGATGAGGTCCAAGACGGTCCAAGACAATCCAGGATTGTCCAAGCTTGTTCGGGACGAGTTTAAAAGCGTGCATACGGATTGGCCGATCCGGGACTTGGCTGCTGTAGGTAGAGATGAAGAATAAAGACCTCCCGGTAGTGAAACAGGGCACGGCAGAGCCGCAGGGGGATTGCTGAAAATTTCACATGCGCGGGATGGCCTGAAGATGCCGGGTTGTGTTTGATTGGAGCGGTTCAAGCTTCGTGATTCGTTGGCGAGACTCGAGACTTTCAGAAACGGGTTAAGTAGAGAAAAGACGCCTGCGGCCTGCGGCCAGCGGGCGCCAGCAGCACGAATTCTGTGCAGTGCTACCCTGCCGCCTGTCTCGCCTGCCTCCTGGGTACGCGTACATAGGTACCTCCTGCTCAGCTCCTGTAGGTGCAGCATGCTGTTTGCGTTGGCTTCTCGTTGTTTTCCGCTCTGCAGCCCCTAATGACAAGAAAGTGGCTGTGATGGCTGCCCTATTATTCTAGCGCCATTCGCCATTCGCCATTCGGTAGACGGTAGACGGTTAGACGGTAGCAGGGTAGACGGCTAAGAGTTTACGAGTCGCACGGGATACTACGTTGGGTCTAGTGCAGATCTTCCATTGCCCAATTCGATCATACAGTGCATGCAGCATGTTCCTTCTCGGTTCAGCTTCCAGGTGCTACGTGCTACGTGCTACGTGCTGTGTCTGCTGCCCTGTTGCCCCTCCCTTCCAGGTAGGCAGGTACCTGTAAAGGCGTAACTCTATAAGGGCACTTAAACACGGTATCGTCGGACCCTCTGACCCTCTGGCCTCTGACCTCTGACCTCTGACCTTCAAAGCACGATGATATCACAGGCAAAACCAATTCCAACATTCCAACCCCGACCTGCCATTGCCGACCTGTCCTGCGCTATTCGTATTCCGTGATCGTAGCAGATACAATAGTAATGGCAATGGCAATGGTAATGGATCTTCTCACGTGTGGTGGTATACATCACATACATCACCTGTGGCTTTTCCAAAGTTGATAAAGTTGACAAACAAGTATTCAGTTGTTTCGACCTGACCAGTCAGACTCGCTCCGATGATGGGAACACCGGGATCCGATCATTGCCCTACGCGTCCAGGCAGCCACGGCGTGGAGTGATATATTACACACGACATTATACCGATGTACATACCGATGTACATACATGGACAGGTAGATCACCTCACATACAGGCATACAGGCACGCAGGACCATAAAACACCCGGTCTAATCCCTGCCAGCGGGAGACCTGCGACCTGCGTTCTGCATTCTGCATTCTGCGTTCTGCAACCTGCGTTGTCAATCTGTCAATCAGCCGCCAATGTGCCAATGTGCTTATCCAAAGTGCATCGCTGTCTACGGCGTGCGACGTTCGACCTGTGTGACCTGCATGATATCGAACGTCGTGCTATCGTACCCTAGTCCCAGTCCTAGTCCTGGTATCATATGCATAATCGGCCTGCGCCGTGCAGTCGGTCGCACTAATTGGTTGACGGTCGACATGGCCGACCACTACCGGCGCGTGTAGCGCAATTGCTAGCCCCGGATCTTCACAGCTTCTAGGCTTAGAGCTTTGAAATGGTCGATGGTCTCGAGTCACTGGTGACTGGTCAATCGAACACTAGCTGTTTAGTTTCTTGTGCGATTTCCTCTACCGTCCTTACACGCACTCATACACTGCTACACACAGCCTTGGCGCCATCTTCTAGCTCGGGTCGCGAGGTCTAGAACCGTTGGCTCGAACGATGGACTAGATAGTACGGCCGTTGTGCAAAAACCATCATCGTCGCGCTTCTTCACAGACGAGGCAATTCGTTCGTTGTACATGTATCTCGCAGTGCAACATGTCACTGTACACAGCGTTCACCTCCTTGTCTCTCGGGATTGGATCAATCAGCATCTTGACAAGCACAGCGTTCCGCGGCATCCAGAGTCTTAGGATGAAGAACATGGCCTAGATAGGACTTATTCCCCCGCGATGTCTCGATTGTCAAGCGTCCGGCACCTGGGGACGAATCAACATTGCCGGACTTCACAACTCACCCCTCAAAGCCAATTCCAATCATTCAGCCACAACCCATCACCTCAGTCGTCGAGACCGTATTAAATCGACACACGGCCACCAGACGCTTCGTTTTTCGTCGAGCTCCTCACTTCTTGATCATGTGTTTTCCCCTCTCAATTTGGAATAATAATTGATACAGGTAATATGCGGAGATGAGCTCGATGGAGAGCTTGGCTTCCGCTTCAGTGAAGGCTCGATAGCACGCTCTGCGCCGGAAGGACAGGATTATGGAGTATATTCCGTGATGGTCGAAGCGTGCTTTCGTCGAATAGCCCACTCCGTAAAGGCCATCCTGCCATGTGTCTTTTACCAATGCGCTGAGACCCGTCGTCACTGGTAGGACTGCGAGCTCGGCACTGCCTCTGCCTTTTCCTAGCTAGAGTCAACTTGCTTGTCCACGAAGCACAGAAAGTGAGATAGGTGATAGTACCTGTCAGAGAGCCAGCCATCTTCCATTACACAGCAGCCACCCACCCAACTTCTCGGCACCGCCCGATCACGCTAGTATGAAGTTAATGTGGTGCCATTCTACTATGAGTGCTATTTTCACGACTACTTCTTCGGCCGTGATCAGCGATCATGGTAATTTCTAAGATTGCGTAAAGGAATCCGGATACCGAAGAGATTGAAGGAACAACGCTTTCCGTTAGTTTAGACGAGAACACTCTAACCATCCGAAGATCGACATTTGCAGCATTCGGGAAATACCACAACTGTCTAGATAGTTTGATGTCGAATTCAGAAAAGAAGGTCGAGTAGCGAAAGGTAGCACTCTGAGTTACACGCGGTGTCTGAATAAAATACACAGGCACCCCTCCCCAACGGAAAGTCTAGGCGAGCTGCAAGACGACCTTGGCTCCTATGGCAAATGCAATTCCCGGCGGGAAACTTCCTGCCCGTTTAGGTTCTCGCTTGCCGTACCTGATGCAAGCTGCGAGGCACATATTGCGAGCATATACATCGTATACAATGCCAGCGCAGACTGAAACGCAAGCTCAACGCTACTACTCTGCAATGGCATCGTCAAGAAACTACAAGATGCCTACCTGGGTACTTCATAGCCAGCATGGTTACGCTTCTAGTACCTAATCACAATGGGGCAACTCGACGCGGTAACGTAACTGTCACCGTAGCAATTACATGAAGATCCCTTATGCAAGATCATCCTTGCCACGTAAATAGCAATTCGCCACTATGTATACCGTCTCTCGAGGTGGGTAGGGGCAGTCCAGCACGAATTCCTTCTTGGGCGAAATGCATGGAGGGATACATCATCGACAATTGTCAAATCACGGCGGGGATGGAAGGCAAACAACTCTCACCGTGGGTAGCGAGGTATTATACGTGCATGGTATGCCAGACGCCGGGATTCGGAAGCAACCAGGCAACTAGCCGTTGCAGAGAAGCAACCTCGCGGTGTACGTAACCGTTGAGATCGTACCTATAGATACCATAGGGGGAAAAAAGGCAACAGAACCATGTGTTTCCGCGGATTGGGATGTTTGCTGGTAGGTATGCGATCGAATTTAGGTTGAGATGAGGTTTCTTCAAGCTCAACAAGCAAACTGCTACTACGATTGGATCATCCTCTCCGCGCTCTGCAGTGCAACCACCCTCGCTCGCAAACTGGTGACCTATAGCTAGGACGAACCAAACTGTGGAAATAAGTCCCAAGTGGCTGCAGATAACTCAATGTCACCCGCTCAAACTGTGACGTGCAAGGAGTTCCTCACGGTGGCCTGGAACGGAGAATAGAGATAAGCACATGTTTTCGATCCTAGGGGAAAGGTCGGTAGAGAGTATCGGTTGTACATCATGTCATTCGCGTCCTCATATCGATTGCCAATGACAAGGCATGAACTAGGCCCGGCCATATAGTTTATGTCTCAGTCTGTCTCTATTGTTGAATCTCTATAGAGATCATTGGTTTATGTTATCAGGATCCGAGAAGATCCATGCTATATGATGACACATGCTATTTCAGGTTGGCAGAGCGGCTGTAGCATTGACGACAGCATTGGGAACTATAGCATGGCTGGTTATAAGGAATTGGAACGATAGACTTTGTTGCATTTAGAAAGGCGACGCTATGATGCTGAATTAGGTACCCAATGTAAGTTTCTGTGTGAGTAAACAGTAGGGAGAATTGACGTACGCAAACCACATGGAGGAAAGGATTGTCCATAGTCTAAGGTCGGATAATCCCATGGAATCAGTCTTGTTGCTCGGCAGTTGTGCCGAAAGATCCCAAATAGAAACTTTATCGAGTGAGAGACCCTAATGCTGCTTCTCTTTGCTTATCCCTTGGATCTTCCCGGTTCATTATCTCCTATGAGTAATTTTGAAACTTGGGGGGTTTTGAATAAAAGATGAGTACCCAGGCAGCCAAATAGCACAGCTCATCTGAAAAGGGGGTAGCTTCGGTAGCAAAGTCAAATTCAGTCAGCACTGTCAGTTAAATGCACTGCGAATTCGTCCGACAGGCCCTTCTATGTAATTATATCAGTCTCTCTCATACGTACCTAGGTACCTAGGTACCTATGTAACATGTCTCTATATTATCTAATTCTATCGTAGAGGTAGATATCACATACTCTTCGATACGATCTTACAAGTAAGACCGTTACCCTATTGTAATTTAATGGCTGTATCGTTATATTTACAATGGAACTATCTAATAATAGCCAATTTGGTGTTTAGTTTATTAATCTTACCGAACAAGGCAGAATAGACAGGCGTGTGAGTTAACGCTGGTATTAAAATCAGCCTTCTCTCCTTTAAATGCTACATGGCGAAACTATTGCGCTCAACATTTTTATTTTTTATAATATTTGATCCGACTGGGAGCACTTGGTGTCGAGTTGTGCTTACTACTCATCAATTTTAATATCGACTATCAATAAGCCCTTTATTACTATCCTAAGGCTTTCACGATACTTGGCTATCTCCCGGGTGATTCAATACTCCCCTCGATAGGTCATGTTTCAATACTGACTTACAAGCAATCATGCCAAGTGACTCCGTAAGGGCAAGCACCATTGATACTACCAGACGCCTATTATCATCTCTATCCACCACAATGATAGCTATCGATTCCCGAGAAGGTACCTAGTCAAACATCTGATGGATGTTTGTGGCTACCTACCTCCTGAGTATTAGCCGGGAATCTATGAAGTTTGCCTTTACTCGGTCTTGGATCTTGTGCCGAGTGTCTAGACCATGATCCTAGTAAGAGGATTCGTGAGTTTGACAACTAGATGGCGCTGTCCGGGTATTCAAACACGGTCTGTGGCGATTGCTCGTCTTTAAAATTTGTTGCTGTTGCACTGCCGCCATGGGCTCTTATATATATCATCTATGTTAGAATTACGTGTGGGAAAACATGTCTATAGCAAGAAGCGAATGATTACTCTATTAAGGAGTTTAATTTTGCATAACTCAAATGGTCGAGTTAGTATGAATGCCTCCAAGACTAGAAGCTCTGGTATCCGAAATGGTCACTTACGGTCGCATCATCCCATATTATACGGACAAATGCTGTCTACTCTTGGGTAGGAGGTGCGTCTAACAGGACTAAAAAGGCAGGCAAGACTCATTTCACTTTTTGAAATGTTAAAAGTAACAGACATTGCGACACTTAGAACAGTCGGTGGTATTTATTATCGTCATTTCTGTCATCGCTAAGGTCCTAGTTTACCGGTTGGCGGCCCGGGCTTCTGAGTTGTCTATTTTTAAATAATGATTATTGAAATATATTAGTTACAGTGGTGATTGGGAACGAGTGAGTGCGTGTTAGCTGTTAGCCAGTAAGGTGCAAATGGGATTTCTCGATCACTTATCTGGCAGCTTCAAGCTTGCCGATCGTCTCTTCCTTCTCTTCTCCGGGTCGTTCCACGCCTGCTTGATAGCAAACACGAGGCTGATGGCAAGGCCAAGACCTGCCAGTCCAATACCCAAGTACAATGCTCCTCTGTAGCCCCTGAGTAAATTGTCGTTCTCTGTGAACCCGCCACTATCGACTCGCATCTCGACCGTGCCGGCGAATCCAAGCCCAAGTGAGACGCTGTAATTCACCACGGTATTGATTAGACTTGCCGCTACACCTTGATGTTGCTTAGGGAGAGACGCCGACATAATGATGGTCCCGGCCGGGAACGACATGTCCATACCCCACGGTATGATGAGACTGCAGACGAAGGTCTGGGCCCAGTAGGTTTGTTCCACGGGGGCTACGGCTACGAGGATAACTCCAACCAAGAAAAACGTCATTGACATGACCATAACGACACTCGATCGTAATTTCCCCAGGATAATTCCAGTGGTGATAGATGCGGCGAAGCCCGATGCGGGAATGGGGCTGAACCATGCCGAGATCTGGAGGGGACTGCCGTGTCGTAGGTTCGCATAAAACTGAAGCAGGTAGAAGAGCCAGATACCAAAACAGGCCCAGCCGCAGGCTATACATGCCATGACGAAGCCGACGTCGCTAGTCAGGACTGCGAAAGGGATGAGCGGTTCGGCGGCAACCTTGGTCTCGATGATAAAGAAGCACGGAAGTAGGATCATGCCGAGCAGAAGACAGATATATACGTAGTCTCGATCCTGTCTCCAGCCGACCACTACGGCTTGGTTCCACGCGAAGTTGATGAGGACAAGCGACGTGACGCCCACGACGCCGCCGAGCAGGTCGAGAGCCTGAATAGTCTCGGCCCACGTGCTCGGCGGGGGGCGGGTACGCGGAATCGACGGGACGAAGATGACGACGAGGACGGCCAGCACGGCCAGCACGATAGCGAAGGAGAAGAAGGTCCACGGCCACCACACGAGATCGAACAGCGCCGAGAACGTGGCGCCGACGATGGAGCCCGAGGGCGCGCAGGCGCCGAAGAGCGCAAACGCCATGGTCTTGCGCATGCCGTCCGGGTAGGCCGCGCCGAAGATGGCGAGCCCGTTCGGCATCGTGATGGCGGGGCCGATGCCGGATAGCACACGCGCGAACACGAACATGACGTAGCCGTTCTCCTTGTCGTAGATGCTGAGGCCGGAGATCGTGGTCCAGACCGCGAACCACGCGTACCCTATGCACAGCATGCGCTTGTAGCCGTAGAGGTCGCCCAGCCGCCCCGAGACGAGGATGAAGGTCCCGACCGTCAGGCTGTAGCCGGCCACGAGCCAGCTCAGGTCGCCGGCGTTCGAGACGTTGAAGCTTCGCCCGATGCTCGGGAGCAGCAGCAGCACTTGCCCCAGGCCTAGCTGCGTCGTGAACATAGAGAGGCAGATGACGATGATGAAAGTGACTTCGCGCCATAGCGGCAGCCCCAGACCTGGGTAGTCCTCTTTCTGCGATGCCGCTTCGTCAGCTTCCCGTGGTGGTGGATACCCGTCTATGTTCGGGAGGTCGTGTTCCGAGAAGGCGGATTTGTGTTGCGGGTATGCAACTCCGTTCTTCCCCAGCCCGCTCCTAGGTGCCTCGTCCTCCGATGCGTTTTCGAGGAACGTGAAGTGGTCTTCAGACCGACCATGAGGCCGGTTCAGGGTATCGGGAGTTCCTATTAGGAGATCGAGCTCGGAGCCAAAGTCCCACTGCGAAGTCTTTCGTTTCCATTTTTCCAGGGATTCTGCATTGTCTGGATCAAATGTAGTTGAGAGCCGTTTGCTATACCGCTTGGTTGCTGGTTCCGGCACCGAGGGTAGCCGGATTGAAACATTCCTGTATGATGGTTAATCAATTGAAGATACTTTCTTGGGAGGAAATGATCCAAAATTCAATTCGCTTCCTTGGAACCAAAGCAAAGTGAAGGGACCAAGAAACAAGAAACATCCGGCGTAACCTACCTGGGGTTTTTCGCGGACATGGCACGATATCTTAAAATCAATGGATTATAATGGTGAACTCAAGTCATACATGGCTTCTATATCTCGATAGAGCCACATACCCCAGCATATAAAGAACATGAAGCACGGGTCAAAAGTTCCTCACATTTTCAGACCCGTCCACTGTATGTCGAGGATTTCCTCCTGGGTCACGTATTGGCCAAATAACGTTCTATCCCCTAGAGCTTACATAGCTGACCACTATAATTATAGGGTATTAAGTCATTCCATCATCAGTTAAGACCGTGCAAGTAGGACTCCTCACGCACTATGCGCGGAGCAAAAAATGTGCGAGACTGTTGGCTCGCACCTACATGCACTCGTGATTTGCTGGTTCCTTGGTGTTGGTTGGGATGCAACACCGGAGTAATATGACGCATGCTTATAACGTCCGCCGAATCCGAGAATCGGTGCCCGATTAAAGCTCGGGCTCGGAGACGGCTAAGCCACGCGAAGCTTCTCAGCTAACCTTGTGTATTCTAAGTGCAACGCTTCCGCTGGGTTTGGTAAATTGATTCGAGCGGCTGAGTCATAAGCTTGCTACCAACCGGAATGACATGATGTTTAATTTTAGCGTCCGTTGGATGCTGGATGCTGGATGCGAAGATCCAAGTCCGAATTGGAAGCTCGGAGATACGCTCAGCCGGCTGGATTTATAAAATACACGACCAATCCTTGCAGTCAAGTGATAAGCTTGGTACCAAAATGATAGAATATCTTCGTTTTCGTTTAACTTATTTCTCTATCTATTTTAAACTACTTTATTTTATTCATCTCGTACGCCGTGGCGCCTTCACGTTTTATTTTACTCGTATTACTAGTCAAACGTTTTGATCGCCGACCACCCCTTCTCCTTCCCCGCGTTTATAGCCATAGAAGAGGTATACACCGGTCTGAACTTGGTGAGATAAAGTTGTACGTAAGATCGTAAGATCTCTGGCGTGGGAACAACAAGGTCCTTGATCAAGACAGCGCCTCGCGTCTCCCACGTGAGTACAAGGCATAAGATCCAGCAGGATCCCTCAATGTGGAAGGATTAGCTCATCTCTGGTCCGAAAGATCCTGTGTATATTTTAGGTATGGATTTACAACAGCACATATCCTCTGTCCTCCATCTTTTATCAGAAAATATTACTAAATGATCACCCCAGAGAGTGCATTAGTTCCCTTCTTATATACCGTTTGATAATAGTTCCATTCCTTCACTAGTGTTTCCGATATTCGGCAGATTGACTTCCTTGGAAGAATATTCCTTGGAAGGCTGCACAGGACCAGGATGCCCTCGGATTGTGAGTAGCTGCCTGTAGTCCTAAGGGCTGAATTGGCTGGCGGTCAACAGTCCTTCCTGTACAAGCCCTAGATCTTACTAACAGGATTATTACCTAAAGGATTTGATCCGAAGTATTTCTGCTCTTATGGGCTCACCTATTAAAATTACGTATTTTTGATCTAGAGAATAAGCATCAAAATTACTAAGTGAAAATTACCCCTTTCAGCTACCAGATCTTTGAAAATTCAGTATTATTGGGTCGGAGAGTACGCCAGGCTGTGCTAATACCCACCTGTCGCTCCATCCTTCTAGTCTGCCAGTCAGATCTCATCCACCTATCACGTATTCTACATCCTTCCAATTAGATCGTCTCTTACTGGTCGTGTCGTACACCATGATATGCAGTAAGAAGGTTCAGCACATTCAGCTACAGTTTTAAAGGAACTGGGATCTTCCAAAAGGAACTGAGGCAGGCTTCACTATTTCCACATGGCATGTATATATACCTTATATACCTAATATATATTATCCTCTATCGACTACATTATTCTGTTTACAGCTTGGCGTCCCAGACGTTGGTAGTTACCTACCTGATGGCTAATTGCGCTGCGTCTAAAACCAAATTCGAAACCTGACCGATGTAGCTATGGCGGCGCAACCACGGCGACCACAGCTGAGAATCGCGGTTAGTAATGATCTTGACCCATCGTAGACTCGAGATCGAGGGTCGGAAAAGCTGTGACACTGACACTAGAGTGAAAAGTGCGAAGAATGCCGACGAAAAAGGATCAAATGCGACAGGGGAACACCGCAATGCATGCCTTGTGCTACTTCCGGGAAAACTTGCGTTGTGAGAGACAACTGCCCGCGCAGAGGTCCAAAGAAGGGATATCTCAAGACGCTACAGAACCAGATAGGTAAATCCTGCTGTCAATCATTCTACTTTAAACCTGTGGCTTTTGGGCTGATGGAAAGCCTTGCTACGGCAGAGGACCTACAAACCCGGTTAAACGAACAACAAGAGGTATCAACTGCGGAGACAAGAACCTATTCGCCCTCTCGAGAGGAAATCAACTCTGACAACGACAATGGCGGCAACATGATGGACAGCATTGAAGTTCAGAGTACATCCACTACCACCCCCATAACACTTGGTGATATCCAGCTATGGACGCAGCCGTTAGAAGTCCAGTTCCCCACCATGCAACCAGGGCCATGGGACTGTATCGAGAACTCTTTTCCATGCTTGGACTTCCCGGTATTGGATCATACTCAGGAACCGGCTCCGTTTGCAATGGGGGTTGGACTCCACATCACTCCGATGATGCATAACGACTTGTAGGTTTTGGACGCAGAAGGCCGATTTACAGACCAACTATATTAACATTACTCGTAGAGATCAGCTCTATTTCGATCGGGCTTACATGTTTGCGCCGATATTGCAAGCACATCGCTACCGTTCCTGGTCCAAACAGCCGAATAAGAGCAAGCAGCAGACGTGCTTGCAGCATGCCATGTGGACGTTGGCGTCATCACTCACCAGCCAGTTCCAAGTTGAAGCACGGCAATTGTACGGGGAGACAAGACAGCTTCTGCATGAGATCGAGTCAGAAGAACCCTGTCACCAAATATCCATTGAGCAGGCCCAGGCGTGGCTCTTGCTTGCGATCTATGAGCTAACGTGTGAGGACTACCACCGATGGATGATGTCCGCTGGAATGGCCTTTCGCTTGATCCAAATGATGAGGTTATATGAGCTTGATACACATGAAAGCCCTTCCACTTCGCAGGCCCAGGAACAGTACCCAGCGCAACTTAGTCCTTCGGGGCAAGTCCAAGATGACTGGATCGATGTTGAAACGAAGAGGCGGACGTTCTGGCTTGCATATACAATCGACCGTTTTACGAGTATGGTCGACGGATTGCATATGTTCTTCGACGACCGGATGGTTAGTCTGCCTAATCCAATCATTCCGAATATCAGTATATTGACTTTTTCCTAGATCCGTACCCTCCTGCCGGCTCCCGAGGCAAACTTCGCCAGTGGTCGTCCCATGGAGATGAGTTTTCTCACGGATGTTGTCCGCGATGTCGATCTAGAGCGGCCGGACGAAGACTTGTCGTCCTTTACAGAGACCGTTATCGTGGCTCATATTTGTGGACGGGTCCTAGAACATAAGCAGAGACCTATGGCTAGAACCCGCGATACCACCGTGGAATTCTGCCGCCGACATCGATGCATTAATGCGCTACTGGCGCAGCGCATCACGATGATGCGAATGCATGCCTCAGCAGAGCACTTGGACCCCGTCCTTACCTTTACTGCTCTGGCAGCACATATCTCTGTGCTTATGCTCTACGACTTTATCGAATCCAAGCCATTGGGAACCAAAGTACAAGCAACACAGCTTACTAATACGCTCCACGCCGAGTGTCAACAACAAGCACTGGACGCTGTAGCCGATATATCTCTTTTGGTTGTCGCACTTGACCGGCACTTTCAGGTAAGGCAAACCCCCCAAGCAATGGTGATCAACAGGCTGTCATGATCCTCGGTGAGCCAATTTGCAGCGCAAAAAGACAAATTACTAAATGTTATTCAACTTTACAGACGCATCCTTTGACGCCTATCCTGCTCCTTTTAGCTGCCAGATTTTCGCAGTCGCACCCTGGGCTGAATGATGCTTCCAACAAGCTCATGCCTTGCATCATAACAACGTTGCAGTCCTCGATCAACCTGAATCGACTTTCACAGAGTTTTCTTCAGCTCATACGACCTCAAAACGACATTTATGTTTCATTCACCTAGAGTCAACCAGGCAACGATTTAAATTGGTCGCGCCTAACCCATCAGGGACTGACATATGTAAATTTTATAGAAATATTATATACCCACGCAGAGCAATCTTCTTATCTAGACAAAGGCAGTAGTACCTACGGAGGAATATTAGAGCCCATAAAAATACATAATATACTAAGTTTTACACTGTACGAAAAGTATTTCTGCTAGTGTCGCCGACTTTGTTAATTTGCAGTACACGAAGGACGGGGGGCCTAAGTCAGTGTTAGAAACACAAATAGGAAGACAGTAATGCTGAAGGACCAGAAATCGAAGTTGTAAGGTACCGATATTAGTAGGCGTATCGTGTTCACAATCCCTCTGGCACTGCCAAGGGTTTCGATCCAACAACCCATAGTAGTAGACTGAGGATACGCCGTATATGCGGTGTCTGCAGCGCATCGGCAGCAAGCAGGCTCCACCTGGAGCAAAGAGCGGGTCTCGCTGTATATGACTAGAAAACAACTAGATCAGTAGATAGAAGGATGCGGGAGATTGACATTCCCTCTTAGTGCTTAATAATTCCCCACTCTGTCACCAGCCCCTATGCGGTTCGTGGATATCGGTACGAACGTGTTATTAATACCCCGAAAGCTGCTAACAGAAAACGATTGGATTGCTGACAGTTGCCAAATCACCCGTACTTCATTTTGAACTTACTCGTTCCCCTTAGTAAAACGAACTCATGTGAATGTATTGTAGCATGCTAGAGGATTGCTCATAGTTTGTATTGTTGTATCTAAAAGTTGCTCTTTGAACGCTCTGTTAAGACATATACAAGGGATATAAATAAAATATAATCCGAAACGCTATTCTATGAAGGAAATCTACGATACAATCCACATAAAAAATCTACTTTAATTTTCATAGTAACTGACCAACGCCAACCAGAAAATGAGTCCTAGTCTAACAAATGACATTCTTGCCGCCCTCAACCAAGTATGAAACATCATATCCCTTCTGAAAATGTAAACACGTATAAACTTAATTCAGCGATCTATCCACCTTTGAATTTAGGAAATAAGGACGTCGGTGATTATAAACCGATCATGACCAGGCGGCCCGGGACTCTAAGCATCCGTCGCGAGGTGGCGGCTCTTCTCCGCAACGGTGGCGGCCAGGGCGGCCAGGGAGGGGGTTTGCAAGATATTGAAGATGGAGATGTCGGCGGCGGCCTGCAGGACGAGCATGTTGCGCAGCTCGACCGCGACGAGGGAGTCGACGCCGAAGTGGGCCGGCGGCTTGCTCAGGTCGATCTCGGCCACGGGGGTCATGAATATGTCGGCCAGCTTGGCGGCGATGGCGTCGCCGATGAGAACGGCTCCCTCCTGGCAGGACCCGGCGTCCCCGAGCCGCGCGGCGAGCGACATGCCGCCGCGGTCGTCCCCGTCGGGCGCTCCGGCCCGCGACGACGCCTTGCTGCGGTGCCGCAGGGGCGAGAAGCGCGCATCGCGTCCCAGCTGCGAGCGGCCGTCGACGTCCCACTGGGGGCCGGGACCGGAGTTAAGGCCGACGATGATCTGGGACCGCCCGCCGAGCGGGTGGGCGACGGCGGCCTTGAGGGCCCGGAGCACGATGTCCTCGTCGAGCATGGCGAAGTCGCCGTCCTTGCGCAGGCGGTCGGCGACCTTGGCGGACTTGGCGACGTAGCCGATGTCCGAGATGGGGCCGAGGTCGACGGCCACGGCCGGCAGGCCCCGGACCTGGCGCCAGCGCGCCAGGGCGTCCTCGTAGGAGCCGCCGCCGGCGTAGTTGGTCTGCGACGTGATGCCCACGATCCCCGAGACGGACGACAGCATGACGAAGAAGTCGAGCGAGCCCGGCCGCGAGAAGGCCGCGTGCAGGTTCCGGGTGCCGTCGAGCTTGGGCTGCAGGCCGGCGCGCCAGTCCGCGAGCGTCATCTGCTCGAAGACGGCGTCCCGCAGCAGCATGGCGCCCTGCACGACGCCGCGCACCGGCGGCAGGCCCGCGTCCTCGCAGGCGCGGAGGGCCCGGGCCAGCTCGGCGGCCCGCGCGACGTCGCAGCTGACGGGCCGCACCCGGCAGCCGGTCGCGCGCAGCTCGCGCACGAAGAGGGCGCCCTCGGTGTTCTGGTTCGTGTCGAGGTCCAGATCGCCGGCGCTGCGCGATAGGAGGATCAGGTTCCTGGCGCCGTGCTCTACCAGCCATTGCGCGACCGACCGTCCGATGCCGCCGACGCCGCCGACGACAAGGTAGGATGCGTCAGGTCGCAGTCGGAGCCGCGCCGTGAGACCCTTCGGCCGCGGGACCACCCTGGCCCGTTCGTCGGGCCCGGCCGACAGCACGACCTTGCCCGTTTGGGCGCCCGTCTGCACGAACCGGAAGGCCGCCTGGGCGTCCTGCATGGGGTAAATAGTGACGGGGTGGACCGGCTTCAGGGTCCCCTGGTCGAAGAGACGGGCGATCTCGCCAAGCGCGCCGTGAACGTTAGGTCCACGGTGACGCAAGAGCGTCGGAACGTCCAACGAGGTGAACGAGATGCCGCGGGAGAATGACTCCAGCGCGACTAGGCTGTTGGCCTCGATTTCTCCCTTCCCGATTTCGATCAGATGGCCCAACGGCGCGATGGCGCCGAGGCTTGCCTGCAGTAGCGTACCAGGCAGCGAGTTGAGCACGACGTCGACGCCGCGTCCCTTCGTGGCGGCTAGGACGGCTGGGGCGAACGAGGCGTCGCGGCTGTTGAAGATGCGCTCGGCAGGGATGCCGTGTTCGCGCCGGAGGAAGTCTCGCTTTTCTTGTGACCCGGCCGTGGCGTAGATCTCGGTCACGCCCAGGTACTTCGCCAGCATGATGGCAGCCTGCCCAAAGGCCCCGGCCGCGGCATGGATGAGCACCGACTGTCCGGGCACGAGACGAGCGGTGTCAAGAAGTCCAGCATAGGCCGCGGTGAAGGCCAGGGGAAGCGAAGCGGCAGTCTCAAATTCCATGCCGATAGGTATCTGGACAACACCGTGCCACGAGACACGGGCGCAGCTGGCAAAAGAAGCGCCCGCCAAGAGCGCCATGACACGGTCGCCGACGTTGTAGCCCTTTGCCTGAGCCTCGGCACCGACACGCGTGATGATACCCGAGCATTCGAGAGCCATGGATCGATCCTTGAGTTGGCCCATGGCCGCCGAAACGTCTCGCGAGCCAAGTCCGTACGCCCGCGGCGTGATCTCAACTAGCTCTGGCGACAACATCTCGTGGTTCCAGTGGTTTTCCTCGTCGTCAGCAAAAGCTAACGTGTCCAGATATCCCGGGATCCCCACCTCCAGCCGCAGTGGCCGGTTCTCCTGGAATAGGGGTTCTAGGGGGATGCTAGTAACGGCATCTCTCTTCTCGTCCTGGGTTTCCTGCAGCAATTCATTCCAGTTCGGCACGAGCGAGCCAACTACCGCGTCGTCGCATTGCTCGTCTTTGAAAATACGGGGAATAAGCAGAACACCCTCGCGCTCGGCGTATTCGAAATCGGCCGGGCCACCCTCGGTGTCGGCTCGCCCGAATCCTTCCTCGAGCACGCGCACGATAGTCGACACGACGTTCTCTCTACCCCGGGACCATCTCTCCGCCTTGTAAGCGGGATCGAGGTCCAGGGAGAGGTAGGGACGGCCGATGTACTCGTTGCGCAGCACGCGTAAGAAACCCTGGCTGACAGCTTGCTCGGGCGCCTCGCTGTCCACGGCGCCGCCGGTCGTGACCCAGAGCAGACCGCTGCACTGCGTGACCATGGCACGGAGTCCTTCCATCCGCGCCGCATCGAGGTCCGCCAGCATGGGCTTGTCCATCTCGCCTACGAAAATGCAGATCTTGTTCTTGTAGGCGTCCAAGCTGCTATCCTCAAGCGTTAGATGCACGGGGGTGGGGGTGCCTATACTGATCAGGGCCTCGATGCGACAGGCCAGCATATCAATAAAGCCCGGAGGTGGAGGCGTCTTGCTGCTAGTCACCATGGCGATGCTTTCTCGGCTGTTGGCTCGGCCAAGGTCAGATTTCTGGTTTTCGGCGAGGGGCACGGTGGACATGATGATGCTGCTGGCATGCATGATGTCGCTCTGCAAGTCGTGAACCTCGAGATCGACACCGCTAAATCCAGCATCCCGAAGCACCCCATCCCAGAAGGACACCGTCGGGGTCGGACTTGTCTGGTGGTCGGGCTCCTCGCCCTTTGACAGTAGGCCGAATATGAACTCGACATCTACCTGGTCCTTGGTCGTCTCTGCTAACAAGAACGTGCCGCCTGGCTTCAGCAGGCTGTGCACATTGGCCACGGCACTGGTCACATTCTTGGTCGTATGCAGCGCATGGGAGGCTACAACGACATCGTAACTCCCTAGAGCGAACTTCTGCTTGGCTGGGCTCTGCTCGATGTCGAGTTGGTCGAACTCGAGCAGATCAGCCCAGTCAGCAAGGTGAGCGCGGGTATCCTCCAACAACTCTGGAGATGGCTCGGTGATGTGCCAGCTGCCCATCAGGGGTGTCTTGGGCGTGCCAAGTGCCGCCAACATGCGACGTGTGGCGTGGGGGCCAGCTCCGGCGCCGATCTGGAGGATGCGGGCAGCCGGGTTCTTGTGCACAACTTTGCGCAGCAGCGTGGAGAGCTTCTGAAGTGCTGGTGACCGACGTATCGAGTTGGCGTTGTACTCATGCAGCAACCCGCTGGTTTCCGGGATGGGCTCACCGCGGAGGATGGGCGCGAGGGCGGCGCCGAGGCGGCATACCAACTCACCATCGACACTTTGCGAGGCCGTAGCGGCTAAGTATTCTTGACGTTTCTCTGGACTGTCCAGTGCTCCTTGTCCGTTACCAAGAGCCACAACACTGGGTCCCTCGGCGGCTTTGTGGACCAGTTCGCGCAGCCATCCGTAGTACTTTGCGAGATGTGGCTGTTTCTGCAGTTTGGCTACATCCTCAGGGGTGAGCGTGCGCAGCGCGTCCTGGGCAAAAATAACGCACGCGCGCTGCAAGTTCCTGGCGATGTCCGCGTCGGCCTCGGACTCGGGAGCGGAAACGAGTTGCTTCTTGACCTGTGCTAGAGCCAACGGCTGTTGAAGTGACAGATCAGAGCTCCACTCGAGCTTGCTGCACACCTCTTGCTCCCACTTGCTGGTGGCAGCGGACGCGGCAGCGCCCTTGTTGGCGGCGTCCTGGCGCGCTGTGGCCCCACTGCCGCGCCCCAAAGAGGCGCACTCGAGACCCTGGATTTCCAGCACTGTGGCGTCCGTCTGACCGTCCACGACGGTGACGTCAACACACCCGCTTTGGGGGTCATCGTGTAACAGTGACGTGTCGCAACTTAGCGTGTGGCCGATCTCGCGGCTGATCTGGCTCGACACCCACATCGACGCGATAGACCGCGGCACCTTTGGATCTTCTTGAAGGGCCCCTACGCTCGGCAGCGTGGAATAGAAGGCCACAACGACAGCATCGAGCGTGATCGGGTGCAGCAGGGTAGTTTGTGCCGCTACTTCTGGATCCGTGTCGGAAGAAGCTTCGTGTCGGATCGTGATGTCGCATAAGGACCGCGGTTCACGCCCGTCCTGGATGATCTTGGTCGTATTCTGGAATAGGGGGCCGTGGTAGACGCCCCGGGCCCGGAGGTTGGCAAACATGTCCTGGGGGTCCTTCTGGCGCGTGTAGATGGATAGCGGGCGCCGCTCTGTCTCGGGGGCTGCCGTTTCTCGCTCCAGCGTGATCATGCCCCGAGCGTGCAACGTCCACCGGTTCTCCAACGTGACTGACGATACCTCGAATCGCCACCATCCGCGTGCGCCAACTTCCCGCTCGGGAACTGGCCGGAGCGTAGTCCGGATCTCAACGCCGTCGGCATTTTCAGGAACTACCAGGGCGAAAAGGAAGTTGACGTCCCGCAGGCGGAATCCCGAAGCAGGCTTGTCTTTCCCGGTCGCACCAGCCTGCTCCAATTGTCTCGCGGCCTCGATCGCCAGGCAGATGTAGCCGGCGCCTGGGTACACAATACTGCCCTGTAGCATATGATCGCGGACCCAGGGGGTTTCGGAAATGCGTAATACACGGCGCCACACGGCCACGCTGGGGTCATTGCCGGGGACGGGCATACCGAGTAGCTCGTGGGGTGGCTGGCTGCGCTCGCGGATGGCCCGGTTAACCCTTGCCTCTTGCCAGTGGCGCATGCTGTGGTTCCAGGGGTACGAAGGTAAATCCGTCAAGACGCGGGGGCCGTCGTCGTCATACTCAGGCATGGGGAAGTTGATCTCGGTCATGACGAGGGGGTGTCCTTCGCGGAAGAGGTTGATGGCGGCCGATCGCATACTGTCGCCTGCGTGCTCATCGCGTACAAGTGTGCCCCAGTATGGCAGCTCGATGCCCTCGAACTCGGGCAGCGACAAGATCTCGCGGATAGGCCCGCCCAATGCCGTATGGGGGCCGACCTCAAGCAACACGTCAACACTTCTACCCGTCGGATCATCTAGATCGCCCAGCACCATGTCGGTGAAGGCGTCCACAAATTCCACCGGTTGCACCAAACTACCAACCCAATGGTCGGGACTAGCGATTTGCTTAATGTCGGTGATACGTCCACCAGTAACTGCGGACGAAAAGATCACCGTCGATTCTTTCTCGGCTTCCTGCGGATGTCGCTTGCCATGGCTTGCTACATCGCGCGCCATCTCGAGTCGAAGGCGCTCCCGGTAGGCGTCCGCGAAGGGATCCATGTGGTGTGAGTGATAAGCCTGCTGGACTTTGAGACGACGCGCGAACACGCCATCCTCCTTGCACATCTCCTCAAGCTCTTGGACGGCAGGTGCGTCACCAGATATGGTGACACTCTGAGGGCTATTGACGCACGCGATTACAGCTTTGCCGTTCCCCTTCGTTAGCCTGTCGAGGTAGACCTGCACTTCCCCGGCGCCCAATCCGACCGCTGCCATAGACCCCTTTGCGGCACCCTGTGGACGTAGCGTCTCGTCTGCTGCAAGCACGGCGCGATAGTAGGCAGTCGCCATGGCTTGACGATGCGTGAGGGCACCCATGGCGAAGGCAGCCGCGATCTCGCCCGATGAGTGGCTTGTGACAGCCGTGGGCGTGATGCCCCACGACTCGAGTAGGCTTACCAGGGCGATCTGCAGCGCCACACATACGGGGATGCTGATCTCGGTGGCGTGGACCCTCGTTGTCTTCTTGTCGCGCTGTAGCTCCTCGAGGAGCGACCAGTCGGCCCCGAGAGCACGCAGATGCGCCTCGGCCGCCTCGATCGACCGGCGGAAGACCGGGTACGACGTCAGCAGCTCGCGGCCCATGGCGTACCACTGCGCACCCTGGCCCGTGAAGACCATGCCGATGCGCGGACGATCCGATGGTCGGCGGCTGGGCTTGAAGCGAGGTGAGTCCAGGAGTTGGATGGCGGCGTCGAGCGTGCCGTCCTTCTCGAGACGCACCTGGTGGGCCGCAACCCACTGGAAAAGTGTTCGGCGCTCGCTCAGCGTGTAACTGAGATCGCGTAGCAACTGCTCGGAAGCCTCGTAACCAAGTGACCTGTGCTTCTCCAGATACGCCTTGAGGTCCGAGACCATTTGCTGACAGCCCCGCTCGTCGCGCGCGCTGAGGATCAACACTTTGGTGTTGTCAGTCGTATCGTTCGTATGACTGTTGCCGTTGGTATAGCCATTGCCGTTGACATGCCCATTACCGTTCTTACTGTGGTTGCCATTGCCATTGGTGGTAACGACATCCAGACCCGGCGTAGAGGTCCATGGGTCGGCGCTCTCTAAAATGACATGAGCGTTCGACCCGCCGTAGCCAAAGTTGTTGACGGACAAGCGGCGTGGGCCGCCGACTAGACTTTCGGGCCACGACTCCATCGCCGTCGCCACTTTGAGCCGCCACTCCTCGAGCTTGAGCTTCGGGTTGGGCGTCTCATAGTTTACGGAGGCCGGGATCAACCCCTTCTCGAGGCACAAGACACCCTTGACTATGGCGGCGAGACCCGATGCGGCCTCGGTGTGGCCGATATTCGTCTTGACGGAGCCGATACGCAAGAAACTCGCCTCGTCATCGCGACCCCCGTTAAAAATGGCCGCCATGGCCCCCGCCTCGATGGGATCACCGGCCGGGGTCCCTGTACCGTGGGCCTCAAAGTACTGAGTGCCGCGCGGGTCGAGGCCGGCGCGGCGGTAGCATTCGCGCATAAGCTCCACCTGGGCGGCGCCCGACGGCGTCGTGATGGTGTCTGTCTTGCCGTCCTGGTTCAGGGCCGTCTCCCGGATCACGGCCCGAATGGGGTCGTTGTCAGCTAGCGCGTCGGACAAGCGCTTTACGACCAGGGCGGCCACGCCTTCGCCGCGACCGTACCCGTTGGCACGCGAATCAAATGCGTACGATCTGCCGTCGGGTGACAGCATCCCCAGTGACCCGATCGCCTTGAACGTGTCCGGGTTCAGCATCACGTTGGCTCCGGTCACGATGGACATGTCGGCCTCGCGGTTGCGCAAGGTCTGTATCGCCTGGTGCAGGGCTACCAACGTCGTCGAACATCCCGTCTCCAGCGTCATGCTGGCGCCGCGGAAGTCGAAAAAGTGCGAGATGCGGTTGGACGACATGGGACTCCAGGTGCCTACTACGTTGAACCGCGGCAGCCTATCCTCGTCCCGTATTATTCCCTCCTGGTAGTCATGCGTGAAGACGCCGGCGAACACGGACGTCTGGGATCCCATCACCTTCGAGAGAGGCAGGCCCGCTGCGACTCGAGTCAGTTGAAAGTCAAGAGTATTTGAGAGGAGCAACCTACCGTTTTCGAGCGCTTCATAGGTAGACTCGAGCTGTAGCCGGAACTGCGGGTCAATCGCCTGCGCCATCTCTGCCGAGTAGTTGAAGAATGCCGCGTCAAAAGCCGCTACGTCTTCGTCAAGGAAGTGTCCACCCTTGACATGTGTCTGCGCCCGGTCATTAGTACCTTGTTATTTCATCCATGCGGACGCTACTCGGCGGGATATCACAAACCGTGCTATTTCTTTCGTGATTATGGTGATAGACCCCTCTCAGGTCATATCGATCTGCTGGGATCTCGCTCCACCCGGTCTTCCCTGAGGCCATGAGATCCCAGAGCTTGTCCGGGTCGCTGGCGCCACCAGAGAACTTGCAGCTCATGCCAATGATGGCAATGGGCTCGCTTGCCCACTCGCTGTTGTCCGTGTCCATTGTGTCGAGATATCGTGAACCTGATCAAGGTTCTATGCCCCCCAGAGTGATGGTGAAAATAATGAGGATGAATTGGACTAGGTGGTGCTCAGGGCTCTACATAAAAGAAGAAGCTGGTGAGCATTCGTTCGAACTAGCAGGCTTTTTGTTTAGTCGAAGCAGGCTGCGTATCTCAGGGGCTAGATGTTGCAACCTCAACTATAAAGAATGGTCGACAGGCTTTTCTTATCCAAACAAATATCGTACACCATGAGGATGACTGTGCCACCGGTGGATATATGACCATGGTCTCATTCAATCTAGGTATGTACAAAACACCACGTCAAGGCAGTTGTTTCTCACAATCAATTCCACGATGCGGACTGCGGCTGGCATTGCCATCGCTCCGTTCCTGAACGAATTATCAATTCACCGCATTATCCACGGTAAGTGGCTGGAAGGATGGCGCACAGGATTGAACTGCTGACTGTGTTTGGTAAATACAGTGTTGTCGCGCAATAGTAAGTCCGTCTGGGAAATGTTATCCGGAATGAGTTCTGACATCGTACCAGGATTGTTCTAGAAGCGGACGCGGTGTCATTCGGGCAAAAATATTAGCTAATTATTTTCAGTAGGATCTCGGGGCTGTAAGGCAAAGCGGCGGCGAATAATCACACCATAACACATTTTATAGCAGATAACAAAAAGGCGTGGTTTATTAAATGTTTCTCCGGATACTCAGTGTAAGTTATATACCATAATAAATGCTTACATGTAGTTACTTATTGCCGGCAAAGGCTAGTTGAGGTTATTTTTAGTTCCCACGGTTAGTTTCCAAGGATCTCGAAGCCCAGCTGCACTGCCCGGATCGAATCTACTTAAAGAGACTTATGCAGGTCCGCAGATCAGTTCGAAACCGTGGAATTCACGTGGCCGACAGGGAAAGCTCATCCATCATATCATCCAGTCGATTCTGTTCATAAGTCTCTTTTGATCCGAAGGATACCAGTATAGAAACACACATTCTCAACTTAGTTCATCATGATCAGAGCAAACATAGTGCTTGGCACTCTCATCTCTTGGGCCTCTTATGGCCTGAGTGACTCGCCGGATACGTCATCCTTCTCGGCAGCAGACACTATCCACCGAGATATTGCTATCATTGGCGGCGGCTCGTCAGGTGCACATGCAGCCATCCGACTCAAGGATGCCGGCAAGACGGTTGTCGTGATTGAGAAGCAAGCACAGCTGGGAGGCCATGTGAAGACATTCACAGCTTCGTCAGGGGTGCGCGTCAACTATGGACCTTCCAACTTCCAGAACAGCACAGCCGTCGTGGACTGGTTCTCCCGATTTGACATTCCCGTCGTGCCGTATGTGCAGCCGGGGGTAGGGGACAAGTACGTTGACTTCACCACGGGCAAGGAGATAGCAAATGGAACGCTCCCCAACCCTGACTTCGGTGCGTACCTCGAAGTGCTTTCCAAGGTAAGACTACCTATCTATATGCACCCTCACTACCTGCCTAGTAACGTGAGCTGATATCCGAGTTGCCAGTTTCCATACCTCGAGGACTATTCGCATTTGCCCGATCCGATCCCGGAGGATTTGCTCCTGCCATTTGGCCAGTTTGTCGAAAAGTACAATATCCAGAGTGTGGCGTATACCATCGCTCAGTTTGCCACTTCCAACGGCAACGTCTTCGAGCAACCAACGCTCTACATTTTGAAAGTAGCCGACATTCCATACATCATGGGCATTATCAACGGTGAAGTACTTGCCCCGGCGACATACGACGCCCAATCAGTCTTTCAGAAGGCCCAGGACGATCTTGGGTCCGATGCCTTGCTTCGCTCCACTGTCAGCAGTGCCACACGATCAAACACTGGGGTCAGCCTCGTCGTCAACACCCCCAAAGGGAGGAAACTTATCAAGGCGAGCAAGCTGCTTGTTACAGCGCCCCCGATGATGGACAACATGAAACCACTGGGTCTTGACCAGCGTGAATCGGGAATATTTTCCAAATTCCAGAGCAAGGGGTTCTATTCCGTTCTGCTGAACCAAACTGGTCTGGCCAAGGGTTTTCGTTACTATAACGCCAAACCCGCCGCAGACAATACATACCATGTCCCTCAATTACCAGTCTTGCAGTTCATTTGGGCAACCAAGGACGTGGACACGTACTGGGCCTGGTACACCTCGGTCAACGAGTTGCCTGACGCGACAGTCAAGGCAAGTATCATCAAGGACTTCAAGACACTTGCCCCTGGATCGAACCCTCAAATTATGGTCTTTTCCAACGCCGGCCCGTCGGGCATAAGCGTGACGGCGGATGAGATCAAGAAGGGTTTTTACAAGAACCTCCTTTCGCTGCAAGGGTACAGAAACACCTGGTACACCGGCTACGCTTGGATCTCTGATCATTCGGCCGGGTTGTGGAACTATACCGATAAGGTGTTGGTGCCCAAAATGACTCAATAATTGGTTGATGAGAGAGGTGTGCTTGGCACGTACCCCTTTTCTTTTTAGCATTTAGCATCTTCAATTCTCATGTATGACCCTCAGTTGACCATAACAGTGACATACCTTAGGTTAGGTACCTACCTGGTAGATAGTTTAAGTCAGTATCTTCAATATCAAAATTTAACAATTAAACAGCTAGAGCCTAGTGCACAATGCTTCTCAATCCTTTTCAGTTGGTAAGATTCAGGAAATTCAGACCTCAAGAATATGAAAACCGCGGATATTT
Organism: Hypoxylon cercidicola; assembly: GCA_022578845.1. Lineage (NCBI taxonomy): Eukaryota > Fungi > Ascomycota > Sordariomycetes > Xylariales > Hypoxylaceae > Hypoxylon > Hypoxylon cercidicola. The sequence goes on along the minus strand of MU399494.1, from coordinate 3,277,674 downwards.
TACCCGCATCCCGTCATGCATGACCCCTGGCCCCTGTCTGACCTTAAGCAAGCCTTATAAAGTACAGCCACACCACATGGGGAGGTCCATGCTTCCAGCCGAATGTCAGCTACTCCTATTCCCTCCAGGGTCGTTTTAAATCCAGCACTTTTAACCAATCAAACTGTTATATTCCATGTTCCCTGCCCCTCTCTGCGAGTTAGATAGCCAATCATACCGTGTACTCTGTAAATTACAGTGTTGAGAGGAACGCCACGGGTAATTTGTGGTGTCTAAGTAACCACCTGGTTGACTTGCCCCGGCCTAAACCATTTACCTACCTCGTTCTCTACTTCAAGATATTATCTTCAACCAAAATGCCGCATCAGCCATTTGTTAAGTTCAGATTAAGTAGACGTTTCTATAAGAAAAAGTCTACGCTTGTTCTTTTAGTTCGACAAGCCATTTTCCGCTATCTTCTTCAACAGATAGAGGACCAAATACCGAAAAGATTAAACCCATTGATTCCAATATGGGGAGACTACTTCGAGATTGTTACAGCTACAATCTATCCATTACCTTCTACAACTAGGTTTACTATCCGCGCATCGTCACCTTCTCCTTCTAGCCCACCATCTAATGGGAGCGCGAACTACCCTCCTTTAAGGAGCACTGCTTTCATCGAAACCGAGTCGCGTATAGCCGATAATCGATCGCCTGGTACGAATCTCGTTAATATAGAGCACTCTGGTGTTAACGAGAAGTCTTGTTGGGAAGTGGTTTACGCTACATATAGTTCAACATCTGACTTCCCGAAAGAACTACCAGCCAAGAACAAGTTAACAGATATATCACGTTGGCCGGCCCGAAATCCGATACAAACTAATCGTATAGCTGCACATCGACGTAGCGTATTCAACCATCATCGAAATACCAATATAAAAGCAGCTTTGGTTCAAGCAGGTGGGATTCCTCAGTATCCTCCATGCTTAGTTTGCCAAAGCGGAAGAGGACTTTGGAACCTATGTGTTATTGCACCATCTGTTGAAACTCTACAAGGCTCTTGCGCAAACTGCTTCTACAACGGCAAATCGAACCAGTGTAGCTTCTATAAAGGTAAGGACTCCACCCTTTTTTTTATAAAAAAGAAAAAAAATCAAGTAGTTACCAAAGCTAATCTCATCGTAGATACAAGGCAGCATATCCCGACACACAATAGTGTTGATCTACATCGCAACTATATATTTGACGTCGAAGTTGACATTCAACTACGCTACACTGATAGGGCCAAATTCTCATCAGTACAAGTCAACTTGAACGATATATGGGAAGTTTCGATAACGTACGAGGCCCTGTCTACTATCTTATCCAGTAGCCTCTTAACAACAGAGCTACATGGGACCCAACCATCCGACACCAACCAAATTCTCGTAGAGGCCCTAACGGAACCTCCAACAACAAGAACACCGAGTGCACCACCGCCTCCTTCCAAGATCACACTTGGGCGTCAGGGCTTCCCAGAGGACAATCCGCGGCTAGGAGAAGAGCACCCCCCTTCATCTATTCCTTAGGTGGTTAGCATATTACCAGTAGCAACGATAGAAGACTTACCATCGACCATTTTGTCGGCCTTACGCTTCCTTGGGACCACACTCCCACCTTCCCTGCGCCCACCTGGGCCAACAACACAAAAGCCTGAATTTTAACGGGCTTGCAGCTGGCGAGCAACTGGCAGATTTTGAAAGCTTCTCTATATCTAGGGGTAGCCAATGAAAAAAACACTCTCTTTCCTATTTAACTCAGGCACTGTTATTTCATGCTCCCTGCCCCTTTCTGCGAATTATCTACTATGGTAATGTGGGGAAATAGTTTTGCGGTCACGTGCGGGGTTAGAGTGTGGCTTGCACATAAGCCACATCTCTCCTCCCCGCAGCCATAATGTAGCTTCTTACATCCTCAGACTGAATACAACCACGCGTTTTCTTTGCAATTGTTTCATTCTCATTATTGATTATAGACCTTGTCTACCCAACAGGTAAGGAGTTGTACAGCAGACTACAGCCAATAGACGCTCCGAAAGCGACAAGGTACATAATTACATGGAATTGATTCTACCTCACACTTCTATCCCTGGTTTTCTACCAAGTTGAAAGTACAGTACAGCTTCGGCCATTAAATGAACAGTTGAAGGTCTATTAATGCAATTGCAGCTATTCTAATAACAGTGCATATAGGTTAACTATTCTTATCTCCACGCATCGAAGAGCTATTATGAAGAGTGGAGTGCAAAGATGATTTCATGAAGTCTATCAGAATGGGAGTGTTGACCATCCAATCCTACACTTGACAAACAATCTACTAAGAAAACTAGTTCGATGACCAGGCAGCCTTGTTCTCCTCAGCGAACTTCTCGAAGCTTTTTGGTGGGTGTCCTGTCACCCTTTCGACAGCATCGGATGTCCCCTTCTCGAAGTCTTGCGAAGCCAAGAGCTCTAGACGAGTCAGAAATCGAGCGAAGTAGTCCGACAGACCGGCATGGACCAGGCCGTCAATCCGGCCGGCTTCGTCTTGCTTCACGTGCTCGATCTTGCGTCCGAGAACTTTAGAAAGCGTCTCGGCAATCTGCGAATGTATTTCGTGTTAGTACTGAACTATGTCACTTTCTATTGAGATAGGTAGATAAGTAGACCGGAATAGGGATCGCACCTGGTCGTAAGTCAAGTTCTCGGGCCCGAGAATCCTGAGGTCACAGTTATAGGACTTCTCGTCCGTCAGGGCGTGATACGCCGCCTCCGCAATGTCATCCGCGCTGATAAAGGGGATCATCCCATCTTGAGCGGCGGTGAAGATCTTGCCCAGCTTGCCGATAGTAAATGCAAGACCCGGTTCAATCATGTTCTCTATGTGAAAAAGATCGTATTAGCAACTCAAGAATATGAAGTGATAAAGGTCAACGGCTAAGCCCACTTACCCATGAACCAAGACGGGCGAAGCACGCAGTAGTCAACACCAGACTCGATGAGATGCTCCCAAACTCTACCCATTCCGTCCTTGCCAAGTGTGGCCGAGGTGCCAGCGCATAGGACAAAGCGACTGACGCCTTGCTTCTTGGCAAGATCCACGAACTTGTTCATGGGTACCCAAGGCTCGCTGATCCGGGGCTCCATCATATAGACGGCCTTGATCTGTGTGGTCTCGAATGGCTTCGTCCAGGTCGACTCATCGCTCATGTCAAATTTGACGGTGGGATGGCCATTTGGCCCAACGCCAGGCCCTTGACGCGAGCCTAGGAGAAAGGGCTTCTTGTCCGCGGCGAGCAATGCCGCGACACGTGGAGCGGTCTTTCCGCTACCGCCGGTGAGGAGAATCGACATCTTGGATAAGGAGGATCTTCCTAATTGTGAAACTGACATTTACGACTTGACTTTGTATTTGTGCGAGAGGATGGGCGGAAAAGGAAGAGGGAGTAGAGCGGAATGGTCAGCCCTATGTAGGCTGCGATAATTCTAAGAATAGAACATGACAACCCCCAACTACTTACTTAAAACCGCGACTATCATTCGCACAAACGTTACCGCACTCTCAGAACCCGAATAGTTCGGCCTCATAACTGTCACATTCGGTCCGGAGATAAAATATCGGTTCGGACTTCTCCCGGCCGACCGAGTCTGGAGGCTGTTGGTTGTGTAACGAAAAACGAAACCAGTCAACTTGCGCCCCGTCATATCATGTTGGATCTTTGGTTTTAGTACCAACATTGCTTGACGGCTCCGTGCCGCTAAGCGATGTCAGTCGGTGCTTAAAGGATCGATAAGCTGCGCCGGATGGGGCTCTCATACTGCCGATCGCAATGGTACCTAAGTTAGATACCTGGTATGCAGCTGATGTAAGACGAGTGAGATTTGGTAGGCTTGAACTTAAATCTGCTCCCGAAGGAAGCTTACATGCACGCCGGCTTGGCGCACCGTTAAATCTTAGTTCCGGAAGCCTCAGTCTGATTTGACGGTAATACAGAGGTGGAGCTATTGACGGGACCGGGCCGGGACGTAGAATTTAAACTCCGGATAGATTCCGATTCACCAGCGATGATCAATACCCAACCCTGGATTTCGGTTTCATAACAGCATTTTTACTACACACCCATCCTATCAACCGCCATTTAGGCTACTTTTCGCAGTCGCCAAGTAGGTTGATTCTTCACACTCCGGTTCCAATTTAGGGACCAGCAAGCAAGAGGGAATATGCGACTGCTTATGTCTTACAATAAGTTTTATTCCTAGTTCGCATTCATGCGTGTCCGGACTAGATGGACCGGCAGTCCTTGAGCACGACAGCTTCCAGTGATCTTACTACTGTTTTTAGCGGTAAGATCATTGGCAAGTAGATATATAAGGAGAGATGTAATCGACTCTATTGCACACCATCAGCAGTGAAAACCACCTGAACACTTAAACAGCCATCCAATACACACCGCAACCATGACCGTCACAGCACTTCCCGCCAAGCTCGCCGGTCCGCCTCTGAGCGACCGCGAGGCCGTCGCCGACATCTGCTACGCCTCCTTCGCGTCGCTCGACCACGGCGACGAGCAGCTCCTCATGTCGGTCGTGACCCCGGACATCCACACCTTCATCGCCGGCAAGACCTGCGACGGCGCCGCGGACCTCAAGGCCAAGGTGTTCGACCACGTCGGCGTGAAGCTCGACACGGTCCACTACCTGACCAACATGCGCGTCAGCGTCGACACCCCCACCGCGGCCACCGTCACCTTCGCCGCGCAGGCCGTGCACTGCCGCCCCGGCAAGGGCAGCGAGCCCGGCCCCAACAAGTACACGACCGGCGCCCATTACCGCTGCGCCGCCGTCAAGGCCGACGGCGTCTGGAGGCTGAGCGAGATGGAGTCCAACCATCTCTGGGCCGACGGCGATCGATCCGTCATGAAGGGTGTCTGAGTTAGATATTGGTCGAGGGACTGGAAGCATGGATTATGTATCACTTGTGTTCACTTTATCAAACCTTGCTCGAGTTTATAAACAATCTCAAGTATTTCGCTCTTTAATACATGTCGCATTTCTAGTGATAAAATAGTTAAGCAACGTTAGCCCTGTACAAGAGACCCGACATTGAAATGGTGAACCAAATTAGGAGGTAGCTACCTATGCAAATTACTAGTTAGACTGCAGATTGGCTTGCTTCTACTGACTTAGAGGTCAACTCAGCAGATATCCAAGAGCTGTAAGAAAGCCGCGTTTTGTTAGACCCAGATTGTATTAAGTTGTGGTATTACCCTCCCCCTCCGGTTCACACTGTATTAGTTACGCACTAAGTTAGAGGCCGAATAGCAATTTATCCCCTGGAGCTTAGGTGGCTAATCACTATAATTACAGGGAGTTAAGCCACTATACCATTAGCTAAGAATGTGCGGGAGGAGCTCTTCACACATTAGGGGCGGATCTAAAAATGTGCGAAATTTTTGGCCCGCACCTTCGTACGACAGCAACCTGGATAGGAAAATCTAAATGCCACAAAGAGCCAACATCATCGTCTATTATCAACTATGTACCTGAGTACCACGGTAACCAAGAATAACATTCCCTCAAGCCTTCAACGGTGCCAAGATATCATAGCTCACAATCGTCTGCGCGGCCCTGGCGAGCTTCTGCTTGAGCCCCTCGGGGTCTCGCCCATCGCGCCACTGGTACATGCGGCCGATCTGAGCCGAGTTGCGAGGGACCCATTGGCCACGCTCCAACCTGGCTCTGCTGTAGGTCTGTAGCGCCTCTCTCAGCGCGTCAGGTTGGGTTTCGCCCTTGAGGGTCTCCCGCCGGGCCTGCACCGACTCCAGAACCTTGCAGACCACGAGGGCGTCTTCGACACCCGTGCAGGCGCCGATGCCCAGGAATGGGGTGCTGGCGTGCGCCGCGTCGCCGACGATACAGACGCGGCCGCGCGCATACGTCGGTGGGGGGTTGTCGGTCATGTCGTAGATCCCCCACTTGGTCATTTTCTCCGGGTAGAGCTTCCAAACGTTCGCGGCGTGCGGACACCAGTCCTTGAACATTTGCTCGATCTCGCTGCGATCGGCCTGAGTCGTCATCTTGTTGGAGTCAGGGAACTCCCCGGCATCGTAAGCAAAGATGGCGATGTTCAACAGTGTTCCGCTCATGACCTAAAAGTGCATCGTCGTTAGCAAGGGCACGCGCAGAGCAGGTAGTATGTCTAGGTACGAACAGGATACGTCAACAGGCATGCATTCGGACCACAGTGCATACAGCCGCCCTGGGCAGTCTTCTCGCCCATGGCGGCAACGCCGACGTCAATAGGAACCATGGTACGGTAGGTAACATTGTGCGTGAAACCCGGCCGGCTAGCTGGGTGATCGGCGCCCAACATGCTTTTCCGGGTGCTCGAGTGGACGCCGTCACAACCGAGCAGAACATCAGCCTTCGCCGTGCTGCCATCTTCAAAGTGAAGAATGACCTTGCTGCTCTCTTCGTCGTCGTCGTAGCTCACGAGCTGCTTCCCGAACACGGCGGACCCTTCGGGCAGCAGGGCTCCCATCTCCTTGAGGAACTGCGCGCGCACGCAGCCCCAGAACAAGAGCTTGTTGTTCGGCGTCCGGAAGAGCAGCGCCTTGGACTCGTCCTCGGCGTCCTCTCGGGTCCGCGGGTTATAGCCGTCCCAGTAGCTGTTGCTCGAATTGGCGTCCGTCTTCTGGCTGATGCGGCCCAGGATCTCAATGAGATCAGGGTTTAGCTGCTCCATCCATCCTCGCGCTGCCTCGGTGAACGCGAATCCGGCGCTGACCTCGGTGTAGGTCGACGCACGTTCATAGATGACAGCCTTGATGCCCCGACGATGCAGGCCCAGCGCCGTCATGACGCCGACTATGCCACCCCCCACGATAGCCACCTCAAGAGAAGGTGCATCGCCGTGGATGTGATTATTGCTGGTGATAGCCATGCCGAAGATGTTAATGATAGGGCCGGATAGGACGACTAAATTGCTGATTCAACTGAGAAAATAACCTATAAAGCGACACAAATATCTACCTACCTTCCATTGACTACTTACTGACCAGGCAGCGAACATCGTGGTCTGTATATATAAGTACCTAGGTAGGTAGCTAGCTTGGTAGCTCACTGAAGAAGATAGGCCGATAAACTGACGACTCGGAAAATCGATTGAGTTGCGAAATGGAATATTCGTGCGGCCAGTTCCTGCTAAGAATAGTATAGCTTACGGCTGAGCCCGGAATTTTGATTCCCCTTGGCTCGCTCGTGAACAATCAGTCGTGAACAAGCAGTCATGAACAATCTATTAAGACTAGAAGGATTCGCTGTGGTGTACAGATCCACCGGGCGATTCATTGGAATTCCACGAAGGAGCTGAAGTGTCAGCTAGAGTGAGCAATCGGTTCTCAGAACTTATCGCAATAACTTTTGCGAGGAGGAAGGCTTACGGCAACCTTTCGCACTTTCGGGACAAAATAACAGCGAATTAGAACCACGACGAAGGAGCGCCACTAGTTGCCACAATTGCGATACGCAGACGGAATGTCTAATGTAGGACGCAGAGGACGCCTCCTTCAAGGCACAAGGCTAGCTCATAGGTGTCTTACGAAAGAAATGGCTCCGATATCCTACTCCGCAGATAATGACGAGGTGACGCTTGTAGCCTTCATCCTATATCAAGTCGACCTTGGCCAGTCACGAGCATCGGCTTGAACGAGCATACGAACACCTTTAGATGTTCTTCACATCACTTCGATACCAGACCGCTATGTGCCCCTGCTGTTGAACATTCCATCACCCGCTATACTATCTAGCTTTCCCTGAATAACACTATCGTTTACAGACCACTTCACGACATTGAGCAACAATGACTGTCTCCACTCTACCCAACGCTTCTTTAAACACGCGCAAGGCGAAGAGCTTTGTTTTCGGGGGACATATTGGACCACAAAGTAAAAAATCGCTGGAAAAGCACGTACGACAGATATTTGACGGTCCCAATGCGAAATGGATGTTGGATACGCTGGCAGACATGCCACGGTACTGGGAAGCCGTCATAGAGAAGATCCCGGAAATGGCCGGGACTATGCAGGGTGCCCGTCTACTGGCCGATCTCGAATCGTGGCTCCGACATGGAACAGCCGCCGACGACTCTATAGCCTCAGACGCGGAGATACCGGATATCTGGATCGGCTTTATGATGATTGCTATTGAGCTTGATCAGTACTGGCGGTATCTGGAGTTCCGATTCAACGGCTCGGCTGGAGGTGTGAACGACCCGCAGGCAGAGTTGGTGCACCAGCATCAGTCTACCGGAAGCGACAAGGTCGAGACAGTGGGCTTCTGTGCTGGGATGATCGCTGCCGTAGCTGTTGCTAGCTCCCACAACCGGCAGGACTTTGAAAAGTACGGTGCCGCAGCACTACGCATCGGGGTCATGATGGCGGCCCTGGTAGGCGCTTGTGAGGAGTGGAGTAAGGGCCTCGGCAAAGGAGGATCCGTCTCGTTGGCTACGGCGTGGAGGACACCCAAGCAGGGCGAAGATATGGCGCGTATCGTCGCGTCCATGTCTCCCGATGCCTACGTCTCCGTGCTCCTTGACGAGTCTCGAGCCACCGTGACGACATCGAAGCGCCTCGCGACGAAGCTGATAAGGCAGCTTCGAGCGGCAGGTGTCACGACGATACCGCTCGCCTTCAAAGGCCAGCTCCATACACCCGGTGCGGAACGGGAACGTCATACCAACGCTCTAATCGAAATATGTCACGCGATGCCCGAGCTACAATTTCCGGATGCTGCCGGTCTGGCATTGCCAACTTACCTCGACCACCCGGAGGGGAAGCCGGTCTCGGCTGAACAGGTTGACTTGATCGGTATGGTGTTGCGCTCCATCCTGGCGACTCAGTTAAGCTGGTCCAGTACCGTCTCGAGGCTTGTGGCGAACGGAGAGGACGTCTCGCTCATTGCTTTTGGGCTTGACCGCCCTGTGCCGGCCACCGTTCTCAACCGCTTTGGCTCGAAGCAGGTGCATTTCGAGGACCTTGAAGACCACATAAACAAGTCTCTAGAATCCTCACGCAGACTCCGTCCAAGCAACGACATCGGCAACCACTCGAACGGTCTCGTGCAAAATCAATCCGCAGAACCGAGCAGACTCGGTGTCAAGCTGGAAGAAGACCCAGAAAATGTGATTGCCATAGTGGGCATGTCCGTGAAGACGGCGGGTGCCGACGATCTCGAAGAGTTCGGGGAGATGCTCAAGACTGGAGCGTCCCAGCACGAGATCATCACGCGCGAACGGATGGTTCACGACATGATGTACCGCGACAACGCCGACGCGGACCCCAAGAGGAAGTGGTATGGTAACTTTATGAACGACGCGGACGCTTTCGATCATAAGTTCTTTAAGCGCAGCCCTCGTGAATCGATGGCTATAGACCCGCAAGGCCGACTCTCGCTGCAAGGGGCATACCAAGCAGTTGAACAATCCGGATATTTCAACGAATTGGCAACTACCAGCGCGTCTGAGCACAAAAGACGGAAGCACGTAGGATGCTACGTCGGCCTCTGCTCTTTCGAGTACGAGATCAATATTGGCTGCCACCCGACAAGCGCGTTCACGGCGACGGGGGGCCTGAGAAGCTTCATCCCCGGTCGATTGTCGCATTATTTTGGATGGACCGGACCGGCAATGACCGTCGATACAGCATGTTCGTCTTCGACGGTGGCCCTTCACACGGCTTGTCGGGATCTGCTGTCAGGCGAAGTCCCAGCCGCGCTCTGCGGTGGCGTTAACGTCTTGACAAACTTGCAATGGACACAAAACCTCGCCGCCGGTAGCTTTATCAGCCCGACGGGCCAGTGTAAGCCTTTCGATGCCGACGCCGATGGTTACTGCCGCGGTGACGGGATCGCCTACGTGTTCTTGAAGAAGCTATCTACCGCTAGAGCCGACGGCAACATGGTCCTGGGCACGATACGCGCTACGGGTGTCAACCAGAATTTCAACTCCACGCCGCTGTTTGTCCCCAACGTACCTTCGCTATCGACACTGTTTAATGATGTGATTCGGAAGGCCCGCGTGGAACCGCGCGACATTTCGCTAGTGGAGTGCCACGGCACTGGCACGCCCGTCGGAGACCCTGCCGAATACGAAAGCATACGTATGGCTGTAGCTGGTCCTCTGCGCGATACCGTTCTGCCCGTTGGCTCGGTCAAGGGTAATGTTGGGCATACCGAAGGCGCATCTGGCATTGTCTCCTTGATCAAGGTCCTCATGATGATGAGAGACAATTTCATCCCTCCCCAGGCTAGCTTCAAGCGAATGAATCCTCATATCCACGCGCAGCCATCAGACATGATGGAGGTGGTCACGTCGTTACGGCCTTGGCGAGAGGACCGGAAGATCGCGCTCCTCAACAACTACGGCGCCTGCGGAAACAACTCAAGCGCGGTGGTTGCCTACACGGCTCACAACCCTACCAGACGCCTTTCGACCGGGTCGACGCCCCGATTCCCCTTCTGGATCTCAGGCTTCGACGCCCGTAGTATTGCGGCTTATAGCACCGCACTAGCACCGTACCTACGATCGCACACTGGGCCCGAAGATGGGCAAGCGACACTCGCCGATGTGTCGTTCAACATGAAACGACAGTCAAATCCCGGCTTGCCTCAAGGACTGATCTTCAGTTGCAATTCGTTGGCCGATCTACAGGACAAGCTTTCTCAGGCAGCCTCAGCTACCACGAACACAGCTGCCAGCATTGGCATTGCCCTAGTGAAGCCCGAGCGTCCCGTCGTATTGTGCTTCGGAGGTCAAGTGTCGACCTTTGTTGGGCTTGACCGCGCATTATACGAAGGCGTAGGCGTGTTGCGCCATCACCTGGACCAGTGCAACGTCGCCATCACGTCCCAAGGCCTGGATAGTATCTACCCCGACATTTTCTCATGCGAACCTATTCAGGATGTAGTCAAGCTCCAGACCGCGCTCTTCGCTATGCAGTATGCCTCCGCCAAGAGCTGGATAGATTGTGGGCTCATCGACAAGGTAGTATCTGTCGTAGGCCACAGCTTTGGTGAGATAACGGCACTCTGCATATCTGGCGTTCTGAGCCTGGAAGACACGGTTAAACTAATCGCTGGTCGAGCTAAGCTGGTACGGGACGCCTGGGGACCTGACCCGGGCGCCATGATGGCTGTCGAGGCTGACGTGTCATTCGTGCATGATACTCTGAAGGAGTCAAACCTCGAATCCGACGAGTCGGCCGGCATCGCCTGCTATAATGGTCGCCGCAGTTTCACTGTCGCTGGATCAACACAATCCATCGACGCTTTTGCCAAAACGCTAGCTGAAAAGAGCAGGATGGTCGAGGGTGTCAAGAGTAAGCGTCTGAACGTCACCAACGCCTTCCACTCCACATTGGTAGAGGGCCTTGTGGACCGCCTGGGGGAGCTCGGTAAAGGATTGACCTTCAACAACGCCGCCATTCCGATAGAACGTGCCACCGAGCATGACGATCCGTCGGCCAAACTGGACTGGGGCTTTGTCGGCTCTCATATGCGCCAACCGGTCTTCTTCGATCATGCCATACAACGTCTTACTAAGAAGTACCCGCAAGCAATCTTCCTTGAGGCGGGTTCTAACTCGACTATCACCATCATGGCATCCCGCGCACACGCCCAAGCGGCCCCCAAGGCTTCCGACACGCTCCACTTCCAGTCCGTGCCCATTACAAATACCAAGAAGAGTTTTGACGGACTCACGGATGCAACTGTGGCCCTCTGGAAACAAGGCCTGCGCGTGTCTTTCTGGGCACACCACCGGCTCCAGACAGGCGACTATGCGCAGCTCCTCCTACCGCCATATCAGTTCGAGAAGACCCGTCACTGGCTCGAGCTCAAGTCGCCCAGGGAGGTGGTCATGAAGGCGGCCCAAGAGATGATCGCCAATGGAGGCAATGAGTTGCTGCTGGCGGGAGGGGTGTCGCGACCGGGACAGCAAGAACACGAGGACCCCAGGACCCTACCTCTATGGACTTTCATAGGCTTCCAGGACGATCCAGCCAACAAAGGGCACAGCAACAAGAAGCAGGCGAAGCTGGCGCGGTTCCGTATCAATACGGCCTCAGACAAGTACCAGCGTCTGTTCTCCACTCACGTCATCGCCCAGACGGCGCCCATGTGTCCCGCCACGCTCGAGATCGATATAGCCATCGAAACCGCTTTCAGCCTGAATCCGGACTGCAGATCTAGCGGGTACTCGGCGGTAGTACGGGACATGATCAGCCATTCGCCCATATGCGCCGACTCGACTCGCGTTCGCTACATCGACCTAAAGCCGCTCCACAATGCCGAGACGGAGTTTCACTTCACCATACACAGCGCGGAGGATTCCACTGCGCCCGCCACCGAGAAGCACGCCGAGGGGCGCGTCCAGCTGTACTCGCCCTCCGAGCCGTCCTTCGTCCAGGAGTTCGGGCGCTACGAGCGTGCGGTCAGCCACGCGCAGTGCCAGGCCGTCCTGCAGCTGGGTCCCAACGACGAGGGCGTGGAGGCGCTCCAGGGCCGCAACGTGTACCGGGCCTTCGAGCCCGTCGTCGTCTTCGGCCCGGTGTACCAGGGGGTGCGGTCCGTGGTGGGCCGCGACGGCGAGAGCGCGGGCGTCGTGCACAAGCGCCACGGCGGCGACACCTGGCTCGACGTCCCCAAGGCCGACTCCTTCGGCCAGGTCGCCGGCATGTACGTGAACCTGTTGACGGACCTCCCGGCGAGCGACATGTACGTGGCCACGGGCCTCGAGCTGACGATGCGCTCGCCCAAGAGCCGGACCGTGACGGACGGCCGGGAGAACGGTCCCGGCGTCTGGCACGTGCTCGCCCGCCACGCGCGCCAGTCCGACAAGGCCTACGTGACGGACGTCTACGTATTCGACGCCGCGACGGGGGCGCTGGAAGAGATCATCATGGGCCTCAAATATGTCCGTGTCGCCAAGGCAACGATGGGTAAGATACTGGCGAGGGTGACAGCAGATAAGTCGGTCCTGAGAAGCACCGCAGTGTCTGTGCCGTCGTCTGCGCCTCACGTTACCACCCTTTCCCCGCCTATCGAGACTGCGCGTCCCCGCCCAGAAGCAAAGGTACAAAGGGCCAGTAGCAGAAAGCCAAAGGCCACCGGCAGGCACGATCTCACAGAAGAGGTGCGCAATGTAGTCGCCAACGTTTCCGGTATCGAAGCGAGCGATATGACACTCGATAGCGAGATGGCCGACCTGGGTATCGACTCGTTGATGGGCATGGAGCTGGCACGCGAGATCGAGAATACCTTCAAGTGTACCCTCGACCAAGCCGAGCAGATGGAAGCCACGAATCTTCGCCAGTTCATTGCCTGCGTATCGAATGCTTTGGCTAAAACCGGAGAAGGGTCCGGTGTGAGACAGGAGGAGGAGGATGACTTCAGCGATGACGATGATAGCGACGATGACTCGGCTGCCACGAGCCGGGCCGATGACACAGCCTCTGATATCTCTACTCCAGACGATGCGTCAGACTTTACCGCCGCCAAGAGGTTAGTCCCTAGCTCTCTTTCCGCTCCGGCCTCGATAACTGATGCAGCTGCCGCAGCGGCGAAAGTGCTTAATAGGGGCGACGTGGCGGCGCGTGAGGCGGAGGCGGTGCGCTTGGTGGCTGCCTACACGGCAGGATGGGAGTCAGCCCTACTCGAGGCCGTCAAAGACCGTAGTCCCACCACCCGCAGCGATAAAGGAGCCGTGGTGGTTGTAACGGGTGCATCAGGTAGCCTTGGGTCACATCTGGTCCATACGCTCGCCGAGCGGCCAGATGTCGCGGCTGTCGTGTGCATCAACCGTCCCGTTAGCAACGTGCCCGCAGACAAGCGGCAGGCAGATGTGATGTCGTCGAGAGGCATTGACCTGTCCTCCGCGGCGCGCGCGAAGCTGCGGGTGTACGGCACCGACACCTCCAAGCCGCAGCTCGGCCTCCCGGCCGAGGAATACGCCTGGGTGGCACGGCACGGCACCCATATCATCCACAACGCATGGCCGATGAGCGGCACGCGTCCGCTCAAGGTGTACGAGCCACAGATCAGGGTGATGCGGAACCTACTAGACCTAGCGCGCGACATGGCGACAACCACGGCCCCACGCAGGATCGGCTTCCAACACGTCTCCTCCATCGGCGTGGTCGGCTTCTCGGACGGGCCCCTTGTGCTCGAGCAGCCCGTGCCCATGGCCGCGGTGATACCCAGCGGCTACAACGAAGGGAAGTGGGTATGCGAGCGCATGCTCACGGAGACGCTGCGTCGTCACCCGCGGCTCTTCCACGCGTCGGTGGCGCGGCCGGGCCAGATCTCGGGGTCGACCGGCAGCGGCGCGTGGAACCCGGTCGAGCACTTCCCTTTCCTGGTGAAGAGCGCGCAGGCGCTCCAGGCGTGGCCCGACCTGCGGGGGGTGCTGCACTGGCTGCCCGTGGACCGGAGCGCGCGCGTCATGGCAGACCTGCTGAAGCTCGACGACCGCGACGGCGCGGCCGAGGCCTGTGCGGTGTACCACGTCGACAACCCCGTCGGCCAGCCGTGGAGGGCCATGTCGACGGTCCTGGCGGCCGCCCTCGACATACCGCCCCACGGCATCGTCCCTTTCGAGGAGTGGGTCGGACGCGTCCGCCGGTCGCCCCTCCCCGAGAAGGAGAACCCGGCCGCCCGCGTCGTCGGCTTCCTCGAGGCCCACTTCGAGCGCATGGCCTGCGGCGGCATCGTCTTGGACACGCGGCGGGCGGGCGAGCACTCCGAGACCATGGCCCGGCAGGGGCCGGTGAGCGACGAGGTGGCGCGGTCTTACGTGTCGGCTTGGAAGACGTCGGGCTTCCTCGACTAGGTTACCTGGTAGTTCGCGGTGGACATAGATTTCTCAAAATTTCCTTATGTTTAGAGGGTCGGAGGGTCGGTCGTTGTAACATCGTTAGGAGTTCATTATATACGCGCTAGATATAGATTTGAAATGGTCTTTTATTAAAACCATCTTCGTCGGGGTTTCAACCTTTTGCTTCCCCCAAATTGGAGTGATACTCTTCTGAATTTCGCCTCGAGGGGGTTTCGACCTCGTTTAGTACTATGTATGTACTTCTACTGTGGCATCCTCTGTAGGGTCTATTTTACCACCATGGCTATGTCCAGCTCGAACGAGCCAGGTTCTATCCGCAACTCATTATCCGACCTCATCAGCTTCATCGAACCACTTGTCGTAGGAATGGTGGTCGGTAGTGTCAACCAGAATATCGTCAACTGGGTCACGATCTACGGCAGCTACTCCTAGCCTAGCTTTCACTCACATACAGTGTTTGCATCGCTTGCAGCACGGTTATCTCACAGCGTGCGTCGTGGCGTCTGGGAGAGTGCAGGCGACCTTCCGATCGTTGTCGAGCACTTCGTGACAGGACTGTCGCACCGTCACAATGAGTCAGTAGAACACTTCATACATTGCTTATAATAATATGAATCTATTTAGGTACTTCGGTGTTAACTGAGTCACGGGCTTAAGATAGCCTAGGTAGTTTAAACACCTCAGCTGTTTTCGAGGGGTGGTTTGCTTGACATGAGGGTGATGGAAGGGGGAGATGTGTATGAGACAATCAGACTTTGATTGTTCCTGTGGCGGAATTCTGCAGAAGACTTGTGAGCTACGTTTCTAAATCCCGTAAAGTGTGCGACACCGTACCTGTCATAGGTTCCGTCAGGATATCGACCTGGGGAGGTGGGTAGTCATCTATCAGATGAGGATTGCCAATTTCATGGCAAACAGCCCCTTTACTCTACTTGATATTTTCTTAGCTTGGTAACTACGGCGATATTTGCCAGTAGGCGACGGAATACGGCACTATAACTTGAGATACAGGTACGCAGCTGTATGTCTTGATAGGATCAAACGCCCCGCAACACCAGAAGTCGTGTTGCCTACCTGTACATTGCGTGTAGTAAGGCTAGATGGAGAGGCTTGGATAACAGAAGTTTGTTCATGGTCAAGCATCAATGATAGTAGCATCGTATCAATTTACAACTGTCGTCAGATGCTATTGATAACACTTGATTGAAGGCAAAAGACGATCTCCCCGTTTGGCTAGCTGCACGAAGTAAATTGGTATAATGATAATTACCTCCTAACCTCTGTGTACCGTCTGTGGGGAAGGCCGAAGGAGTTGGACCTAGTTGACGCGCAATTCGTCGTTGGGAATGCCAGGAAATATGTCATTGAGACATCCTTAACACCTTAATGCGTCTGTCGTCATCAGCCCTTGCGTGTTAGAGGGATGTCCCCGAGCCTAGATGTACATAGGTAGCATCAATCAAATTGAGACATTGTTGTACATATAGAACTGACCACGGCTAAGCTGAAAAAGACGTAGGTCAACGTAAGGAGTTGTCGTTGATCAAGGGCACGGAGTCGTTTGTGCGTGGAAATATATGCCATCCATCCAGCCATCGTACGATGCGACCCCCCTTCAGAATTGGCAAAGCCGCAAAGCCCAGTGCGGATCCCCGGAGTAAAACAAGGTAAATGGGCGTACCTATTCATGAATTCGGATCGCCGAGCTGAGAGTTCGCCTGGGAGGTTTCGGCCTGCCCTTGGGACGGATTCACGTGTAGGAAAGATGCTAGAGCTTGCACCCACACAGCCATGAGCTCGGATCGCATACTAATCCCATTTCGGCATCGGGCATTAGACGAATGTAACCGAAAGGCCGCTTAAAGTGGCTAGGCAAGGGGTAAAACCAAGATACAAATTCTAAGCTAAGCTGTCAGGTACCAGAGCAGAGACAAGGGTACCATACGTAACTGGTCCAGCGGGCAGGCATTTATTGCCGCTTTAGTATAGCATCTCCAGCATGTCCGTATGCAGAGGGGCTGCCGAATACTGACCTCAAATGCTACCCATCGGCGTGATGGTCCGAGATAGACAACAACAATACGAGCCATGGCGTCATAAAACAAGAACTGTTTGTTTATTCTTTTTCGATGTCTAGGGGGTTTGGGGGACGCATGTTGCCGCAAATAGTAGAGTTGTAACACGTGGGATCGACAGGCCAATTTTATGCGGTGATCGTTTCTGGAACATTAATGTTTTTATCTAAAGCCGTAAATAAGTTGTGGCTATGATTTGTTAACGAATAGGTACCTACAGGTTCGATTCTCCACTGCGTCCAGAAGAGTCCAGGCTGATTCTGCAGCTGATGTGATGGAAAAATCGTTTGGCTAATGACGGAGTTATCATCACAAATGTGTGGTTTTAAGCCGTCATACGCAGCAAGCATGGGGTCAAGCTGCAAAACCGAGGTCGACGTTTTAATAATAAGCGGTGTTAAGACCCATTGCAGACTTTTTGCTGTGATCGAGACGGCCTACCTACCTACTGCAAGATAGATAATTCCTGCGGGTTGCGATCGAGCCGATTGGTAGAATTAGGTACCGTACCTAGGCAATGGCCTGTTTCGCTGTCACGGTGCGTCGTACACCCGTCGTACCTACATATCCCAATTGAGGCCTAATGGCCAGCAGAATCGAGTCCAGAGCCGTTTGATCGCACGTTTGTACATATGTAATGACCGGCATGGTTTCATATATGGATCGGGTTTCTTGCGATGGATGGCTTGGCCTAGCTGCCTGGCATACAGTAGTTGTGTTTAGTGTTGCTTCCCGCTCTGCATGCTGCGTCCATACCTGCAGCTATTTCGATCATGGAGATACCTCGTGCACTACCTGCATCAAGATTAACACCTTTGAAGATATCCCGGTTCCTGAATCGTGGAGTACCTAGGTATTGAAGGCGGGTAATGGAGAACGAGACCCGTGACCCTAGATCCGTCCCACTTTACCAGATATCAATATCAAGCAGTCGGGTAGAGTTGAGACATGCCTCGACAAGTTGAGCGAAGGTGAATAAATTTGTCTGCATCAAAGCCTCAGCTCGTCTAGGACCAGACTTAAGTGCCGCTAAGGGATGAGCCATTGCGGTGGGTCAGAGCGTGCATGAGCCCGTACCTTAGATACCTAGGTACCTAGGTACATATGGACAACACCAGAGAAGGAAAAAACCCACCTGGGCAGGTCAGAGGATTTCTTACCTGGTTTGATTGTTAGATAATCAAACTCGCTACTCACGGTATAAGAAAACATTTGTTCTTTTTTACGAATCATATACCTATTTTAATACCATGTTCACTTGACTAGAGCTGCTTGACTGGCAGTAGGTAGTTTTATTGTAATATGCGGAATAGGTAGTTCTAGAATTGCTAATGTATGCTCCAACTTGGCGTTCACACTGTGCTAGACTACCCTATCATACCATCATATATGCGGAAAAAGTAATGTGTATCACTGGGCCTTCGTACATCCCAATCCCATGTTGCTAACCAATATCAACACTGATATCAATTCAAAGTTACAATTTCCTATCTTTCTAAAACCTTTTTGCTAGGTGCATGTTACATGAACCTAGACTCCCAGTACCTATTTCGAAGCTGGGTATGAGCTTTTTAACCTCCAAGAGATCGATGCCGCATTGCTTTTGTCAGACGGTGAGCTAGGTACCTACCTACCTAAGGTAGTCCGATAATGTCTCTCGTCCTCGGTGTGGCTTTTTCACTTTTCACAATACTACTATGTACCTGGTATGCTGCTATGCAATAAAGGCCCCCTTTTCTATGCTGGTTCTCCCACGCTCCCCCGCTGTCGATGCTCAGCCATTGGCTGCGATGCGAAATGCGGTGGGCCTGCGGAAATTTCGAGATGGCCAGGGACCCCCAGCGCTAGAATGCGCCAACAATAGAGCTAGTCCGGGGGTAGCTTGGGATCCCCTGTTTGTTTTATCTTCTGAAGTACTGGCTACCAGGCCACTGCTCAGGCCACTGTCGCATCAGCTAACAGCATGTTATGCTCGACAGTTAATCCCAAAGCGATAAGACTCTGTATATTTGCCTCAGGTACTAATATCTGCCTCAGGCACTAACACGGTCAACTTGTATCCCCCGTACTCGCTACATGGTCCCTTTTCAGTGCTGATCCCCTGGCACTCGAGTTCTCCTGCACCTCTTTCGCCGTCGAACCCACTTCTTATTTCCCCGTCCCTAGCAAATTGTAACACGGGCGAGACGAGTTGCTGTTGAAGCATGCCTCGTTTGGCTGTGGTCACACTGGTTTCTATGAGTGCATCGATGCATTTTGCATTGCATAACTAAGAGGAGAACAGGGTAGCTATCCGCTACCTGCTGCTATTAAACAGGCATTTTGAGCGCGCATTGACTCTTTTGCTGCTTCGGTTTCGGGGCAATCTCCCTTCTCGCACTCGACCCGGACACACCCTTTTCTACCGCGCCCATACCCTTTCTGCTTCACATCTTGCGTCTCCTTTTTTTTTTTTTCTCTTTTTCGAGCGCAACTACTCCAACCCTCTTTCCCCCTCCCCACTTGAGCAGCTGCAGCAAGTCTGTATTCTGTCCCTCCTGTCCTGTCACCCGGCCGCTATTCGTCGCTGAGGAGCTCGAGTTCGTTTTTGGTCTCGTCGATCAGAATCAACTCGCGTGGGAGGGCCTTCGATAGGAGCAGCTTCGAATCGTATTTCATACCTCCGGTAGCCTGAGCTTTTCTAGCTCCTGCTATCACGGCTTTGAAGAACCCTGTGCTACGAGAAGTCAAGAATTAAAGGAGTAGAGCACCATGGCGCCTTCGCTCAACGCGCACTCTTCCTTCACGCGTCCGCGTACCAGCGAACGCGATGCTAGGCCCAGTACGCGCGATCAAGGCGACACCAACTTGATCATTCCGAGCAGGACCTCGTCTCTTCACTCCCGCATCACCCAGCCAATTCCGTCCACACTAAACCTGAAGCCTCAGCAACGAACTCCGAAGACCCTGACGCACGCTTATATGGTCTGTGGTGTCGGAAGAGAACCGTCCCAATGGGTCAAGGCTCCTGCTCCAGCTCAAGGCAAGATTGGCCACATGAAGGGTGCGGTAGGCCAGTTCTGGTTGCCTGAGATCTTAGGTAGCAGTCCTCGCCTTGAGCAAGACAACGAAGTGGCTCGTGCTCTGCACGCCGCTATGAGAGTATGTGGTCCCGCAAGGACTGACTCTTGATTCCATGCACTGACTTGTCATAGGCTTGTTTTCCTCATGACGTCGAAATATGCACCGGCCGCAGCCAGCCTCATTGTGTTCACCACGCTTTCGTTCTACAGCAAGACTCGTCTCACACTCTGTACGGTATCTGTCTTCGTGTCTGGTCGAGGGCGGATGAGAAAAGGGCCGAGACGATTAGGGATCTGAGAAAGCGGACTGAGACGGATTATTATGACAACCCCGACGAGACTTACTGGATTCCGTACTGCTTATCTTTTCTCTCTCGGTATCCGCTATACAACCTTCTGGGCGACTACTTGCGCGGAATGTGGATTCACTGGAATAAGGCGACAAATCTATTCCACGCCGAGGAGGTGTCGCGAATTCTAAGCTTCCCTGCGCCGAGATTGAACGATCTGGTTCGAATTGATATGAAAGACTATGCCCTCTGTTATCAATTTCCTTCCTCTCCGACGGGATTTCAAAACTTCGCCATGTGGCCCCTATGGACGTGTCTTTCGATTCCTAACATTGTAGGTGTCATCGAGGCCGCCATATCGCCTACTAGGCGTATAATTTTCGTCAGTCATTACCCCGCGATGTTAACCATGGCCGCCGAGACTGTGCGATTCTGCGTTCGGGTGTACGAATGGAGTGGCTTGTACGTTCCTGTCGTTCACGCGCGCCTGGCTAAGGAACTCGTCGAGGAGCCAGGCCCGTATATACTCGGTGTCACGGCGGAGTGCAGGTCTCTGTTTACTGCTCCTAACGATGCTCTTGTCGTTGACCTGGATCGCAATTTCGTGCTTACCTCTAGCCCGCCAACCGCACTCAACGCCAACCAGCGTAATAAGTTCGTTACTCGATTAACGCAGTCTTTGAATGGCGATGTCACACCCTCGGGTGTCCCTCAGCACCTGCGCTCTGCCTACGGCGGTGGAAAGCTTGTTCCGGCTGGCCAAATCATCGTCATGCGTGGAGAGGTAGAGTCTATTCAGGATCCTGAATGGTGGAACCAAGATGCTGTAATGGCCGTAATGGACCACGTCTGTGAGAAGATGGTAAGCATTTTAGACTCGCTAAGTTGATCTCTGCATGCAGATGCTAATTATATCTAGGGCCGTAACACCGGTTTGAAGGCGGTTTTTGGTGGTGCCGTCAAGAAGCCGCTAATGACTAAGGTCTCGATGAGACATCTGAATGAGATCGTCCGCGAGCGTAACCAGTATTCTCGTGACGCACTTGAGGCATGGCAGGACTTTATCAACCTGAAGGGTCGTATGGACACGGAGCTTAGCAAGGTTACGAAGCGAAACAATTACCTTGTGGAAGAGCTGGAAAGCTGGAAGCAACAGGTAGAGACTGTGCTCAGGTTTTACAATAGCATTGTGCTAATCGTTCTTGCAGTTCCTCAAATTCCAGGCGTTTGCTGAGACGCTCACCAAGGAAACTCAAGACTTGAAGGTCAAGATCGAAACTCACAAGCGGGAGAACCGAAGACTTGCCGGTCTCATTGACCAGCAGAAGGACGACAACGCCCGCCTCTCGGTTCGTCTTACTGGTACTGAGAAGCAGCGAGACGACGCTCTCGAAGCCCTCGTCTTGCAACAGGAGATCGCAGAGGAGCTCGAGCGGGAGCGCAAGCGAAATAAGAAGGAGCTGGCTGCACTTCAGCATACTAACGTCACCATCGTTCGACAACGCGATGAGGCTCGTCGTGTCGTCCTCCACTTGCGCAGCTTGATTGGTGGACAGTCTCACCATATGGAGCATTTGGTCCAATCTCTTACTACCCGAGACGACTTGAGCAGTGAGATTGAGGAAGGCTTTGAGGAAGAGGAGGTGGATGGTATGGATGATGGTAAGTTTATTGAAGCCTGTTCCCACGTGTTAGATGGACCAACTAACCAATGGATGGAAGACCGACTATTGAAGAACCCTAGCCGGGGCAGTAAGCGTCATTCTGCTGCCAGCTTCCATGACGTCGCAGATCGTCACCTGAAGGACAAGACCGACGCTATCTCCCACATTATTAGGAATATTGCGGAGCAGTGCCAGGCCGCTGTCGAAGGACTCCAGCTCGCCCAGGATGCCGAGATCGAGTCAGCCAGATCACCCCGCCGGGCAAGTAATCTTTCTACGGCACCCAGCGACGATGGTCACGACCACTCCGCAGCCACTTCCGAGGCAGGCGACGACAGTCTTCTCCACCCTTCTGGACGCGCCTCCAGCATTCCTCCCACCCCGGACTTGATTCCAAATCGGAGCAGCACATCAATGTCTATGGCGTCTACTATGACAACGCCTGAGCGGGCTAGCCAGCAGTACAGCATGCACAACGACATCCCTACCAAAATCGTTGAAGATGACGAAGATGACCTAGCTGAACGAAGCGAGAGTGAGACAATCTCTCAGGAGCCGGGTATTGTGGGCAAGCACGCCGAGAGCCTCATTCATCGCCCGTCCGGCGCTAGGATTAGCGCTCTCGGTGGTACCCGCTAAGGTCTTTTGTGTGTCTTGCCTCGTTGCATGTGTTGCATGTATGGAGTCGGTGGCGAAATGCTTCATACTTTCCTACTTGGCGGCGAGATGAAATGCGTCTTGTTCCGTTTGTCCACAGTACCTGTGTATATATGGACTTTGTTTTATACCTCCTGGTTGATTTGTTCACGGCGTTTTGCTCTGCAGGGAGCTCGGACTTTTTGCTTCTACATATTTTCACGGCCCGTCGGCTTCGCTCTTAATTTTCCTTCAGAAATAAAACGATTAGATCCCTTTACCTTGTTGGTCAGGCACCTGTTGGCCTTGTAAATTGTGTTGGTGATGAGGAAAAAGGTGTGGTGTGGTCATTTTTTCTCTTTTGTCTAGTGTTAGCACCTTATACGCATAGCAGGAGACGATGGGCGTGTACACCTTTAATTCCTGCCTATGTCCTTCACGCGGTTCTGGGCAAATGAGAGATATCTTGATTGTTTCTGTATCACCCTTGATGGCAATCCTTAGCATTAGGCTGCATTATCTAACTTCCAGTGAATTTAGGAATTATCGGACATGTTTACACGACAAAGCAATTGTCAACCCAATAATTTGCTGACTATTAAAGTAGGGTCAAGTCTGGAGCTTTGTGGTAGTGTCCGTTTGCGGCTGAAATATTCTTTGATATGTCCAGTAAGCCAAACCCGCTACTGTAGGAGTTCGCTATTAATATTTACCTGTACCAACGTAGGCACCTGAACAATGCGAGATGAAGGTGATTGCTAACAGAAATTGTACAGTATACACGCATTGCCGTCAACTATAGTAGCCATGTTCTCCTGGTTAAATGACACTCGGAGTAGAGCAAGACTACGTCGAAGAGAACGTAGAGCGAGAGATGGTCTTAGGGCATACATGTACGATTGGTTCAGCCATTTTAGGGAGGGGATGACTTACAACCTCGAGGAGAGACAAAAAATCGACTTTGGCCTTCCGTACCTCCCCAAGATCGGCATTCCACAATTAGATTTCTATAAACGCGACCAACCACGGAGACAGTACAGACTTCACCGACAAGATTTACCTGAGTCATTCACCACAGCGCCGGAAGACCTCCACGGCGACTTGCGAGAGGCCTACAAGGTGTATGATCTAGTACACAACGGGTTCGGCAAGGAACGCTTATTCAAATTCACAAAGACTCTCGGCTACGGAGGTTTTGGACTGGTGGCGCTTTTCGAAGAGAGGAGCGAGAGTGGCGCACCGATTCGTGAGCTGGTGGCCAAAATACCCTTGAGATTTAAAGACGAGGACGCGAAAAGGGAGACGCAAAAAGAAATAAGAAACATGGGGGTATGTACTTCCACCGAGGGCCCAAGTGGAATCCAAACTAAAGCTCTAAGGTAGCTCTTCAGAAATTCAGAACACATGGTCCAACTGATCGAGGACGTAGACGAAAGGGAGTTACGGTCGAGACCCGAAAATGCCATGCGCCCCTTTTACTCGCCCGAGGTTTTCTTGGCTCCTCTCAATGTTTTCTCTCCTAAAAGACTATTCTCTCCCAGGAAAACCCAAACCGAGGCAGTGGGCACTCCTCGACCAACTCCGCGCCGTAGACGGAATTTTCCTGCGGTCCTCATGGAGATGGTCAAGAACGGGGACCTTGCGCAGTTTATCCGTAAGGTCATAGACCGCAACGAGAGGATTCCAAATCGGATCTTAATCCACTTCTTTCTCTGTCGTAAGTTGAACGGGACAACCCTGCTCTTTCCAGCCGCCTCGTCCACTAATGCAGCACACACTACAGTCGCCAGGATGTGCATCGCAATGGCTTACCCCGTCGGATTGAACCCAGAGAACGATCCTGGTGAACTGGTTAATGAGGAGTTTCAAAGAGTATCAAATGGGAATGACCCATATGCGTTTGTTCATTTCGACTTGGACCCCAAAAATAGTACAAAAGACATGCCCCTTCCCATGGCAAGTAGCTAACATGTGCTAGTTTTCGTGGACGACTTTGCTCCGGGCCATGAGCACGAACACGCGCCGAGGCTCAAGGTAAGAGAAGCTCGTTCGTGTTGTCTACCGTCTACTAATCTTGACAGCTCGGCGACTTTGGCCTCGGGCGAGTGGTTCGTAAAGGCGCGAAAGATATGTACGTTCTCTCCAGACTTCTATCTGACTGGTTCCTACGTAGCTAATCGCAACACGCACAAGATATTATGAGAAGATGAGACTGAACGGGAAGGCTGGCTTTGTTTGTCCGGTAAGCTGCGCAGTGCTGACCATGGCTGCTACATAATCGCTGAAGATCGAAAAAGGAACAATTCACCAACGAATGGGATTTTATCCCCGCGGATTCAGGCTTGGTTAAGGACGAGCCTGTTGCTGGTAATTTTGACTGGCATACCAATGTCTTTGGGATCGGTCTGGTGGTATGTACAGAAATATTTCGTATGCCGATCTTCAATTCTTGATTCTCGGCTCCCCTCGTGTCTAATCAACCCCAGCTGACCTTGTTGTAGTACGTAGAACAACCTCTGTATTTTTTGGATGAACTTTCAGGTCATCCAGATATTTCCCGGAAAGATTTCGCTAACGGAAACGTTTACTAAAGGATGGAGACGTTGATGACATCGTGTTACCCAGCCGTGCCGCCGGTCCCCAGCTGGTGCAGCTATTATCCGCCGGAGGGTAAGGAACAGGTGAGCTATGCACCTGGTTACTTACGACACTTGTCCTTGACTAAACTAGGTCATAGTTTGTCACGTACGGATTGCATTTGGAGCAGTACCCCCTAGTCGATCATAACATACGCTCGTTGGTCTATCGATGCCAAGCCCATGATCCAGAGGACAGGCCACGACTAGAAGAGCTGGAGGCGAGGCTCTTGGATATCATGAGAGGGAACGATTGGACTGGAAGCGCGGATGACCCTACGGAGGTTTCTAACTGGGTGCGGGCAGTGTTGTACGAGGCAGGGACCACCGCCTTAGGAGAAGGTCCAAGGTGGCCCGAAAGCCGCTACCCAGCCCACCCATTTCCAGGACGGATACTGGTAAGAGCTTCAACTACTGGACTTACTCAAGCCGGCCCATCCACTCCAGGTATGCAAGCCAGCCCATCCACCCAAGCTGGCTCATCTACTCAGGCTGGCCCATCCACTCAAGCTGGTCCATCGACTCCAGCTATGTCGCAATGGCCACCAGTCACTCCTGCCGCTCAGACCACTCTACCTTTCCAAGGATCGGCGTTGTTCATGCCGCCGCCACGGGAAACACCGTCAAGTCCCGAATCAGAGTTGCGAAGCCGGAGTCGTGTCCCAGGCATAAACGAGCTCACCCGAGGGGTAAACTTACTGGAGATAGGACCGGGAAGCTCGATGGTGCCGGTAACCCACGAAGTTGATGTGGAGAATCCGGCTTTTGACGTGCTCCCGCATCCGCCCGGAGCGTGGGGAGGGGTATGTAAAACGCCAGAATCCACTTTCCCTCCGTTATTGAACCGTCTCGGGACATTGGGGCTCAGACCAGACCGGCCTAGTCTAGAAGTTCCTACGCTCCGAGCCCGGCCTGTGTCTCTAGAACGCATCCATTAAAGCAGCGGTTACTGACTTCTGTTGTTATTGTTACAGGACGGCACATACGTTCCTCCGCCCAACGGGGGGCCTTCATACCCGGCATATATACCCTGTAAGTCGTACTATTTACTTACTTTCTTTCTTTTACTCCATGTCCCCCGTTTCAAGTTGCATATAGCGTCTTGCTAACCAAATAATCCTTCTTTTTTTTTCAACAGCCCTACCGGAGAGTGTCCAAGGACAGTTTGGTGCAGCCCCTGATGCCGCATCGTCGCAACATCCGCTCGGGGCTACCCCCTGGAGTACTCCTCAGGTTGATCCCCCGCACGATGATCCGCGGAATCGGTGGTGGAGTAGCCCGATAGCAAGTTTAAGGGACTCGCCATTAGCGGAAAGGTTGAGGGAAACGCCATTGGGAATAAGGTTGGGCAGGAGGAGGAGGGGTAGGGGATAAGAAGGGCAAGGGTAAGGCTACGTGACCGCAATGTTAAATTGGTGTATTCTATCATGTACGATATTGCGTGAATCGATTGGGTGTATTAAGAACCTATGCAGTGTTGATAGCTCTTCGCGCTCCACACAAGTCGTGACTGCGGCGTGCCATGGCGGGTTATATATTTTATTTGCTACCGGACTACTCTCGTACCACGTGTAGAATCATATTCGCATAGCGAAGCTAGGTGAACAATACATGCTTTGTCTTTACCTGCCCGTCTTGTTCTTGACTGTGGTACAAGATATTGTACGCATATGAATGAATAGGGGGGCGTGCATAGTATTACGTAATGTTACACGGCCTCGGCAGTATTACCGATGCGGTGGGTAAATGATGTAATGGAGATATATTTAGTACTCACGCCAGATTTGGTAAGGTTCGAGAAACTTGGACTACTTGATGTGAGATTTTACACTTTCATGAGGAACAAAGCATTGAAGACCAAGAGCAGTCGGCCTACTCGGACTAGTCAGTCGTGAAGTGTAATATGTTATTTAAGACGAGATACAGTATCTATGTAAGCTGCGTCTGAAGTATCAGTCTATGGTCTCAATTTATGGTATCAATCTATGGTCTCAATCTGCGGAGTGAAAGGCGTAAACTATTCGTTTAGTGACCCATTACTCTATACTCCCAGTTTTGATTGGCCTCTCTTAGTTGGAATAGGAATGACTTTACTCCGTTTAGCCGTTCGGCTTGGTAATTGTTTACCTCATCCTGCGTCCCCCAGACGATACTAACCAGCGATCTATAAACAGTCGGAAAGCTCGACCTTGGCTTCTTTTCGTGCTCGTCTACTATAATGGAGGGAGAAATGCAGCAAATAGGTTTCAACGAAAATATCGTTTCATTCTCACCTCTCTGTGAGAGGTTGAAGCGGCTGAAGTTGTGCAAAAGGTCCTGGCAGACAACGCGCTCCGCGTCCAAGTAGAGGTCTCGGACAGATGAGGCAACATATCCCTTCGTCTCCTCGAAACAATGAAGGCGGAAGATATATTTTAGAAAAGAAACGTAGAGCCTCTTTTCAAGGTCACACGCGGGTCTCATGATCTCCATTTCGATGGCACTGGCTAGATCCAATTTGTCGTCGGGGCGCATAAGGACTTGCAAAACTTCCATAAGTTGCCTCGTCAAGTCTTTCGGGTTAGGCGATCTCCTGGTGTCTAAAAATGATAAACTCGTTAGTATGTGCGTCCGTTGAGGCCACAGCGGTATAGGATATTACTCACCGTATTTCGAGTGGAACTCAATAGCAAAGATGTGGCGCAGCAGAAAGCGCCAGATTATTGCTTTTATGACATCCTCGTCCGAATCCGTATGCAGGAGAGTTACGAGATCTGGGAATTCTCTGAACCACTGACAGAGGTGGCGTGCGGTCCCGTGTTGTTCGGCTTCGACGATTATTTGTTGGTAACGTGCTCTTCTTCGGTTTTGATCCCATAGCATCTCAGCTACAGCCGTGACTACGGATTCAATGTCATAAAATTTCTAATTTATAGTGAGTATAGCATATCAAATAAAACGGCGGCTTGGCTTACCTCTTGAAGCTCCGTCACACCCAGGGGTTCCTCGTACGTGTCATTGTCTGAATTGGCCGAAGAATACTCAGCTGGGTCGATCTCATCCTCACTCTCGACTACGCCGTCGAGTCTATCGAAGTGGTTCCGGTATTCGATTATTCGGTCTTCTATAACATCCAATCGTTTGCGCATCATTCCTTGCTCCACTCTCATAGCCTGGACTTGTGGTGCTATATATTCCAAGGAATCTAGCACGCTCCTCAATATGGGTTCAATCCGATCGGGCCTTCCAGAATCTGAGTCCGGATCCTTCTTGAGGTCGGCTTCGACCGCTGCTCGGTATTCAGCTCCTCGGCGAATTGCAGCTTGAGTCAACCTTTCTCGCTCTTTCTCACTCAGAAATGTAGGGGCTACAGGTATTGAGCTCATTGGCGGCGTTGGGGGGGTTTCTTGCTTAAAATTCATTTTGGAAATTATGCTGCTTAACTTGATAGTTTGAGTCTAGCGGCGTGATTTCTTAGTTGAGTTTCCAAGTATGAACTGACTAACAAATTGCTATGATGTCTGATGTAGATGGAATGGCATGGAGGAAAATGAAAGTACGCGGAAATGTCTGGTAGTTTTATATTAATCTTGGTGAAGCTTCCCCTGATAGGCATCAATGAAGCTATTTGCAACACCCTCTTTCAATTTGAGCTCTAGCTTTCCGTGCTTCTTTGTTCAAGTTTACTACATGTTGCTATATGAAAAAAAAATACGACAAATGACTTGTTACAGTTTGATACACCAAGTCTTCACGAATGCCTATTCTTCTCATGCCGTTGATGAGTACAGTCTCTGAAGAATGGCCATTTACGATGACTGGTAATCAAAATACCGAATCAGAACAAGCCTCCCTACCTACTGACATCTCATGATAGATAAGTACTCTGTTGATAACAGCGGAAGACTCCCTTTGTTCTTTGGCCCCGGATTTGCTCTGCTATTACTAAATAGAAATGCATTGCGGCGAGCACCATGGAGGAAATAAGTCCGTTAGTCTCATCCGTGAATGATGCAATCGAAGGCTTTCATGTATCTAGCCCGGGTTTTTACATAGATTGTATATTGCTAGCGTAGTGAGCCGCTGGTGGACGCTCTTTGGAAGCTCTAAGCGCCCATATGAACTTATATGAATGTACGTATACTGCCTAGCCGACGATGCCAAGGCGCCTAAGACAGAATGGTCCATGGCTCAATCGCGAGCATATTCGAGCCGCCGAATCCACAAATTTCCTTTAGGTTGAATTTACCCCGAATCCGCATGGCGACGTTCCAATAATTCCCCAAGAGGAAGCCGGGCAAGATGCTGAGATTACTGGCTGTTGCTATATCAGGCTATTTACCCCCCCAACTATTCGCATTATACCCCAGACTTACCCTGAGTCGCCTCTCTAGATAGGATCTCGAAGTCCTGTGCTTATAGGCCGTGCCAATGCTGGTACCATCGGCCAGCATGCTGACCTTTTCCCCGCGATGACTATTCCAGGGAATGTTGGAACGGAGGAGGGGTTATATTACCTTAGCAAGGTTGTGGTAGTAATAAGCCAAGTGTCCCTTCGCGAAGGTTGTCTTGTGTATACGCCTGCCACCCAGTTCTCTTCTATTACCTCCACGTAGCTGTATTTGCGATACTCACCAAGCTGTGCTATCTTTCAACCTGCTCCGCGGGAACCAATTGAAGAGATGCGGTGCTCTGTGATAGCCCTTCCGGTCTTGGCGGCAGCGACATCTGTCGTTGCCCGGGCCCCGAGTCCCGGGGAGGATGGAAAATACACGATCTCCTCGGCGGGGATAAAAGCGCAGGTTCGGCGACCAAGTCCTCGAGACGAGAAACGGTGGCCATGCTGACACTTTAACCCCCCCCAGTTCATTCCGTACGGAGCTACCCTCACCAATCTCTTCGTGAAGGATAAGAACGGAGAGGATGTCGACGTGGTGCTCGGATATGAGGACATTGACTACTACCGTGAATAGACCTTCTTTCTCGTGTAATGTCGAACGGTGAAATGAAGACTAACCTTTCGACTTCAGCCAAGGACCCAGGGCATCCCGTGTACAACAGCATTCCCGGTCGCTATGTCAACCGTATCGGGAAGGGCACCTACACGATCGACAATACCACATACATCACGCAGCTAAACGATGGTAGCAACACTCTGCATAGCGGAACGAATAACTGGTCCTACCGCGTGTGGAACGTGACCGCTGCTACCGAGGACACCGTCACCTTCGCCATCACGGATGCGTCCAACTCGTCTCTGGGAATGCTGGGCCTCGTCGAGGGCGAGGTGACGTACAGCGTCAAAGGCAGCACGTGGAGTATCAAGATGGAGGCCACATCGCCTGAGGTCAAGACTCGTATGTTATTTTCCATGATCTGACATCCCCAGGTATGAGGTTCCTCGCTGACAACGGACGGGCTGAAAGCACTCATGCTGACTCAGCACACCTACTTCAACCTGGATGCGTATAAAAACCCCGACACGGTCAAGATCTGGAACCACACACTGTACATGCCATACTCGAAGCGGTACTTGGTGGCAGACGACGGCGCATTACCCACGGGCGAGATTGGTATAGCGGAGCCTAACAGCATCAACGACTTTGCTAGCGGACCTGACTTATTCTTGGGCCACGCGCGGAACGACGCCAAGTTCGCCGGCAATTGTGGTGGCGGCGGCGCTTGCGAGGGGTACAACGGCTACTTCCTGATCGATGATGCCCCGAAAGATGCCGTCGTCGTCAGCTTGTCTAGCGCATTTTCCGGCATCACGGCCGACCTGCGCACTGACCAGCCGGGAGTTGTCGTCTACTCATGCAACTGGATGGACGGCAGTGCCGACCTGAAGAGTACGCAAGGCACTGATACCAACCGCAAGGTGGTTAGGAGTTCTTGCGTCGCCATCGAGGCCCAAGACTATGTGGACGGCATCAACCAGTAAGCTTGTCACCCCCTCTCTCCCCTCTTGGAGTTGGAAGGTCGGATTTGTGTAACCAGAGCTAACGTGCTATGAAAAAAAGCCCTGAGTGGGGACGCGTCGACGAGCAGATCAGCGGACCGGGTCAAACGTACTCGTGGGAGAGCTCCTGGACATTTGGAAATCTCTGATAGTTTTCCGAGCAACAAGCGCAATTCGCGGCCGGGTATCTTGAGAGGAAAGCAAAGGGAGAGATCCGGTCGTACGATACTTCCTATTGCCAGAAGCCGTCGTACAGGGGGGTTTGTACATAGCAATTGAGTATGAAAATCAAGCCCTACGCTTCGTCATCATTTGCGATGCGACTTTGTTATTCCCGTGACGCATTCAAATTTCTCGTCTGGCGCTCGGATGCACATTGACATCAGAATAAGACCATTTCAACAGCCGGCAAGTCCAAGGTTGACATTGCCTGGTTCAGGTAGCCCTGGCTTGTAACGTAGCTAGCTGGTGATTATGGTGACTGTCTACCGTGGCTTTTTTTCCAACGATTTCGAACGGTCTAGACCTGTCAGTATGTACCAGGGGGAGGGGCAGATCTGTGCGACGAGTCCCTGTACTCTCATGTGTTTTCCCTCCTCGGAGACATGACGCCAACCCTATCAAATTCTCACTGACGTACCAACTAAGCGAACCAGATCCGAAGAGGCATCCAATACTATAGCTAGCGTGGTCCGCCTAGTGATAGGTGCAGGTGCCTGAATTGCGACTCACCTGATCCGCTTTTAAGGATCAACAAAGATGTAATAGTTGATTGGTCGCAGTCATGCTGTCGGGGGGGACTTCGTCAAAGAAAAAAGAAAAAAAAAAGGCGATTGCGGCACATCGAGATTCTCGAGAAATCCATCCCTGATCCCTTTTCCCATCAGATGGATTTTAGGGGACCGGCTGCATAAAGCCAATCATCCAGGGTCCAGGGGCAGACACGCAGGCTATGACGTAACGTAGCCCAGAACAATTTTTTTTTTAAGGGACGCGATATCTGAAATCCCACCTTGGCGGAGATCTAGACTCTAGTTTGTTTTGTTCAATTTATTCGTCTTGAGATACCGTCCACCCATTGGCGCCTATATTAGAGGTTCTAGACTTCGAAAGCTGATGCAATGCTAGCTTGACAGCTACCTATATTCCTGGCCATAGCTTACGCCTACATCATTGTCGAGAGCGGTGTTTTGGCACGCTGTGACGATGTGAATTGTTTTAACGTCATTATCGTTCGGTGAACTTTGATCGCTCGGAGAGGTCCATCGTTCCGTGGGGGGTTCTTATGGGATGACCAAGTGGCCAAGCGCGATCACCAATGTTGTCGACGAACTATCTAACCTCATAGTCCTAGATATGGTCTTATTCAACTAATACTCTAGCAAAAAATGGGCATGATCTTCGAACATTGCGATCACGAGGGTGGGAATTTAAGGCGTCGAGGAGGGGAGACCCCAGGCTTGTGATGTTGTACACGGGTAGCCAGATCCCAAATTTGCCCGAAAGCCCGATCAGCGACGTCGCAATCCGTCAGATGGGATTCGAGAAAAAAGGAGAGAAGAAATCAGCCCATAATTGTATAGTCGGCCGTATTGGCTCGCCGGCTCACCTCTCCAAAGGGGAAGAGGATCAACATCGCGCGTGTGGGGGCTAGACTCTGAGAAGAAAGAAGCCTCAGGAGCCCATCAGCCTCATGATGTGTCCGACCATTCACATCTCTCCGTCCCCGGGGAGCCTAACCTATCCAGCTTTAATGCAGGTGATTATGGTCTTACGAAGATCTTAATGGCATCATGTAATTCCCCGAGTATACGTCAGAGGTTGCCGCTTTCCCTTCCGAGAGGCCAACAATTTGCGGTTCTGCCCAGGGTTGTGTCGTGGGGGTTCGAGGGGATAGACAGAGGTTGAATCGCAAAGGCGACGTGCTCTATGCCAAGCGGTCAGGCGTTGAGGGCTGGCTCGGCTGGTAGGCAAAAGCGGAAACGCGCCTTGGAGGTTTTGTACATATATCGCAGGTTTGGCCCTTCGAGTCTCAAGACATCTATGATCGGCAGGCTTTACTGGTCCATTGGCGATCAAAAACTGTTTTGGGTCGAAGCTGCTCGATCCATCGCGTCGTCTTCGCTGTCGCTAACGTTCTTCCTTGTTGTTGCTGTATTTGTGATTCCAGTCGCGGAAAAGTTTCAGCAAAAACACGCTTTACTGCTATCTAATCTACCCCACACTACACACGAACCTGGGACCTGCCGCCAGGGCCCGTTACAACCTTCCCACA
Source organism: Hypoxylon cercidicola (assembly GCA_022578845.1). NCBI lineage: Eukaryota > Fungi > Ascomycota > Sordariomycetes > Xylariales > Hypoxylaceae > Hypoxylon > Hypoxylon cercidicola. Next base: position 3,244,209 of record MU399494.1, on the reverse strand, counting down.
CTGCGAGCGGATGCAGCCGAGCGCTAAAGGAGGCCTAACCAACCCGCTGGGACTTCGACTTGGACATGGCAAGTAACGGTCAATTAGATGATTCAGCACGTGCTGTTCAGTATCTAAAGTGGGTGATAAATACTCGCCTGTTAGACGGAATCAATTTCTTACTCACTCGCTATTTGTAGCCAGGAAGTTGCCCCTGAAGTAGACCAGAGGCCAAAAGTTGATGTCCCCGTTGACGTCGGCTATAGCTTGGGTCGATTTCTTAATCCGCATCTCCACGCTGAAGGCCAGCACCTGAGACAGCCGCAATCTCCAACGCCACTCAGCGAAGCCGAGTCTTGCGCCCGCATGACAGCGATTCTGGGCTCTATTGGTTTGGACACTGCATCAAAGCAGAATTGAGAACTACGAACACTCGATTTCCTCCCAGAAACATCATATCTATGGGTTACGGATTTCATTCATGTCTTGCTTGCATAATTTGGCGTAGTTGACGGGACACGGACGCTGCATTAGCGAGAAGATACGATGGTTTGGATTGTAGGAATAGGAACTCTGATTTATATTAGCCGCATTGCATCGTCAACTATTAATATACTACATTATGTCTAAGCCTGTTGAACTAAACTTGTAAGTGTTTGTTGCGGAATGTTTCTGATTGGCGTCGACGTGACGTCATCTACTACCATCAGAAATATAGGTACCTATCTAGGTACATTTCCAATTGCACTGCCGGCGTAGGCGCATTTTCACCGTTGCCTACCTGAGTCTGCCTAGATGACCCAGGCCGCTCAAGTTTCATTACCGAATCAATAAAAAAGGGGCATATCTCGGCCAGAACTACACGTAATACACGTAACCCAAAACCTTCGCCTTCCTTTTTAGGCTAGGTCTGCCGTTGTGATGTACAGGAACGGGTTCGATTTCAAGACACGTGCAGTTTCTGCGTGTCCCATTCACCCACTTCGATCGATTTTCTAAGCTACATGCACCATCTAGACTATTGAAGAAGCCAGGCATATAACACGAGTTTCAACCCACCAAAACGAACGTCCAGAGTTTCAACGACACCGAAACGCAACCCGTCCTGTCGCAACCCATCCTGTCGCAACCCGCCCTGTCGCAGAAACATGGCAGACAGCATTGAGCTGAAGCAGAGAGACCAGAAAGGGGAGGTACTCGTCCAGGAGAACGTGTTCGATATCTTCAAGAACTATCTCCAACCGGGAAGCTCCGTTTCCGCCGCGCAAACGGCCGCTGCCATATCTCAGCTCGCACCTAAACCGAGCGGAGGCGAAACGACTTCAGACGTAGACGACGGATTCTTCTTCGAGCTGTGGGGAAGCGTCATCGGGGTCGCAGAGCAAATTCCTCATGACCATCCCGGCCAGGACAAGCTGGTGAGAGCCATCAGGGAACTAACATTATTACCCAAGAGTGGGACTACCGCGTGGGAGGTGAGTTGAGCTTGTTGAAATCCAATCAGCCGTACATTATCTTGAGGCTGACTTGGTGGATAGTCCAGCTTCTGGGTCGATCTTCCGGTCTTGGGCCTCGTATTCCGAGAGTACCTGAACGGACCTGATCAGTCGGATGTGGAAGAGGAGCAAGCGCGGATTGATCAGGCCTGGGTACGATTCCATGCGTTCTCTGCCAAGCTCATGGGCGCCGGGGTAATTCACTTTGCAAATCAACCGATTTGGATGTTGCGCGAGGCGCTGGAAGAAAATCACCCGGCCAAGAGCACTGCATTAGACCGCTCCTTAACGACGGCCGCGATGTACGTCGAATATGCTGGTCCGGTTTTGGTCGAGTCCCTTGTCTCGAATCCGGAACCGGAACTCAGCGACGAGCTTCGCCGCATTCTCAGGGGTGGGTCGCTTTTCAGCGGCGAGCCCGGGTTGCGACCGGAAAGGTGGGCATTCTGGACAAAGAGATTCAACGAGGAGGCGGAGAACACGAGCACCAAAGAAGCAAAGGAAACGGCTTTACGGGCCGCTAGATTGATGCAAGTCTGGACCGAGAAGAGACTCAGAAAGTAAAAGGGATAACAGTGAGGCCTTTCATAGTGCATAAACGAAATGTCATAGTTCTTAGGCCGGCAATAGAAATAAAGTAATCCTCTGAGGCAACAACGGAGACTAACCTATACTGCTCGTAGTCTCCTTTTACCCTGTCAATCCCTAGCGGAGTTTCTTCTGTTCGCGGTATCAAGCGAGTATAATACCTAGGTATATATGAATGGTAGTATCGTGTCTTCGTATAAAGAAGCAGCGTGGCCGGTAGTAATAGATTCCAAGGGGTCATCAATTGCAGCTTGGGAGACTGAAATATCAATCGGTGTCAGAGAACTTGAGTCTGCGCCCTGTACTGTAGTGTGAGGTGTGAGGCAGCTGCTGGAATATATGTGGTGTATCGCCAATAATGCCGACACGGAGCCTAAAGATGCGCAGTATTTTGGGTCCAGATATCACAGTTGATACAATAACTGCAGCACACATGTCTCTTTTAGCCTTTTGATAAGGCCTCATTGTTCGACGACCTTGGTGTCGATGATCCGGGAGATTGACACTTGGTGGATGTGGTGGTGTGTGAAAAGGGGGGAAGGAAGGGAGAAGAAAATCAATATCAGCAGGCCCACCAGTTTTTATACAGATCACATCAATTATCAAAGCTTAATTATATCCAAGGCTGGATCGCGCCAGCAATGCTATTAGAATGGCGGTTTAGACACTAAGTAGGGGCCAGAAACAGTCAATTTGCGCCCTTTTCGAAGGATCTTTTTGGATACCAAGGTACTTAATCATGACTCAGATATAGGCCCAATTGTGTTGCTGCTTAAACTTCTAGTAGGTACCTAGTTCTCATGTGATTTTAACCAAGTGTATAACTGAAGAAGTGGTCTTAGCAGCGGGCCGACAGTTTTGAGCATCAGTCCGTGGATAACAGCATCATGACAATGCATCATATTAGCATGATGATGAGCATTTATCACGTCCCCAGCCTCAGCTGCCAACATGGGCCATTGTAGGAGCTACATGGGAGTTGAAATTACTAAGAAACTTGAAGGAAGAGGGTTTAACCGGAACTTCAAGGAATTAGGAAGACATGGATGGTGAGTTAAATTCTGACTGGGAAGATATATTCCTAACATCAATTGGTCGTTCATAAATCTCTACTGGGATAAAATATAAAGATTAATCTACCCATCTATATGAATGTTAGTAGTCAACCGACGAGCAAATCTAGCCCGGAGGGTCTAGACAAGGAGCCTGCCTAGATGCTAATATTCACGACTAATGGGAGTGATAGCCTCATGCTATCAGACGATGACAAAACCATATTCTCTACTCGACTGGTGCCACTCACAGTCCTAGAGCATGTAATAATCTAGTGTCCAACAGTGAGGGAATTCTTATCTGGAATCTCGAATTCCAAAATGCCCAAGAATTATTACGTAACTCCGCTCTCCTTGAGTTGAAATAACTTATAATCCATCCTCAATTCCCGCGCAGTCCTCCAACGCTGCCTAGTATTAGACATACACATTTTGGCGAAAACCTAGGGTCAAAGATGGGGAACTATTTTAAATGTTTATGACACAGAAAGCTAGTACTAACTGCCGCAAGTAACTTCAACACTGGGGATACGTCTTATGCCCTTACAATTTGGTACGCAAGATAGCGCGAAGGGAATAGACATTCCAAGGGATAATGTGTGCGTCGCTTAGTGTATGACTAAGTCCCCGTAGCTATCAGCCTAACCATCTTCCAGGGCTATTGGGATACGCAGTTGGCGGTAGAGACGGGGCACCGACACTAAAATACGTGCCATTCGAAAGCTAAATTGCTAACATCGAATTAATATTGAGATGTTCATGATGAGATGACGAGCTGCATGCATACGCCGACCTTTACAACTATGTTGTCTTCAAAATGGTATAAACGCGAACCACACCATGAACGTGCAAAAGCCATATAATAGCTTCTTTCTTAGAGGTAGCCCCCCTAGGAATATATTCCGTGGATCATAGCCGCAGTTCAGCAAGGTATAGCCCACCATATCTAGAAAACGAAATACCCTGCAGTTCGCAATATTAGCACAATAGCTATTCAACGAGTGAAATGTCGGGTAAGTTAGGTTGACTTACAGGTTTATTAAGAAGACCCCAAAGCCAAATTTAGGGAGCGGACCGCCCTGGGTGGTCTCAGAAATGATAGTTTCGCGTGCGGTGTAAGTGACGGGAGGAATGCGGATAAACGTGATAATTAGCTCCGTCGCAAGCGCACGGGTATAAGTGACTTCGTTGGTAGTGCCGACGCGAATGGTGAAGATGACCAACGCTATTATCGCTAGACCGAAGTCGATCTAGAAGCCGCATGGTTAGAGTGCCGACGCAAAGGGGGAAAGACAGGAAGAAATCCGTACGCTGGCAGGTATCAATACTGTGGTCTGGTTCCGGAACATAGTCCAGGCCAATACAGCAGCCAGCATCCCAAGCCCGAACTGAATGACGGCCATTATCAACCATGAGATGACCACGACAAGCCGCCTGACCCGGCAGGGAGCATGCATCTGCTTGATCCTGCTATTGGAAGTGCCGCTGTGAACCGGCCAGGTGCAAAAGTGACATATGTAGCCGTATTCACCGTTGGCCATCTCCACTAGTGGCCAGTGCTTGCGGCTGCTCTCACGGCTCATCAGGTCACGCCAACACCGGAAACATATGGACCGCCACTCATGGCTCATACGCGTCGTATCTATGACCAAGCGATCCAGGCCCGGCATACATAGACATTTGGTGCAGCAGCTCTGCAAGACGGGGTCACACCAGCCGTCCTTGGTGAACTGCCTGCGAATCAAGTCGGCCGTGATGACTTGGCGATACAGGGGATAGGTCTGTCGCAGGGTGACCAAACTGTACAGGTCCAGGTGAGACAGGATAAGGAACTGGAGCTCGAGAGGCAAAGATGCCAGCCCTGCATCGCCCGGGAGTCCTGTCCGGGGCAGCACGCGATGGCGATGGCCATGTCCATCTTCATCTCCGTGCTGGCTACGGCCGGTGAATGCGCTATCGGTGAGCTCGATGGAATGAGACGTGCTCATCATGCGCGTTGGACAGTAGTGGGAGGGAAAGGGAAAAGAGTGATTCAATCATGGAATGAATGAAGGGCTCGTCATCTTTCGCCGACCTGGTCTGAAAGATAGAATCGTGAAAAGGGTTGATCATTAGAATGCGACCGTTTGATGAATGCCAAGTATGACGGTTGAAGAATTTCCCTGCTGGTCTGATCGGTTTTCCGGCACACAGAGAACGCGCTAACCCGGCTGTCCGGCACAGGCCGAAACCGTGCGTCGATCCGTGTAAACGACAGTATCGAAGAAAGACACGCACGGTAGTGAGTTACTGTGCCGGTGCCGAAGACAATGGCGCGAGAAGACCTCGTAAAACGGAATTTCCCAACTCAATGCGGCCACGAACCTATCGCATGGTAATGAAAATGGATACACAGCAATATAAATCTACCTCGAATACTTTAGAACGTGGTTCTTCCTATTAAACCCGAACGGAATTAATTCGGGTATAACTGGTGTTCCAGGCAGACGTGGAAAGGAGGAAAAGAAAAAGGGAAACACTGGATATCAATATCGGTGCACGGACCAGAAACAAAAGCCTCTAGCGGGCTGCTAAGATTGCTAAGATTAGGTACCTACATGTACGCAGTCTGGCAGTACACAAGCCAGGTACCTCAGCCATCACATGTATCATGTGTACATATATATATGTAAGGTAAGGCGGAGAACTTGACCTAAACCCTAAGTGATCTCGCATTCAGATGCAGTCGCCGACGATTCAGGAAAATAGCCGCTTCATGTGGCATCTTTAACCGCCTGCGTCTGAAAAGGGAGCTGGGCATCTTACTAAGGGGTCGACTTGGAGATGGTAACAAGATTCGAAGTCCGCACATCGTATCAATTTTAGTCAGGCAGTCAGGCCATGCAGCTTAACAAACAGCAACCAACTTCCTGTTAGACTGATGGATTCATTGGCTCATCTTACATAACCCCGTTGCAGTTTGGGGTCCGAAGCAGATAGGTACCAGGATAAAGAATGGGACCACGGGAGCCCGGCACTCATGCGTCTCAATATTCAATATTCATTCCCCCAAGCCGGCGACCATAGGGAGAGCACCATGTAAAAACATCGAACCCGAACTGCCCGATAACTACCTACCTAGGTATTTCCGGATACCCGTACAACTTCCCGACGTCATCATTGGATCGCTGTGTTTCCATGAAGTGGTTAGCCTAACATCGTTGCGACGATGACCCACCTGTCAGTCTCACCGTCGCTCACCCATACCCCTGTCCGCGAGCCACTGTCGACCCGTGCCGATTTTGCGGCAGCCTGCAGAGAGCCGAGACATGTCGGATCAAGACCCGATTATCTTCCCGAGCCCATCAAGTCGAAACCACGCTTTACCGATGGATCGGGTGTCTATCCGTCGCATTGATGCACGTTCCTTTCGTTTCTCCACGGGCTTCGTCAACTTCCACCGGTACCTAGCAAAGCAGCTGTTTCACAGTCCGCATCAATTTCGCCGGTACCTACCTTGCAGTCGGCATTCTTCGCGCAGTGCTAAGTCAAGATTTGAAAATGACAAGTCCCTGATATGATGTCGCATGAGTTTGCCAACCAAAACCTGACACCGTCTTTTGACTAGATACACCAAAGGCGCCCATCGGATGTTCCATGCCCATCATTGCTAGAAGCTGTCTTGGAGAAAAAAAATGAGTGCTATTGAATGGTTGGATGAGAAGAGTAGAGCTATAGACTATGAGACTCTTCTTGTTGGCGACAAGCAGTGAGCCATAATTGTCTCGACTGTTTGCAATTGGATACCAAGTCGATTGGGGAAGCTCCACCATCCCGCCTTATGAAGTCATCGTGACGATACAGACTGTATGTATATCTTTAACTAGATTTGCACATGGGCTCTATGAAATTTTGTTGAAAGAGTAGTTCATCACCCAACCAACTTGAGCGTTCTTATCGCGATATATGTTTCGAGCTGCAAATACATCATCGATAGCTACGAAACCACACCACCATTGGCTTAGCAAACACCGCAATAATTCGCTATCTGACCACTGAAGACATAATCATAACTACCTACCCATCCAATATATGAAGGCATACATAAAGATACACATTAAACAATGACGTTACTAAGCTGCGTTGCTACGATACTGCTTATACTGCTTCCGGCACCTTTCATATTTTGGCGATGTGGCAAGACGCTCTACCTAGTTAGTAGTATCTAAATATTTATCCTTTCATAGCGCTATCAGTGCCTGGCGGTACTGATGCCAATACCATGATATGTAATACGACTTCACACCTATTATCAGGATTGCAAGTTTGAGTATCAAGACACCTCAAACGAATAAATGGATAGAAAGGCTTAGCAAGATCCCAGGTAAAACGTTGACTCCAATTCAGATAACCAATCATTAAGCAAATAAAACTATGTACCTATGATTAAGGATACGTATAATGTAGAGTCAGCTACCAGGAACAATACAAGCATCTGACTGACGGCCCTAAAAGTAGAATGGAATTTTGATCGTCTAAAGCACCACTGAGTAGGCACCTTGCTGAAGATCTTGCCCTAACTTGAACAAATATCTTAAGAGGTAGGTAGGTAGTTACAACTTACAAATGCATGGCTCACAATATATTCTTAATTAATACAGAGATTCCCCTTCAACTTCGTATCACTCGTCCTCAAAACTATTCATCACTGTCGTAACTTCCGTCACTGCCTCCATTGCCACCCCCATGGCCACCCCCATGGCCACCGTTAACCCCGTTCGCCCCGTTCACCCCATTCGCCCCGTTCGCTCCGTTTGCCCCGTTCACGGATGAATCGGCAATATCAAATAGCGCCCTCTGGTAGCTACGTGCGGCTGCCAACTTAAGATCATGGCGGCCCCAAACCTGGGCTCCCACTTCAATGGATGTTGCGATGTGGGCGCAAGCTTCGTTGTAGAAATCGTTAGCATCACCAGCGTTGTTCTCGCTGAACGCTTTCGTCATGCGGTAGTGATTGTACCCGGAGGCCTGGAAATGACTATATTTATCGAATCGTTAGTATTGATCGTCTCGCTCGAGTGCTTCACTATGACTTACGCAAAGAATTGCTCTGGGAGCCAACCCAATTCATCAACAAGTTCACAACGCCGCTCAACACGCTCCTGGAATAAAATCTCGTCGTCTCGCTCTTCACGCTCACCTTCACCTTCACCTCTGTTTTCGCCTTCATTTCCCGGCTGTTGTCCAACGTAGTTTACTGGTCCTCCGGTGTTTTCCTGCGGTGCAACGCCCCTATGCAGTTCCAGTGCTTCTTCGAGTAACTGATTATATGTCGAGTCCTGCAACGAGCATACTTCGCAATTGCACGTAAAACCCCAACCGGATTCTATAAGCTCCCGCCGCATAGCAAGCGGAGGGGTGGGCACGATGTAGGAAATCGTCAGCTCGTCGCCCTCCTTTATATTTCGACTAGCGATACCGACGAAGTAACCTGTTGTCAAGTCGGTGCTCCAAAAAACATTCGAGTCGCAAGAATGATTCATCCTGGATGCATTAAGGAAGATGCCGCTCTTGCCCGCAGCCATCCTTCCATCCGGTAGCCTTCTCTGTTCTAGGATTTGGAAATTATTGGACCGAAAAATGAAGGCTAAACGAATATATAATTCGATTTTTTCGTCAGGGTCTCTTGATCCGTCCGGGTAAGGTGCGGCAAAGTATGATCGGAACACCGCCGCATATTCGGCATTATACAGGCCGTATAAGTCCAAAATTTTTGTTTTGGTATCTTGATCAAGGGCTTCGTAGTTCTCAACTAGGCTGTCTAAATTCACTAATTTGTCTTCGGTTTTTAAACGCCACAAGGCACATTTTTCGGCAATAACATATTCGCCGGTATCGATATCCCTAGTAGCGAACAGACCCATCCCCATCTCATCGGTGAGTCTTGCCTCGAATGGATCTTCAATCGAGAGTTGGTCAGCCATCATGAATGGAAATTGTACCGAAATACCTCGTCGACTGAGTAATTAAATGGAAAAATTAAATAAATAACCAGTTTCTCTCTTCTCCCACTATACTATTATGCACAGAATCGTTTCCTGGCAACTAATTTTAAGATTGAATCATGGCCAGCTCAAAGACAAAGATAGACGAATCCGGCACAAAGTCCTACCATCATCCATGAAAGGAAATCCCACATAATAAACTTGTTTCCCACTGGTCTTTGTAAAGGTCCGTTTGCGATCTGAACTTCCTCTGTATGCTTCCCTAGCTGCGATTGTTGTGTCTATCTACATTTATTTGCTTGCCGCACTTTCTTCTACTTATTCACGATACACTACCGACAAACAATAGCTTTTATCCATCCTTTTATAATATCTACCTCTTTCTATTATTTATACCATACGTTGATTCAGCCTCCATATTCGTTAGATATCAACAATGGCTTCCGAGCTAGATCTGATCCAGCAATCACTCGACGAAGCTTTCGACCCAAATAATAGTAACCCCGACTCGGGGTTTACTAGCAAGGGAGCCTTTGTCGTAAATCTTTACGCGCGGCTGTTCAAAAATCTCCGGGAGTCAGCCGGGAGACTGGCCTCAGATGAATCTCAAGGAGTTGATTTTCGACGGGCTATTCGGTTGCTTAATGCATTCTCTGCCGCCCTGGCCGCAGATTCCACGGACGTCCTTCGGCAACGACTCACCGCATCGTTTCCCGACTTTTATTATTTTCTGTGGACCCACGTTGGGATCTTGACTCGGCAGCCTTTCGTCAGTCTCGATGACGGTATCGTCAGCCATATCATGGAAATGTCGCGGCAAATTGAGCGATTTACAACCCAGCCGGAAGGCGTCTGGCCCGCCCTTAATGCAATAAAAGTTCAGTCACACAAGGCCGAAGAAAGAAGAGTCGGGAGGCTTTTTGAGACCTTCATGGGGCTTCGCAGTGAGCGTACGCTAGAGACCGAGGACGATTGCTTCAGTCTTGTCAACCTCTCCAGACGACTTGTCACGAAGGCCGCCGTGTCACTTCGGATGCCTGCGGGTGTTGTCGAAATACCCGACGAAGATCTGTACGACGACAACACACGTCCTACCTATATCGATTTCCCCTACGGCTCCGACGAGGCTATCTACGGGCTGGGTCAAAGGCCGGGCTTGATGCAACTCTCGCAAAAGCTCGGCAATACGCCGCTCCCACCGCCTGTCGTTGCAAAAATAGCAGAAGCGCAAGCAAAGGCACCTGCGTCATCGGGTCCAGCTGTACCTCGCAATGGCTATCCCAGCTTGCCAAGCTCGATCGCCGAATTTACTCATAAGAGTAGGTCGGTATATTTCAGCGAACGCGACGAGCGGCGGCGCGAAGAGCGATTCATAGAGAATGCCAAGGCTCAGATTCTCGGCCCGCCCGACGAAAGCGAGCATAAGAAAACGCAGGCAGATTATGACCTGGAGGATCAAGTGAGGGCGAAGGCGATAGCCGAGTTTAGCGCACACGGCCCTCCCGGCATCGAGGGGATGGAAACAGGCGAAGCCTTCGATAGGCTGTTGTATATGGTTATGGTGACGCACTGGCGTTGCTACAAAGCGATCCCAGTCCAAGATCAGCAAATAAGTTAGAGGGACACTGGATGGAGGGCTTCGACAGTTGAGGTGTAAATATATGTAGTTGGTTTAATGTTGGCTAGATACCTGTGTACTTGAGTATTTACCAGGCTGATAAACGTGATTGGTAATTCAGTTTCTAATAAAGCATACGACGTGCGAACTGCCTCTGACATAGTCGGTACCATTTCGACCGCCATACTACCCAGCTACTGTAGTGTCAAAAATCGTTAGGATCAGAGTAATCTTCTTACGCGTCGCTAAGTCATGCAAATACGTGGATGTGAATAGTACCTACCAGGTACTTACATTCCTTTAGCTTGAGCTACCTAATGCAATCAATGAACAAAACATCTCTTTGGTAGATGTATACAGGGTATCAAAATTCAAGACAGCTGTGCCTAGGAAATATAACCAAAGCCTTGTATCCCCGTACATATTCATACATCGTCTTCCCTTCCTTCGGTACCGGTGGTAGACTACTAGCAAGTTGGCAGTCACCATTTATACGGACTAGCTGCTGCTTATCTAGCTCCCCATTCTTGCAAAACGGTGGGTTCCTGAGCGTCAGCCTTCACTACGCTGGTGAAAACACCGCGGCATGCTTCCAGCCGCGCTGTAAGGGCGCCGTCTGCCTCGGTGTTGATCCACAGCTCATCAATCGCCGCGAGAACACTCAAGCCGCAGGCGTCTCGGACATACGGGTTGGCCCCTAATTGGAGAAGTTCCTTTAGGGCAACTTTCTTGCCTGATCGCGCAGCCACGTGTAACGCGGTCTCTCCCTGGCGATTCCTTTTCTCCAGGCCGGCACCGGCTTCGTAGAGCGTTCGTATAATCTTCTCCATTTCTTCCTTGTCCGCTCTGGATTCTTCCGGTCGATACTTGATGAACGACATCAATGGCGTTTGTCCTTGGCTGTCATAGTGGTTGACATCGACTTTCGCGTAAATAAGACCCTGAAGGAGTTCTAATCGTTGATTGTGGCGGCTAGGCACGGGTTTCGATTCTTCGTCTTCTTCTTTGAATTTCCGTTTCTTCTGTCGCTGGGTATCTTGAATGGGATCTCGAATGCGTTGCACGCTTAGCTCAACCTCCGCGAGACAGTGGAATGCGTTACGCCCGCGCGAGTCTTCTGAGCGGGGATCAGGCTGCGTCGAGTTGATGGTGTCGACTTTCACAGCATCGAACACTATCCGAAGCATCTCAGTTTGGGGTCGAATGCGAGATTCGTCTCCGAGATTCGAGGGTATATCGATAATTGTGGGCGGTATTTCAGGCATCCCTGAGCTCCTCGAGTTCGAGGGACCACTACGGCGCATCACTTGTGCCGCGGTAGCGTCCAATTGTCGCGAGCGAGATTCCATTGGTTTAACTCCGAAAGCATCCCGCCGTCTGAGGTTCCAATCAAATAGGTGAGCCGGGATTCGAGCGGCGTCTTGTTTTATATGTTGTAGGACGTGGAAGAAGGTACGGCCGTAGACGTCGGCCGCTAGAATGTTGAAGTCAGTGTCCTTCAGTATGTTGAGTAGCTCGTCTAAGAAGATCGCTTCATCAAACCACGAGTGGTGGAGAGTATGAAGAAACGTCTGCCCTGCCGTATTCGTAGCACGAACAGGTAAGTCGGGGTACTGTAATGCGTGGGAGATGAGACTAATGAAAGACCCTTTATCACCGTTCATAGCAGCAAGACGGTGGAAGGCTGTATTATCATAGGTATCTTTTTGGTAGAAATCGTAAGAAGAGATTTCGCTGGCGGAGATGCTATCGTTGCTAAATGGTAACATGGTCGGATCTTGCAGGAGGTCGTCGACGATCCGACACCAGCAAGTCTTCGTTTGGTGTGACGTTGACTCGATGTCGCATGGGACTCTATCGGAAGATAAATCCACACGCAGAAAGTCGCCGGGGACAGCATATCTTGCACTAGAGGGATCGTGCGCGGCTACTCCATGGAAATTTCGTGAAGGTTGAAATTGAGACCCGGGCGACACGATGGGAGAAAAGGATCCCCCCCGCTGCAGGTCGTTGGGATCTCTAGGAAAGGTAAATTGTTTTAGAACACGCCAGGCCCCCTTTGCTTGATCGCGAGAAACGTTAGTAAGCTTCTCTCGAAAGCTACTACTCATGCTTGTCTCAGTAGAGTTTGTTAGACCTGTGTCTTGGCGAGCAGTATTTATGCCACCAGCTCTCCATGAAAACCGACGGTTATCGTGGTCGTCGACATGGTCGCCGTTTGGTATCTCGGACCCAATGCCGAAGCCAAAGGTGGGCTGAGAGACTATATCGGAGGTCTCGAAGGAAGGTTGGCGTGATTGGGTGAGAGTTAAGTTGTCGTCTTCTTGCGCCGCAGAAATGGTGAGATCGTTCCCGCTGAGACCCGAAGCGGACGGTCTTTTGCAATGCTTCGCACCACGCCGGCTGCCCCTAAGAGCTGCTATGCGCCGTCTTTCGTCGTCTTCGTCTTTCGGTCTTATCCATCGAGGGTCATTTCCTAGAAGCGAGTTCTTAACTTTGTTGGCGGCATCCTAGGAAGACTTATTAGTATCACAGACAAGACTCCTAACATCCACCTATGTACTCCGACGTCTTGCCCTTAAGGAAGGAGCAATGGAGTATGAACGAGACAGAAGCGTGAAATAGCATTGGGCATGTCATCAATTAAGTGATTTCGGTAATGTGGCATGGGATTGAGGTGCTATTCACACATACCTTGCTACGATACAAGTAAGCAATGCGATCTCATACACCGTGTTGCGAAGGGTTTGACATACCCAGGTTTCCATACACCTTCTTCCAAGAGTTTGAGTATAAGGTCAAAAGGTAACCTCGTATAGATATACAGCCGCACGAGTCTCCGGGCGCGTTGCTCTGTCCAATCCTTAGGACGGCCCCCTCTATTTGTTGATGTGCTCGTAGTGGGTGAAGCAGAGTTCATCTCGACGGCTAGAGTGCAAAAAGACCTCCCGAAGGAGAATTCTTTTTTTATTTTTTTTTAAAAAAATTAGAAAGGAACAAATTCCAAAGGAATAATTGAAAGAGAGACAGAATCTAACCCCTCCCAAAATGTAGAATTGCACAAGCAGAAATTTGATTTACCGCGGACGAGGCTCGCGGCTCGCGGGATCAGTGGGGTTTATGTAGTGACCGGTAGCTCGGCGCACGAGATGAGCTCCTTTGAGGGTGCGGTCCAGCCGCTATGCACCCCTGCGCAGCTCCGGGGTGCAAAGAACTGCAAGGCAGTCAGGTAGGCAATCCCACGAAGCCATGGAAGCCCGTACGGGAGGGAGAGGGCAGGGCTTATGCGGGCTAGGGTGGACCGGACGTCCAATTACACTCAACGCTGGTCTTCAAGCGAGTCTCTATCCAGACAGTTGTTGGTACGACAGGTACTTATTAAGCGTGTACATCACCCTATCTCACCATCTCGTCATGGGTGAAATGCGGCTCGTTTCGAATCCCCGACACCTGGGTATATTGAAGCCTCCAACAGGTGACCTGGGCCTGTCCTTGCGGCCTAAATGTTCATCGCAATGTCTTTATCTATACACATTGATGAGATTGATGACATAGAAACGAACTGTGCATAAGATTGCTTGGCATACTAGGGTATAACTGTGAGTGCTGACATTTTAACGAGACGGGAATGACGGGAAATGCTTAGAAGGGACAGGGACGAAGGGGGGCGAAAGGAGGAAGAGGGGGAGGGGCCGAGAGGCAGGTACAAGTTCCGAAGTACTAAGATTCGTGTCAAGCGGGAAGTTCAATGTTCGTTGCTTGTCGCGGGGCCGTCAGGTGGCCGCAGTAGTATCGTGGCTGTGATATAGGCACTTTGCGGCGGTGTGTGGCTGAGAAGGTAGACTTGGATCATTACGGCTGTGCCTCCGTGCTTCTGTGCTTCTGTGCTTCATCCAGCGGGCATCTAGCGGGGTTAAGAAGAAGTGTACAAACTCGATTGCCAACACAAACATCAGGTCATTAAATGCCTCTTACCTGATGTCATATCCTCTACCCCTTCTGCCCCTATATTAACCCTGTTGAGCCGCGGCCTAGTTCGCGAGCTCTCCAGTTCCATCAGAGAGACAAGGTGGAAAAGAAGGCAAAGAAACTAATATTCTTCATCCAAGAAACAACTCATCACCCACCCTTCACACTTCACATACCCATACCTTAGGTAGGGTCCCACCCTTCGCATAGGGTGAAGTTAGGCAGGACTACCCACTACCCACCCCATCTGGACGGTCTCTCTGTTTCGCCCACCATTAAGATCGAGCCTTCAACCCTTAGCTTTCGATTCGCGACATCACCTCGGCGTTGCCTTACCTAACATTCTGCTGCATATCATCAAAATATGTGATGGATGCTCTGCTATCTGGCAGTTAAACAAGCTTTTCTTCTCCATCCTCGTTCCACTTTATACCTAAGCCTTGCTTGGCAACCCGGGTGCTCGGAGAGGACTGGGATAACTAGTGGTTGGATCTTCCTGCCCAGCGAATCTCGAATTCCCTAATCATTCCCATCGATTTACCATTGCTTGTCTTAGATACACCCAACCCACCACGTAGAGCCTGCTGTTTTTCTACTTGTCTAAACCGCTCGTTTCCCTATGTACCTGGCGTAAGAGAGATGATCTAGAACAGAACATTCTCGTTTGCTTGCTTGTGTCTAGTCTCAGGGGCATGCATAGCTAAACCATGTAATGCATTGATACTAGAATGTGCGCACCGCGTCTTCGAGCATGACGAACTTCCGGCCCGATTGGACAACATGTCGTAACTGCATGCAGTTTTTTTTCTTCCTTTTTTCCCCCTTCTCAAACATTCGTCTGTCAAATTCAATCAATCTCCATCTAATCATCCCCAAATTCGATTCGGTTCGCACCAAACATCGCCACCCCGACATTCGTCAGCAGAAGCAATCGGTTTATTCCCAGGTTTTTCCAACTTGGAAGCCCCTTTGGCCAGGATATGGCACACAGTTCGCCACCCCTCCAACGCCGCACAACGCATCGAGCAAAAGTGAATCACAGATCTAGCCATGTGTAATTTCAACTGACATTAGCTCTTATTTCATTATAGGTTCCTTTAGCAGACAAGTGTCTGTCTGCCCATGACTCTGAAGCTTTTTCTACTTCCTTTTCCATTTGTTTACGTGGCATGGCTTCTTAGCATTTGATGTTTGATCACAGCCATGATCATAGCTTCTTCGGAATATAAGATATGGGAGGGTCTCGATCCCATGATGAGACGAGAAGCCGGTGGTTTTCTACATCAATACTATCATCTGCATCCGTAACATCTTCTACACTGTTCTCAGTCGTATCTGCTCTTGTTCTAGGGTCTATATAACCCAATTGCCTTCGCCCTTACACGTACAGCTTGAAGGCCTATATATTTACCTATCATCGTACACACACGTCACAGACATACCTACGAGATCACTGCCAATCTAGCTCAGCTCTGCGTTTTCCTCATTCGTCATCCCGTTATATCAGATAGCTTCACGGACACGTTGAAACTTCATCATCCCGTCTCGTCGTCATGCCGGATCGTACTTCGTCATCTTACAAGCATTCAAGGTGATTTATCCCCCCACCACCCCCGTAACCTCGTTTGCTGACCTCCAAAGCTCCTCCTATTCCTCGTCCCGCCAAAGTTCGGACAGGAGAGACGGGACTGATAGCTACATCGGAAAGATCGACCCATTGGAGAGGTTCTTTGTTACGGGAGAGTCAAGCGGCAGGCCGGATACTACGAAACGTGACTTGGCCGAATGGGAAGCCCGCTTCAAGAGTGCGTCGAGGCGTTGATGGTTGGTTTACTGGCAGCCATTATCGGGTGGAAGATGATGTACAACAGTGTATGATTTAAGATGCCGAATGCCGACCGAATGAAAAATCCCTCTATTTGACGTTCCTCTTTTAGGGGATTGGCTATGCTCTGTGACCGCGTCTTCACAATAGCGACATCGACATACTATAACATCCTCACCGCCAGATGGCAATATATCTTGGGTCGGATACGTCTTTAACTGCTGTAATAAACGATTGGACGAAGCTCATGCTTTAGATCTCCCAAGCTAATGCAAACTGCGGATGATTGTGGGTATCAATGCCATGTGTCTACAGAGCCAATCGATCTGCTGGACGACGTTCTAAAGCTCGGTCACCTGGGGGGGAAGCCAACAGATCCTGGCCAAGCTTTTCCAAGCCCTCCCCATGGGTACCACCCTACAGGTGGATAGTATCCAACCTGCAATTCTGCACGCTGCAGTGTGTTGTGCCAGTAGATCATCGATGCGGCCTAATCAGAGCACAGCATCACGCTTAGCGACTTAATTCCGACAACCAAACATTCCGAAGAGCCGGCTTAGGGAACGTTAGCACCCACCCTAATCTCCGATCCAGCACGAGATACCGCTACTACAGGGTGGGCGCTGCAGAGTTGCACTTTGTACGTTGGACACCACTTTAGACGCGGCTCTTGCACATTCACGGTCTACAGTACCAAGAGCCTGATCGTCGGCGCGACACCCTTGACACCCTGCTTGCATATTTGTCACATTGCCTACGAGCAAGTCCTTGAGGAAGCAGGTCATCTTATATTCACCACGCATTTCGTGACCACAATCGTCAGCCTCTACTATCCACATCAACCCAACCCCAGTCTACCTACCTCGGTGGCAGGTCAGCAGGGACGACCTCGAAGTTGCCGCCGCCGAGGGCATCGATGGTCCTGCCGATATCAGCGATGACATCGACGACCTCCCTCGGCAGCGGGCCCTTCTCGATGTCCCGCAAGTTCTGCCCCAGGTGCTCGGCCTTGGTCGCGCCCAGGATGACGCCGTCGGCGTCGCCGAGGGCGGAGTGGTAGGCGACCCACCGCAGGGCGGCCTCGGAGGGCCGGATGCCGAGGGGCTCGATGGCGTCGAGCAGGGCGCGGACGGCGGCGTGGAACGCGGGCCGGTCGTACCAGCGGGCGAAGTGCGCGCCGTACGCGCTGCGCAGCCGCGTCCCCTCGGCCGCGCCGCGCGTCAGGTTGCCTGTGAGGAACCCGCCGCCCAGCGGCGAGTACGCGTTGAACGCCATGCCGCGCGCGCGCAGGAACGGCAGCAGCTCCTTCTCGGGCCCGCGGCAGATCAGGTTGTACTGCCCCTGGTACACCGACGGTTGCGCGTAGCCCCTCTCCTCGCAGATGGCGAGGAACGACTTGAGCACGTCGAGGGGGAAGTTGGAGATGCCGATCTACGGTATCTGTCGTCAGCGAACTGGAAGTTTGGGTTGGCCAGTGTGAATACCAACCTTCTCGCAGAGTCCCTTCTGGTACTGCTCGTTGAGCGCCTCGGCCTGCTCCTCGAGCGGCGTGGCGTCGTCTGTGGTGTGTGCGTACAGGATGCCGAGCTTGTCGGCATGGAGGCTCTCTAGACTGTTCGCAACGCTCTTGCGGACCGCTTCTCTGCTGAGGGTGCCTGCGCTGTTGTTCCCGGCGAATAGCACCTTGGTGTTGATAGTGAAGCCTCTCGCGTGCGCTTTCACACGCCCGAGCATTCTTTCAGAAGCGCCGTGGTTGTCTGGGGGATACCTGGCTGCGGTATCGATTTGGCATATGCCGCCATCGCGCAGGGCATCAAGGAATTGCGAGACGATTGTCTCGTCTTGCAGGGCTGGTACGTGAGAGGATCCGAATGTGGATGTCCCAAAGTAGATGATCGGATGCTTCTGCGCCATAATCAAGGGCCTGAGATCCTGGGACCAAGTTTGAAGTGCTTGGATTGAAAATACGAGACTGGTCTACCAAAATAGTCTTAAGAAGTTGAACATCCTCAGAGTGGCTTCTTGAAGAGATAAAGGGCAGCCATGTAGGGAGGCCTGTTCATCTCGCGGTCTCCAACCCGCCGACTTGAACGCGAATGCCGACGCGAGGAACGGTACGACCCAATCAAGTAAGCAGGATCAGATTACGCATCAGGACCAATGCACGTGCTTTGCTGTATCCCAGTACATTTAGAAACTACACGAATTTATATATGTTCGATGCTACCTCTATTTAGACTTCTCATGGAGTATTGCGTAGTGCACACGGATGTTGTGCTGACATCTCCCGAGCCCTACAGTAAGATTAAGATGGACGGATTTATGCTTAACTGATATAATGTTGCAGTGATTGATTCGAAATGAAAGCTTCCAAGTTTGGGTACCATGCCATCCTACCCCGTCTCGTTTCCGTACAGGAGGTTCATACACATCATGGCTCTTCCCGTGGATATGGCCTACTCTTCTACGAAAGCCACGTCCACTACTGAGACTAGCCTCTCTGAACTTCATATAGGTAACGGGAGGTGAGAGAAGGAACCCCTCGAGGTCTGCGTCGTAATTTGCCTAGATTCGTAGTGTAACCTACTTTCCTCGTCTAATCTTTCTCTCACAATTCCAAGGAATCTACTAACCATTGTCCAACCCCCGATGCTTCTTAATCGCACTTGGCGAAGTATGCCAGCACAGACCGTTAGAGATGGACCGAACTTTGATAGAGACGTTTCGTACCTCTGTAGCCTAGAAGATAGTTCGTACATAAAGGGTTTCCAATGGCATTAGAACTGTATGTCTGTCTGTCCTTAAGTAGAAGACAACCCACGTCGAGCCATAAAAAATCATCTATTCCTATCAACTCATATCGAATTCCAAAGTAACCACAATGAAAGCATCTACTATCTTCCGACGCATCATCGCGGCTCTCGGCGCCACCCTAGTGTTAGGGGAGAAGGACGGCTTCGCGATAGAAGCGAAGAAAAACGACACGAACGGGGACAACGCGCCGTCGCAGGGCGAGATCGGTCCCGTGCTCGAAATTCCCGCCGACAATCGCACGACCGGTCGTTTCGTCGAGTTGTTCGACCTCGAAAATGCCAGCAATCACACGCGGGGACAGATCCCCGACAGTTGGGTGATACCGGTGTCGCACTGGGGATGCACCGAGTGGACGAACCTGGGGGACATACCGATCCGGAAGGCGATCCAGGCGATGATCGACTGGAGCGCAAAACCTTTGGGCTGGCTGCATGCCAAAAGTATCCATTACGAATTGGTCGACGACGTGGGCGCTTTCGTCTGCAACTGCAAGTACTGCTGCTTCGACCGCGCCCCCGAGGACGAGATGTGGGAGTTCTACGAGCGGCTCAGGGCCAACTGCGGCGGCGAGGGCCGGAGCGGCTGGATCTTCAGCAAGGAGTGGGATAAGGGATACGCCATCGCCTCGAGCGAGTCCATCGACAAGAAGCGCACCAAGACCAACTTGTGCCCTCCTAATTGCTCCGTCATGTAACCGGGCTATCTAAAGGTCAGGATCGGATGGCGATACGTTAGACCGAAGGGACAAGAAAAGACGATGATGGCGCCAACGGCAATATAAATCCTGGTCGTGCTTCGCTAGGTTGTTTATGTTATGTTTTCGGTATAGTGATGGGCATATTTTACTTTTGGTTCGATGGCTACACCATTAGCCTAGGTTCTTTAGAATAAGAAGCATTGTTTAACACTCGACATAAGGATAATAGGTTCAGACCTAACCGGACAGTAATCCTATCTTGGTGTATACCGCATACAAATCCTCTCAGAGAACGTGGTCTAGGTGACGATGACTGATGCTTAGTTGACTAGAGTCCATTCGCTGGTTGCGGTACTACTTACTTTAGAGTGCCAACAAGATGAATTTCCCATACAATGGAACTTGAAGAAGGGCGAGCAGTAAAGACTGGTCGGAATAGGCTTTGGCAGAGAGAGCAGATGGCTGCTTCAAGACTGGCAACAGTGACCAGATGTCTTCATTAGAAACGTTATGAGTAGCATAGCAAAATCAACCGCGAAGACTGCTGCAGCAGTGCAAAGCTTCCTAGTGTACAATCCCGGCTCGAACTCCTGATATGCAGTGATAAAGGGAACGAACTTTCACTCAGCTGATCCAACTTCAGGTTGATCCATTACCACTCCTGTCTCCTCGAGTAAGAGCTCACTAAGAGTAGAACCATCTCGAAGGTAGACCCAATCTCCCGAGGCCGTGTCCCCGTTCAGGATCGCGTAATCGTATCGCTTCGGACCGGAAACCGGAGAAGACAGCCAGATCTGCTTGTTGGGGGGCTGCTTGTTGATGACGTACGTGCCCTTGCCAGGAACCTTGATGGTCATGACACCAGACTAAAGTAGTATGTTAGCACCAGGACCAGGACCAGGACCAGCATCGGATTAATGTTCTGAGATAGAGGTGTGTAACGAGGACTTACGCTGAACTCAACATCGATATCACCATCCTTGTCCTGTAGCTCCTCATACTTGGTCAAGAGGGCGTCGAGGTAGGTGTTAGAAAGCGCATGGTACTCGGCGTCTGTGATCGATGCAGCCCTGGTCGCATTGGGGGCATTCGGGGAATTGAGGCGCACGCTCGTGGAGAAGGGTCGGGAGGTGGGTCGAATGTGGAAATATTGGCTAATGACACTCGGCGAAATATCAAGAGTATCGATGGTAGAGAGAGCTGCGCGAGGGTTGACATCGGCGGTAGAGACAGATGCGCGACGGTTGACACCGGCGCGTCTGTTCAGCATGTTGAGGGTATCCATCAAGGACGATCGATAAGGCATGGCGGAACTGCGGTTCACAACGACGTGACAAGAGTACGCCGCGGCGGAACTGCAATTCGCAACGACGTGACAAGAGCACGCCGCGGCGGAACTGCGATTCGCAATGATGTAATAAGTAGTCGCCATCGCGGTGATTTTGTGTTGTGTCGGCGAACAACACAAAATAATTTCGGGAGCCAGAAAAAAGGCATTGGAAGCTTCGGCGTAGCGATCACGTACCTACCCCAAGGACCCTGGCAACCCCGCCATCCCCACTACGCCGCTAATCCCTGCAGCCCAGCAACCTGGGAGCTAAGAGATGGCCCAAGCTCCCTATGAGCTCATCTCTCCCCCTTTCACTCCCAACTCCCATTCACAATTCTCATCACAGGACATGCACGTAGGTTGTTTAATCTACTAGGCAATCTACACACAGTCACCTAGATTGATCAGATATTAAAATAGACAAGAAATGTTCAACGCGTCTAGCAATTAATTATATGTTATTAAGGGTAGAAGATGACTCAAGGAAAGCAACCTTTTTTTCCCGTCGACCCCTTTTTGATTTCAGGACTTCAACTTTCCTACGCGCCGAGAACGGTCAATGGCTTACATTCCACAACTGCCAGTCGTCACCAGTGTCCAGGGGGGAGGGGGTGCCTTGGCTCTTACTAATGGCCATGGAAGAACAAGTCGCAACTTTTATTAGGAGCAAGATTAGAAGGATAGCGGAATAAAGAGAGGTCTACACCAGCTAGCTAAAAGGAGAGGATGGTACGTCCACACAGCCGAGCCCGCTTCGTACCTATAGGAATAGTTCCTTTATGGACAAAGGCTGCAATACTGCAAACTCGAGCTACCTACCTAGATTGGAAACCCGAGGGCTACTGCAGCGTCGACTTCTTGGTCGATAGAGGTTTGAGCCAATGAGGAGCACAAACTATCAGCAACTTCGTCTATAGAGAAGGAAAACTCCAATCGACTTCGTCTCGACGCTGATAGGATCTACACCTCTTCTGTCCTGTCACGATTAGAGAAACAAACATATTACTCCCTTCAATAACCGACCAGCCCTATTAGAACACGCGTACCAATCGTGATGTGACACAAGCTCGCGACGACCCACTATCGTAGCAATCATGCAATATGTTCTGCACCGCAGGCCGGCGAGAATCGGCGATGAGATGCATAGAGAGAGGTCCATCTCTACGACTATTGCTAATTCCCAAGGCCGATTATCGATCGCTTGTGGTTGGTATGACGACACTAACCGAGAGCTACCCCGCTTCACGATGTGTATAAAGAGAGAGAGAGAGTTGAGGAGTTTGAAAGGGAGTGTCTCTTTTCTTCTCTTCACACGCATACTTGACCGTAGTCAACTTGAACGAGATTACTTGCAGAAGCAACCGTACGCACAGTACGAAAGACTAGGCTTCCCTACTGTTCTGTCCTCAAACAAGATGCTCGTACTAACTATTGACTTGACCAGAGCCGATACTCGGTACGCTGTCAAGATGACACCTCCAATGGAGGACATGACCCCGTATGGGTTATCCAGCAGGACTTCGAATGACTGCACTTGATCAAAACCCCTCATCATTAGGTAACAAATCTGAGATGAGCCATGAGCCGGTGTTCGAGTCTCCGCGTCCTGTCACTGAAGTATATCCAACCATTGCTCATCCAGAAACGTGATTTTTTCTGGATGGTGTGTATGGAGATGTATGAAGGTCGGGGTAAAACGTAGAGCTCGTTCTGAGATTATACGGCCGAAAACTTGATCTGGATAATACCAGCGAAAGGATCATGCTCTCGATGTTCCCCTTTAACTCTCTGAGCAGCAACTAACACTTGTCAGAAAAGTCACTTGATCAACATTCAACATGGCGCCATCCGCTACCGTAGAAGTTGTTGAGCCTACTACCCTCCCCCACAAGGGTGGCATCCCTGTTGGCAATGGCAAGATCCATACCAATGGAGGCGCCGAGGTTGCTGAGGGGAAGTGGAAGGAGTTCACTTTCGACCCCATTAGGGAGTCTCAGGTTGCTCGTGCCATGTATCGTCGATACTTCAACGATCTTGACACCTATGCCGAGTCCGACATCGTCATCGTCGGTGCAGGTTCGTGCGGTCTGAGCACTGCGTACACCCTCGCCAAGGCTCGCCCCGATTTGAAAATCGCGATCATCGAGGCCAGCGTTTCTCCTGGTGGGTGTAACTGCTACATTTAATACGTTAGTGAGACTAACACTGGGTGTAGGTGGTGGTGCCTGGCTTGGAGGCCAGCTGTTCAGCGCCATGGTGATGCGCAAGCCGGCGGACAAGTTCTTGACCGACATCGGAGTTCCTTTCGAGGACGAAGGCCCTTACGTCGTCGTCAAGCACGCGGCGCTCTTCACCTCGACTCTGCTGTCGAAAGTGCTGGCGTTCCCCAATGTCAAGCTCTTCAACGCCACCTCCGTCGAGGATCTCATTACCCGCCGTGACGAGTCTGGTAACCTCCGAATTGCCGGTGTTGTCACCAACTGGACTCTAGTCGCCATGCACCACGACGACCAATCCTGCATGGACCCTAGCACTATCAACGCGCCTGTCATCATCAGTACCACCGGCCACGATGGCCCCTTTGGTGCCTTTAGCGTCAAGCGACTGGTCAGCATGCAGGCGATTGAGAAGCTCGGCGGTATGCGCGGGTTGGACATGAACACCGCCGAAGACGCCATTGTCAAGGGCACCCGAGAGATCGTGCCCGGCTTGATTGTGGGCGGTATGGAACTGAGTGAGGTCGACGGAGCCAACCGCATGGGCCCAACCTTCGGGTAAGTGTTTTGCAATGCTTTAGCAAATGAAATTATATGCTAATTAGAATAAAGTGCCATGGCTTTGTCCGGCGTGAAGGCCGCCGAAGAAGCCTTGAAAGTCTTCGAGCAGCGCCAGAAGGAGAATGCCTTCTAGATCGATTTCGGGACGGCGGATAGGGGTCCATACCTACTTGGGTTCATTTCCGATCGATCGTACTGGTGAAGGCATATGCCTCTATACAATGCTTATTCTGGCCGAGAATTAAATACATCACATTCCTTTGGAAAATATTCCGAGAAAGTTTTTTAACTCTTAGTTTCAACGAGCATGTCATCTCATCAATGCGCCTTGTGAGGCAGCAGCTCGATCAAAACCCCAAGGGCTCGAGCCATATATGAAATGTGTGAAATTTAATTCGTATAAAACAGTATTTGTCGGTCATCTTAAAAGGTCATAAGCAGACGACAACCATAACGCGGTCTTCGCGTGGAGAAATTGAAGCTTCCAATGGATTAGGTAATACGTATTAGTCTTAAGTCTTAAGAAACCCTTGTCCGGTCCCGGATCAATGTTTGGTGCAAACGGTCACCGCATTTTGCTCCACCGTAATTTCCACGTAAAAAGCTTGAGCTTGCAAATTCTTCAATTTCATTATCCCCTAACTTCCAATCGCATTCTTTCCAACTACTAGAAGATGCGTAGCAATGCGCATTTTGCTCATCAGGCATGGTGAATCTGTCGACAATGTAGCGGGCTTGTTGTGAGCGGCTTGTCTATAGTCCAAGCTCTGCCAGTCACTAACCCATACCCAGGGCTGGATCCCGCGACTCTCCCTTGACAAACCATGGCGTCCTCCAAATAAAGCGATTGGGCGCCCATATTGCGAAGCGCTGCGAGACCATCGGCCCAATCAAGCACATATTCACCTCGAATCTCCAAAGAGCATACCAGACAGCCGAAGCTATCGCTAAAGCCATCGCTGAAGTCCAAGATTCCCCGAGTCATAACGAATCTCCTTTGGAAGTCATTCGACTACCTGAGCTGCGAGAGAAGGACTATGGCTCGTTTGAGGGCAAGAAATATCGGGTGAAGACTGGAAACAGTTCTGATACTTCGCCTCAGTCGGACTCCGAAACCAACGGATCTATGAAACTTAGAGCCAACCAGTTTCTGGATCACCTGATACATGTTGTTGATGGACATGTGTCAGATCATATTACTGTCGTCATAGTCGCACATGGTATTATTCTCGGTGTTCTTCTAGCAGCATTGCTTGAACGCTTCCCTCCACGGTCTTCCAGCTCTTCAACCCAGGCTGGGGACCGCGGCGGCCCACCAGAGCTCGTTGCATGGGGCAATACTGGCGTGTTGCAAGCCAGACTGGAACCGACGAGCGACGAACCTCTTGTAGATTCCCAAGTGTCGGGTGACAACACAGGCTCTCTTGCGAAGCGCCGTCAAATGGCGCTATGTCTAACTGTTGAGTTCGTCAACAATCTGGAGCACCTCGAAGGTCTGAAGAAGACACGAGGTGGCATTGGCAGCGCTAAATTCGATTCACGACAACGGACAGTGGACTCGTTCTTCACTCCTGCCTCCAAAAAGCGAAAGCTTGAAGAGGAAAAGGACTGATAACCTGCTAGCGCTATTCGGACTTGATAAGACGGCTTGATCATGTTCAGAGTCGCATTAAGTTTCTAACAATGGTACGTTACTGACCTATTTCCTTTCTACCATTTTCATATGATGAAAGCACATAATTCACAGACCTGTTCTGAATTCTATGTGGAATCATTTATGTCCAACCGCTATCTGATATTTAACCCTCAAGTCCCATTTACTGCATTCCATCTGGAAGCTTTCGCTGACTTGACACCTCATAGATGTGCCCGCCGGGGAACCGATGTCCTGATAATCCAATGGGCATCACCCGCTATTACTATGCACCAGCTGCCTATGTTGCACGAACAGGCCCCCTCCTGTAATTCGAGCTGTCCACACAAGGAATAAAGGGAGTAACTTGAAGAGCGTATCAAGAGCCTACCACCGCTTTTCCAGAAATGAAGTATATGTCTACTCGTCTTCTGCCTGTGAGGGTAATTCTTCCGGAAACCATCCATATTCTGAGAAGTCTACCATGAGCTCCCCAAGCGCACCCGTAGTCACTGTAACACCCTCGGCTTGCAGTGCAGCCGCTTGATCTCGAGCGCCAGAAGGTTGCGATCTACACATCAGTCAGCATTCCTGTTTTCTTCTGAATTGGATATGATGTACCTTGGTGATACTATACCCTTAGAGTTGATGACCCTCTGCCAGGGTACATTGTCGTGGTTGAAGTGCGAGTCTGGATCCTGAGAAAGGTGTTTCAGAGAGATGCCGACTTGGCGTGGCCGCTGAGCTGGAATGTCAAATATTAGCCTCTACCTACCTCATAACAATTAACCATTAGTCACCAAAGCATACGAGTTCCAATTAGTTTCGCAATGTGACCATAGCTTGTAACTTTGCCATACGGAATCTGCTGTACCGCATCGTACACCGCCGAAGAGAAAAATTCGGCTTCGTCTGATCTTGCCATCTCGTAAACTGTGCAAACGTTCGATGACCATGGAAGTGAAGCTGGTTAGTACATCCAAAACTTTGTAGCAGAATCGAGGTTAAGTTTGAAGGTTTCATGAAGCTGGATAGGTGAAGAAGTATTTACGAAATCAATTTAAGGGCGTTCGCGCTAGCGCACTTGTTCCGACTTCATGACAGTGCGATACAGTGCAAAAACAAGGCATAAGGAGGTAGGTCTCAAAATGTTGGGTATTCATGTCGAGATACATTGATTCTCCCAACTCTCATCCTTCAGGTAGAGCATCTCGATGTCCCAGCTTCCAATGGTCAAAGTCATCCGTCTCCAGCACCACCTGTCCAATGTCAAATCTCTGCCCCTGGTCCTCCGTCCCGAATGTATTCTGAATAGTCTCGGTCGTATTTCACTTTGACTTCGGTGGCGATAACGACAGCACTCGCAACTGGTTCGTCTTCAAAATCCAAGCCGGCGTCGCCTCGCTCCCGCATCTTCTTGCATGCCTGTCCGCACCGTGACGGGTCTCCCCGGTGAACGAAGATGCCTCGCGGACAGACGTACACCTTTTTCGTGCCCGACGAGATGGAAATTTCCACTTTGCAATTTGCTCCTCGGGAGTTGAGTTGATTGAGGTGGTGCTGCAAGTCGTCGCTCGATCCAATGTCTTCGATAGTGGTCACTGTTCTTGTGGTCTGAACAGCATCCAGATACGCTTCCTTCTCGATCCATTCTGCAAGCTCCCTGATGCTAAAGTATCGAGCCGCGCCGAGTAGAGAATCATACAAGACATAGTCGAAAGTTTGCGTCTTGGCGTCAAAGAAGAGGGGGAAACGGCGGGTGCGTAGGTAACGTAGGATGTGCTCGAACAGCACTGGGTCGCAGTCAATAAAGTGACCCGCAGACATCCGAGTCTTGATGCCATCCGTGAGCGTGGTGCGCAGTGTCTCAAACTGACGATCGCCACCAACATGCAACCAGATCAACCCGGTTTCGGCACTACCTGTTGTACACGAATCTGTATCGCTGCGTCGGTTGGGGTCTCTACTGTCCATTGTATTGTCGTTAGAGAATATGTCGAGGATGTGCCGTGTCATGTTATGAAGAGGGTTTATTAAGATGAAAATCTCGGTGGAAAACAAGCATGCTGAAAAGACAAGAAGTTTAGTCGTAGGGCATCTATATATGCAGCGAGGCTACAGGATGCCTCCTTTGTTATTGCGTATTGTTTCAGCCCAGAGGCAGCCCAGAGGCCTCCCGCATATAGCATCAAGGTACCAACTAACATACCATAGCCTTCATACATGTGGGTAGAGAAAGAATGTTGGTCCGTCTATACGGAAGCAAAGACTCGGCGTCGAATCATCGGTCATATTCCATGGGCGGTAACTACAAACGCAGGTGGCCGATACGTCGAATGTTATCCGTATGCAAGAGCTGAAAGCCTGCCTACCAGGCACCTACTTACGTCCTAAAGTACCTACCATGTAAACCCATGAATGGTACCTAATGGAACTCCACGGTATGCGCATATAGCGAGAACACTTGCACGTGGTGTATTGTATGCGCATTAGGTAGACGGTTTTGGTCCTGGACAATTTCTATCACTAGTAGATGAACTAATTAGGGAATCAACATATAGGAAATATGACTGATCATGTTAACTCAGTATATTCAGAGTCGGCCCGCGGAACACGGGTGAAACTGATAGCTCAACTCGTCAACTGATGATGAGAAGGATCACAGATGTGTATCGGGGCGTTGATGGATTATTTCGAATATGAGACGACCTCCGCCCCCCTGCTATTGCTGTTTTTGAAAGCCCTTAGTGTGCAGTGTCTTCCAATTTACCGTTTCGGGGTTCCGAATAGCTTCAACCTAGATGTCATCGACCTACAACAATGGTCAATCCAAATGTCTCTTGACGGCCTTTGCCTTTCTTACACATAGAAATATACCTGATATCATCTCTCTCCCTGTACTAAGCATTTAGGTGGACAGCGAATAAGGTCGTAGCGAGGCTCAGCAAGGCATTTCAACCAACACTTCTAGGTTTGAAGTGCATGCGTGTGTGTGGCACAGGGGTAAATCCGCTGCGATGACGTCCAGCCCACCTCGTAAATTTGAGGCTGTTGGTATCTGAGATTGGTTCCATCAAGGATTTCGATCCGTGTTAGAACCAACATTGTTTCTACAAGAGGCTCCAGGCGAATCGCTAGCGAGATCAACAATAACAACAGGGGGAGCCGAGGGGGCGCAGAACCCCCATCTCGATATGAGATCGACAGCAGACTCCACCAGTACCACTCACAAGAAGGTTATGAAATAGCAAGAGACTTGTCTTCTCTCACGCCCCTGGACTTCCGTAAATTCTAAATCCATTTCCTTCAGGACTGCGTGATAGTCATATTGCGGAAGGTCAGCCAGTTCATCACTACTTTCATAGGCTATGGCAGCTCCAACAATAATCTCTCCGGCGACGCCTTCGACTCCTTCGTCACCATTCCCAAGCTCGTTCACGACCGACGACAGCGACAGAGATTTCGATGACAACTATAACCAGAGCCAAGATACGTTCAGCAATACACCCAAACCCATTTCAGTTGGCTGGATAGTCGGGATCGTGGTTATTGTTTTAGCTATCAAACTCGCCCTGATTATAGCGATTTTGATGTACAGGCGAAGGAAGCGGGAGAGGCCGGTTCAGATCAACGCGGAGCCGAAGCCGAATCCGAACCGGCCGGCGCCGGTCTATGGAGGACCCAGCGAACTAGTCGGCCAAGAGCCTCCCTTAAGACACGAAATTCCGAATACAGAAGTGCTGCCTCGGGAGATGCCGAATAATGAAATTGCACGCCCTCCACCCCCGAAAGATGCGTCGCATTCGAGTCAACCGACTGAGCTTCCCGTATGAGGATAGGGGTGGTTTGAGCTAGGCGAAGTCCACAGGACAACCCGACTCGATTTGGATATTGCAGAGTTCTATGGGACGGAGACGATGACTGTACGACTACATTATGTTCTTGTGTCAATACAACAGACGATTCGATACCCCTCGATAAGATGGACGCTGCTCCGCATCCAATGTCACATTCCTGTTTAACCTTAGAACCAACCATGTCATCTTATCACTGTCGTGCCAATCTGACCAATTTGTGAAATGTTCTCGATGGAATATTGTTCCAATCGCCGCGATCAAGGATCCCGAGTCGTGGATTCGACTGGCCAAAAGCTAACATGGGGCTCATCCACACTGCTCTCGTGCTAGCATGTTGTAGTCTCTCCCAAGGTGTGCTTGAGGTCTTCCAGGCCACACCGCCTCCGCGCATGCACTTCGATGCGCCGACATGTCGGCGGGTGATATTCGAGCATTCCTTCGGGAACAGCTACGGGGCCCCGTATGTCGGAGCCTACTCGCCTCCCGACCAGTGTGACTTCACGACGGCCATCTTCAATCTGAGTGTCGTCTCCAGCGGGCGGCAGTACGACAGGCTCGCGACGCTATGGCTCGGCGACATCGAGATCTGGAGAACTTCTACCGCGATGCCGAGTCAGTCTGGCATACATTGGTCGTTTCAGAAAGACGTGACCGTGTGGCATCCGCTGTTGACGCGGAGCCAGAAGATCATCTTCGATCTCGGCAATCTCATTGATGGAGACCGCTACACCGGGCCCTTCAATGTCACTCTTGAGGCGTTGTACTTCGATGATGAGTACGCAGCCGGCTTCCATCCCGCGGAGCACATATATCCTATTTCGACGCGCTCGTCATCGAGCAATACTACCTCCCTATTCTCACTCCCGGGCGACAGCGGCTCGGTCAACCTAACCCTACCGAGGAACACCAAGCACGCAGTCGTCTCACTCGCAGCCTCCGGTAACGGCGCAGAGGAGTTCTGGTTCACGAACGTTCCGACGGAGTACGTCAACACCTTTCCGGGTAACGAGGGCTGGCTATATGGATACAGTCCGTTCCGCGAAGTGCAGGTGCTGATCAACGGCCAACTTGCGGGAGTATCCTGGCCGTTCCCCATCCTCTTCACCGGCGGAGTAGATCCGGGAGCGTGGCGACCTATCGTTGGCATCGACGCCTTCGAGCTGCCGTCCTTCGAGGTCGACATCACCCCCTGGCTCGGCCTGTTGACCGACGGGCAAGCGCATACCTTCCAATTGCGAGTCGTCGGTTTCGACGGTTCTGCGGAAAACGGAATGGGACCCGTGGGCGAGAACTGGTGGGTGTCCGGGTCCGTATTCGTCTGGCTCGACGACGCAGCAGAGCAGACCGTCGCCCGGAGCTTCAGGAGCGAGATAGCAGGGCCCGCATTCGACTTCCATTCATCCATTGGTGTTGCGATTGCCGCGGACGGCACGGCGACTAACAGCTCGCTCTATTTCGCTTTGACCGCCAGCCGGAACCTAACAGTGTCTTCAACGATCACATCTGGGACGGAAACGCGGGAAGTAACCTGGACGCAGAGCCTCTCGTTTTCCAATATCCAGAACATGACGGGTCAGGCATTCAACCAGTCCCTCGCCATGGTGACGTCCGGTAGCCACTCTAGTTCGGCCTCGAACATCGTCTCGCATTATACATACCCCATGAATCTCTTCAGCGCATACGACGTGGCCTCTTCGGGGGCGACCACGAACCCCGGGTCGGTCTTGTGTCTAGTCGACCGAAGCAAGCTGACAGATGGCATATCCGCCCTATCCTTCTTGACCGGGACATCTATCGGATCCGGGAGCTTGAAGACTAGACAGAACGTCACGTCGAGCTACCACTGGAACTCAACGATTGTGGAGGGCACCGAGGGCCTGGATACAATGGATGGTGAGGTTTGGCTTTCATACTCTGGCGGGTCGGCGGGCGAGGCTGGGGTCGCTGGATACCACCGATACGCGCTGGAGAAGAACGATAGCGTGTTAACAGACGAACAAGGCTGGGGGCAAATGCCAGTCCCTAGCACAATTCCTCTTCCATACGTCGAAGGGGAGCCTATGGTTTGAAGCATTCACCGAAAGCGAAACGCTTGCCGACAATAATGTACCTCCTTGACCCATCTCGATGATCGTGACACCGCATGATACTATTTAGTGACAGAGCATCGTGAAACCCAATATATGAAATCAAAAGCAAATTTTGAGCTGAATTAATCAATTATTCAGAATCTTCAGTCCGGGTGTACCCACACGATCGGCATCAAGCAGCTATAAGAGACCAGTTATTGGATGATGCCCCTTGCAAGCTCCTGTATGTAGGGCAGCATCTTACCGCATCGCCGCAATCTTGCATTAAATGATGTGAGAATGTATCACAATCTTAAAGACATTTTACGTCTGCGGCTCCATGTTACGTCCACAGCGTCAAAGAATGAGTACTATAGCCCTCTAGTAACTCACATACTTTAGAGGTCATAGCCGCTCGACTCGAAATCCAATACACTGCGAGGATGGCGTTACTCACCGCAATCTAGTAGCAAAGATGTCCACTTGTCCAGCCGAACCGATCTGCGACACAGATACTTTCAAAGCCGACCCAGATATCGTGAGTATTTTATATCCCTAATCACAATCGAATTGAGCTAAACAATGAAGCATAGGCCGGAATCGGCGTACGTATACATGGAGCCTCGTTCTCGAGTTCTGTTGCTCACCTCGCCATAGGTGATCCTGGCTTTCCTCATCTCTGCGTGGTCGAGTCTGCTCATCGTCACCGCGGACTACATTTCTACGCCCGAAGGCGAGCCTTTAGTTCTCCTTGATGCCATCTTCTCAGGGTATATCCGGAAGTTGATCGAAAAGCCATGGCCGCTCGAATCGATTCGACCAGTGGTCCAGATGATGAGCGACCAGCAGCTAGTCACCGGTACCGCGATCTTGAGTGTTGGCTACATCCAGCACTGCACTATTACGCAGTATCATTTTTTCATAGTTTATCTGCTTGGATTCATTTCATGCCAGGTATATGATGCCTCGCTGAACACTCTGCACGGGCGCATAGGCAAGCGCCCGATCATGAAGTTATGGAGAGCAATTCTAATGACTGCCCTTTTCGGCATGGTCATCCTCAATACTTTCGTCACAGACCATGATGACTTCCTCTATTACTACGGCGCCTCTACACAATGTGTGTGGAATAAATTCATCGGCGTTGGCCATTACCGCTCCTACACCTTGGACCTCTTCTTGTCGTTGGCTCTATTATCATGGGAGTACTTCGAATGTATTGCCCTCATATATCCCCGAATCTCTAAGCCAGTGAGACGGGCCCTCAACATCTTTCGATTATGGCTATTCTGTTGTCAGGGGCTTTATAGTAGAATCGAGAGATTAAGGTCGAACGTCGAACGTGAACTTGCTAAACCATGTCATACACGTACCGGCACCAGGTCACCTACAACCTCCATCGCGAAACTATGTCTTGGGACGTCCATTAACCTGGGACTCTCTTTGATTCAGTTATTTCTGTGGACATTATTCCTACCGATATTTACGATTTCGGAGATACTCAAGTCAAACATCCTCAACATTTGGAGAGTTTACTCGGCGCTACTTTGGGCGACGATGATCATAGCAGAAACGAAACAAGAGGTCAACTCTGATGACCTCATTGACGGCAGCGAAAGCGACTGGGGCTTTGGCCAGCTACTTCCGCTATTCCTATTGATTCTTCCAGTCATGGCAATCGTAGAGTTATTTCAAGGTAAGTATTCTTTGGGATGTAGAGGAGGTTACGGAATCGCTGACCTTCATTAGGTACACAAGGGCCAGGAGATGAAGAAGCTAAAAATACGATAGCCTGTCCTAAATGTCAACATCAAATTTCGCTGCTTTCAAATGATACCAGTCGCTACGAAGAAGCAGCTAGAGTCCCATCTGGACCGACGAACAACACCGAATCGACCGAAAGTAAGGATTTCCAACTGAATCGACAAGATACGGAGGCCCGGGTTGGCTTCTCGGACAGTTCTACAGCGGATACCGAGTCAAAAACGAACGACCCTGCGCATGTCAAGTTGAACCTCCAGGAGAGGATGCATGAATCAGCATATTTTAGGGTGTTCCTTGTCCTCTGCGCGTTGGCCGCTTTTGGTGGAAGTACATACGGCGCGATTATGGGATACGCTTATTGAAGTAGAGCAAAATTCTATAAACAATAATGAGATACCGGTAGACGGATTAGAAGATTGCACACATCGGAGTCAATACCCCTTTTGTTGAAATGCTCGTGAATGTTCCTGCGTATATCCCCCTTTCTCTCCACCGTAGGTTCATGACTTGGAAGAGAGCTGGTGATGCCTAAAATGGAACCCGACCCTTTATTTCTAGCCGCCTATCATATGTCGGTTGGTTACACGAAAGAAACATTTTATTTAGCGGAGTGGCTGAACCACACGCCAAGAGATGCGCAGGCCCCCCTACACCCACACCATCGCTTAAGCGGCGCAGCAGCTAAGCATGTTGCGGAAAGGCATATTCGTCGCACGCTGTTTGTGTTTGCCTGGTTACCAGACCAGTGACATACAATGACATGTAAGGCTGAATCCCTCCCCTTAGTTGTTTTACATCAGTGAGTCCTAGATATGATGAGGGAGGCGCCGGCCGAACCACCTGGTTGGGTAAACCGCAAGGCTTAATCTCACCCAACGATATAATTCGTGCGTAACCCCTCTTTTTTGGCGAACTGAAGGGCAACTACATCGGTTTCTGGTCATACTTTATCTCAATCTCGATTTGTCAAATCAACAGCGACGTTTGGCTGGATTTACTAGCATCTATTTTGCTACCTTCTTGCCAGAAAGAAAGCGCCCCAAATCGCAACCCAGCCCTTAGCAGAGGGAGAAGAACATGAACCCTATCAGCCTCGTTACCCGTAACCCCAAAGGCGGCAAGGGCTTCAAGAGCGGCGGCGGCTACGGAGGCGGTGGCGGGGGCGGGGCCAACCTCCCGCTCTGGGTCGAGCTCGTTATCATCTTCAGCGTGCTATGGGCATGCGCGTATATCGCGCTGTTTGTGTATTTCCTGCGAAGAGGTAGGTAACTAGCTCTACGGCTTCTCGACTACCGCGTAACGAGGACGCAACTAACCTTTGTCAAAATCACAGCCCGAAGAGACAGTCGGTTTCTCCGCAAAGACGAAAATGGATATCGCCGCGCGAATACGTTCGGCGCGACGGGCTACGCTGCCTGGAGGGCCTTCAAGTACATGACGCTGCTCGGGCTGGTGATCTGGGCGGTCCGGAAGGTCGGGGAGTATGGTAGGACGTTTCGCGACGGGAGGAAGAAGGTGGGCGGCACCTTTTACAGGAAGGTCGAAAAGGAGGAGAGAGGAGTGAAGGATGGCAGCGAATCCGTAGAGACGATATTATCGCCTCACGGGCCACCTCCACCTCCTGCATCGTATTCTCCCCTTGGGTAACTAAGAGAAGGAGGGACATTGGATGGGGTTCAGGGGGCTTGATACTGAATAATGATAATCCTTCTAAAGATGTGTCCTAATAATTAGATCTACCGACCGAGTACTTTCGGCCGCCGCTCCACTTCCGCTCCCGGGACTCCTATCTTCGCCGGCCGGACTCAGAGATAACCGAAAGATAGGTAAAGTAGCTCAATTAGATACGCAGCTTTGTTTGTCAGACTCGAGTCGACTCTCTCTCAGATCCAGTGAGTTCACATAAACCACTACTTAAGAGAAAACGTAGCTGGTTCCCAACGTGATAACAAAGGAGGTAGGTATTGACGACAGCAATTAAATACAGAACTATACATTAATCATCGGTTCTCGCAACCTTCTGGGGCCCTTAGCCAAAAACTTCCCTTCGAGGCCGGTACTAGGTCTCGTACCTTCAACCTGATGCAAACTTCATTTTGATCAAACTTCCACTGCTTACCCGTAATTCGGCGCCTATACAAGTGAAGTATCATCTCATGCCAAACAAAGGAGAGTCGATGATTAGTCTAGTCGCAGTCCAAGCTACACCTTAGGACCGATTAGCTAGGTAGTCGGCAGCCTGGAAGATGGATTAGTATTTATAACTAGTAGGATGGAATTAGTTACCTTACCCGCTCTAGATTATAGTCGTGTTTCTCTAAAGCATTTACCACCTCGGTCCTGGAATAACCCATAGCAGTCAAGTTCTTGACAATCGGGTCATCATGCTTCCCTTCATCGCTCAACGCCCTGCCCACGTTACTTGGTCGGCTAGAGCTATGGCTTTGGACGGGGCTTTTCTCTTCCGCGGCATTTTGCGTGGTTGCATCACTAGGTGAGTCTAAGCTAGCAAAAAGGGCTTCCCAATCCTGGTTGTTTGGCGCTACAGGAGGCTGGCCTGAGAAAGAGGGAGCATTCGTGTTGTTGCCCGTCGGAGCGCCGCCGGCAGTGGTGCCCGATGTTGAAGATACAGTACCAAAATCGTAGCTGCTGTCGATTCCGAATGCGTTTGAAACATTGGTAGATTCACTCTTAGGCTGGCTCGGGGGTGGGCTGCTATCGAAAACAGGGTTGAAATCATCGAGGTTGGATCTCGATAAGTTGGCGAACTCATCATCCGCTGAGCCTTCTTTAGCATCTTCTAAGTCGGCAAAATCGTCATCAATGTCATCGAAAGCACCCTTGGGCACGACAGGAGTTGCGTTCGTCACAGTAGTCGGTGTAGGGGCGAAAGAATCTCCAGTTATGGACGGTGATGTTTTCGGTGGATCGGGGAAAGCGGATAAGTCACTTGCGACAATGTTAATATCATCACGAGAGTATTCTGAAAGCAATGCGCTTAGAATAAAAAGGAGTCATACTTTGATGGTTGGGATGCATGTGATACCGCAGTACCCTCTGTGACCGAACCTTCGCCTCCTGCAGCACTGGTCTTTGAGGCGGTTGGAGAAGCTGGAGCTTGATGCGCATCTGTTTTCTTGTCGGCCGGTGAAGCAGGCGCGAAATCATCATCGAACCGGTTTCCCTCGCTAGCAGAGTCTGACTCGTCGTCACGCTCTAGCTCAGAAATAGGAGGGAACTCCGCATCGAAGGATGAAAAGGTGTCCTTGGTCGACTTGTCCTGGGGTTTGGTTGAAGAGCTGCCCATGCTTGCAAAGGCGGACTCAAAATCCACCTTCGCATTTCCTGTGTCTTTCAAATTCCCGAAGAGGTCGCTGTCCCTACTGCCGGCGAACGGCGTAGTTGGAGCAGGCGCTGTGGGAGTCTCATCAGGGTATGAGCCAGGGATAGATCCATTGCCAGGGGACTTTGGTGTTTCTTCACTCTGCATGGAAGGCCACCTGGAGTTGGTATCAGAGGCTGAAGCCAAGCTCTGACCGGTAGACGCCGGCTCCATCGGAGCAGGAGTGGAAGTAGATGCCGAAGGAGTAGCTGTGCTGTCACCAGCTCTGCTGACAGGAGGCGAAACTTGGCGCGAAGACGCTAGAATCTCGGATGCTTCGCCAAACGGTGCAAAGCTCGGGCTAGGTTGTCGAGACTCGGCCAGGGCTGGGGGATCAGCTGATAAGCCTTGGCGGGTGGCAGTAGAGCTAGTCGGTGTAGCAAAAGATCCCATGCTGGCCGTTGAGGCGCCCGTGTCTTGGTGCTTGAACGAAGTTATGGGAGCGGATGAGGCGCTTTCACTCCCAAATTCGCCAAAAATGTCATTGAATGATCTCTCGCCGTAAGGTTTGACTGGAGCTGAGCTGAAAGTACCCATTATATCTGTACTTCCCGTCCGTCTGAAGAAAGGATTATTTGCACTTGTAGTCGACGGGGCTGGGCTTGCTACCTGAGCTGAAGTAGCAACTGGAGAGCTAGCGCTGACTTGGCGAGACAGCTCTTCGTTGCTCTTAGTGAGATCATCGACCTCGATCTTGAGTTTGTCGCGCTCACCCTCGGACGTGGATAGCTGCTTTTTGTTGATAGCAACTAACCCTTTTTGTTGACGAGCTTCCGACTTGAGTTTTTCAATTTGTGGCTTCAGTTGAGCAATCTCAGCATTAACAGAACCGATGCGTTGCTTGAGAGAACTATTCTCTTGCTGATCAGCCTGGAGAGCTTGCGATATCTGCTGATGCTGATTCTGTAGATCCTTATAGGTGCCGTCGATTGTGATTAACTCATTGGTGAGCTTCCTTGTTTCGTCACGTATATTCCTGAGCTGTTCTTCTAGAGTCCGGACATCCTGGGCCTCCTTCTCATATAACGCACGCAACTGAGATAGGCGTTGTTCAAAATTCTTTTTCTGCTCGCTTGCTTGGTTGATCTCATTCTGCGTGGAGTTGCGGTGTCCTTGGACCTGTTGCATCTGCTTCGATAAGGAGCCAACCTGGTTAGATAAGTTGGCCAATTCAGCAGTCTCATTGGTGAGCTTTTTACTAATCTCTGGATCGTTATCCCCAAGAAGATCTTCCATAGCAGAAACAGACGGGGGTACAGGTGTCCTTTGAGCGGAGCCGGCGGAACCCCCAGTGTCATGAGACGTCAAAGTTTTACCGAAAGACGAGGAGGGAACGAACGGCTTGAACGTGTTAGCAGTAGGGGAAGCCCGAACTGGCGAAGTCGGCGGACCACCGGCAAAGGGGTCTCTGGCTGCCGAGCCTCCTGTCGAGACTGGGATTTGAGCTGGAGCAGGGGTCGGTGAAGCATCGAGGCCAAATAAGTCATCTATAGCTGACTTCGGCTGAGGCGGCGGCGGCGGCGACGAAGAAACTGGTGGTACATCAAACGGAGACGGGCCGACGGGAGGACGAGATTGGTTTCGTAGGCTCGGAGGAATAAGATTCAGCGGGAGGGAGGTAGGTAGCGGGATGTCCCGTCTGCTACGCTGTTGGCGAATAAGGTACATAGCAACCGCAAACATGTCTCTGTTTAGCCGACCCTCTGAGTTGATATCTGCCAGGTCCCAGATCTGGGCTAGAGCATCTTCAGGCAAGCCTGATTGACTCAGGAACGGGACAGCTTCCTCTCCGGTGATGAATCCTTTGCTTGTCTTGTCCAGATCCGTGTAGAATTGGTCAAATCTTGTCTTGTCAGCAGGCGTGATCAGCCAATCGCCTCCTGTTAGTTGAGAGGCCACGCCTGTGACCTGAGGGCCCAACGGCGGTCTCCCAAGAGGGCTGCCTGTTCGCACTTGCGCCTGGCCGCTTAGCTGTCGTGGTATAGCAGAGATGGGCGGTCCCGCAGTAGTAGGAC
Source organism: Hypoxylon cercidicola (assembly GCA_022578845.1). Classification (NCBI taxonomy): domain Eukaryota; kingdom Fungi; phylum Ascomycota; class Sordariomycetes; order Xylariales; family Hypoxylaceae; genus Hypoxylon; species Hypoxylon cercidicola. The sequence goes on along the minus strand of MU399494.1, from coordinate 3,205,360 downwards.
TCTGCCTCGGGGTCGAACTGCGTCTTGTAGCGGCTTCGTAGAGTGGGGCAGGCAGAATATTCGGGAGGCCTCTCAAGGCGCCAGACTTCATAGAAGTGAGTAGATGCATTGCAATAACAAACTCGGTCTGTACAAGCGCTCCCCTCTGCTCTGTATCGGCAAGCTGCCAGATGCGCCCTAGTACTTCGTTCGGCAGTCCCGACTTTTCAAATATGTTCTTGGCCTGATCTCCCGGTAGTATCCCGCCGCTCTGCAGATTCTGTCTCTCGAATAGGCTGGCATATTGGCTTACTTTCTCGGGCGTCAAGGGTGGTATCCGGATAGGGCCGCTGCCAGATCCCTGCGCCTGTAGCGGTGGTTGGACCGGCGGCGGGTTGACGTTGATGTTGATCCCATCAAACCGAGGCAGAGGACCTGGTCCATCAGCTAGCTCAGAGGTCGGCTCGCGCCCTGCTTGGGCATGGCCGATGAGTCGCAGGACGGTGGTAAAGCCGGCTGGTGTTAAGAAGCCGCGGTTCTCCTTGTCCGCTATTTGCCAGATCTACCAACATCGACCATGAATCAGCATCTCTTCATCCCTGAAAAATAAATAGTGTTGTGGAACATACCTCACCGAGGACGCGCGAGTCTAGTCGTGTCTTCTCGAAAAACTTCACTGCTACCTCGCCTGTAACGACGCCCACATTATCGGTGTCTGCTTTTCGGAAAAGTTGGCCGTACACTCGTTTCTCTTCAGGGGTAAGGTTAAGCGCCGCTACAGAAAATATTGTTAGCTTCGACTCATGGCTGCTAGACATGCGAAAATGGAGCCAGTTGGGTGATAAATAAGGAGCAAAGGGAAACTCGGCGATGCTTGGATGAGAGTATTTAGCTTACCAGCGTCAACGCTCGTTTCAGTAGACATTATTGCGCAGCCGAGCTCAACAGGCTTCGATCTAAGACAGAGCTCGGCGACGAGGGCTTCGAGTGAGGTCTCGGATAACACGCAAATAAAAGCCAATTAAAAATATGACGAGGCGGGAACGAAATCGTAGACTTTCGACGAGACGAATAGCTGTGTTGGAGCTTCAACAGTAAAACAGCTGTCTACGTATCGGCCGAAGACGGTGCGTGGTGCAGGTATGGCGGAAGGTCGGGATGGTAGGCGGGAGATGTTTTGATGTTTGGCGTCTCCAACTTTCGCTTTTCGCAGGAGGCTGGAGGGTTTTCTGGAGTATAGTGCATATATGGGTGCATTACAGTAGGTATGTACCTAATGTGCATACACCTAAGATAGGAGCCTAGGAGCCTAGGTACACCCTTGTCCCCCTAACGAGCTGTTGGCTTACGAGCCTGCCGAGCCCTGAGAAGTTTACGTAGGGGCCCGCTTTTAACTTAGCTCCTCTAGCTCCGGCCTCGCGGGCACATCCAATAAGCTATCGCATCCATAAATTCTGTAGCCTGTAGCCTGTACTTAGCTCAAAGACTTCAGGCCCCTTAAGGGTCAGTCTATATATCCTTGCATCATCAACGTCGTTCCTGATCATCAACATGCAGAACACTATTTATTATCATCGAATAAGACATCTTTTTCATATCAGTGAGAGTCGTCTTTCTCATCACTCCGTACTCTGCATGAGACAAGACTGGTTATAGATACCTACCTCCTATTCAAATACCGAAATACAAAATCCTCCTTCCTGAGATTCATGAGTCAACCTCCAAGGCGCTCTTTTCCCGTCACGAGTGCTACAACGTCCCAATGTGGAATCGCCATTCTTAGGGGACATAAGTAGGTATGCATGCCGCTGCGAGTTGCAGTTCAGCACGATGCCATCATTGGTCCAGAGCCGGTTCAACCGCCGGTAGCGTAAAGGGCCGTCGTCGAGTAGAGTGGGATTCCTACTGTGAGCTGTGATACTATTGGTCTGAAACCTGTTACATCGCATACATGTCATTAAGCGACACGAAAACGAAGCTGCAGAAATGCGCAAAGTCACCATGAGAAGCCTTCTTTCTTGATCAGAAAATATACTAGAGGGAATATCCGAGTGCACTCGTACTATTAAAAGTTGTAGGGCGGATGTACAAAGGTGTATACTAATCTTGCTGCCAGGCTGTCGAATTAAAAAGTCCCCTCCTGCCTCTCCACTAGACTAACGGACAGGTCCAGACTCTTCTGCCGCTCAAGCGAATCTAACACGTCTCATACGCTTGCAGTAAAGGCAGCGTGCTATCGCGGCAGGCCTTAGTTGGACGCGACAATCGGAGTCAAAATATTAAACGCCTCTGGCCGTGACACGTAGCATGAGTAACCTCGAGCTTAGTACTCAGCCTCAACGTCTCCCTCGGCCTCCAAAGAATCGGTGGCAACTTCTTCGTAATCGCGCTCCAGCGCCGCCAGGTCTTCGCGAGCCTCGGAAAATTCTCCTTCTTCCATACCCTCACCAACATACCAGTGGACGAAGGCGCGCTTCGAGTACATGAGGTCGAACTTGGTGGACAGAGCCGACCAAGCCTCGGCGATCGCCGTAGTGTTGGAAAGCATGCAGACAGCGCGGTTGACCTTGGCCAGATCACCGTTGGGGACCAACTCGGGAGGCTGGAAGCAGATACCAAGCTTGAATCCGGTTGGGCACCAGTCGACGAATTGGATCGTACGCTTCGTCTTGAGCGTAGCAACGGCCGCGTGAGCGTCCTTGGGGACGACATCACCTCGGTATAGCAGACAGGTAGCCATGTACTTGCCGTGACGGGGATCGCACTTGACCATCTGGTTGTATGGCTCGAAGCAGGACATGGTCATCTCCTGGACTGAGTTGGCCTCGTGAGCAGCCTTGGCGGCCGAGATGACAGGCGCATAAGCGACGAGAGGGAAGTGGATACGAGGATAAGGAACCAGGTTGGTTTGGAACTCGTTAAGATCGACGTTAAGCGAACCATCGAACCGAAGAGAAGCGGTGATAGATGATACGACTAAGTTGTATTAGCTAACAGCAAAACGACTCCACTTGGGGGTTTTCCTTACCTTGCGCGATCAGGCGGTTCAGGTTCTCGTAGTTGGGGCGCTCTAGACCAAGGTTTCGGCGGCAGATGTCATAAATGGCCTCGTTGTCGACCATGAAGGAGCAGTCCGAGTGCTCAAGGGTGGTATGTGTGGTGAGGATGGAGTTGTACGGCTCGACGACCGAGGTAGCTGTCTGAGGAGCAGGGTAGACGCAGAATTCCAGCTTGCTCTTCTTGCCGTAGTCAACGGACAGACGCTCCATCAACAACGCACCGAAACCGGAACCAGTACCGCCACCGAAAGAATGGAAGACCAGGAAACCCTGGAGACCCGCGCAACTGTCCGCGACACGTCGCACTCGGTCCAACACCTGGTCGATGAGCTCCTTGCCCACGGTGTAGTGGCCACGAGCATAGTTGTTGGACGCATCTTCCTTGCCCGTGATCATCTGCTCGGGGTGGAAAAGGCTGCGATAGGTGCCGGTGCGCACCTCGTCGACGACATTGGGCTCGAGATCGCAGTAAATAGTGCGAGGAACGTACTTGCCCTGGCCTATCGAGTTTGAGATGTTAGTTTGCGGTCGATTAGCCAGGGCATAAAATGAAATACATACCCGTCTCGGAAAAGAAGGTGCTGAATCCTTGGTCGGGATCGGCGCGCTTGCGCTCTTCGGTCAGGTATCCATCAGGCTATACGCCAGCCGTGTCAGTGACGTTCTAGCACCGAAGAATTCCGTATGAACATACCTGGATGCCGTGCTCAAGACAGTAGAGCTAGGAAGAAAAACAAATTTTAGTTTCGTCCCAAATCATTCTCGCGACAGAACATCGTCAAGTTTCTGTGTTTTCGATATATAGGCGGTGTCGAGGTTACCAGATAGGGGAACTTACCTCCCAGCAGGAATTGGCGATTTGGCAACCGGCCTGGCCGACTGTAGAGAAAGTATTATCAGTATGGGTGCGTCTTCGGAGTCTCAATATTGGAGCTAGGTGCTGGTGGAATGGAATACGGATAATGCGGTGAAGGAAAAACGCGTGCTTCGAGGGGGGGAAACATACCGTTGATGCTGATGATCTCGCGCATCTTGGAGGATACAATGCAAAAGCAGAATGAACTGAAGACGAGGCAATAGAAGCGGGAGCAGACAGATTGAAAGCAACCCTTTTTACTTTGGTGTGGAACGGGGAACGGAGATGTAGGATAGGAGATTTGAAGTCGAGTCGAAGGGGACTTTGTTGATAACTTTGACCGGTCGAATTTACCCAAGTAAACCACCTAAGAAAAATCAAGTGGGGGGGCGGATTAAAAATTCACCCCCTAGTTAGTAAGGGTAAGGGGCAGAGGAGTCACTATCACCAAGATACTGTCTCCTCATTTGCTGATAATGAGGTTGCCTATTCTGTACCTAGCAACTAAAGATGGGGGGTGGGCTGCTGTCAAGGGGAAAGGGCACACGGACCATCCCAAATGCAGGGCCAGGGGGGGAAATACCTACCTAACCTATCTCCTAAGGATCCACCTGCAGCTGGCAGGTTTTATTAACCAGTGACCAACCAACTAACCCGAGTTTCCGCAAACTGCAACACGCAAATTGCGGCATTGCCCAATGCTTTTAAACCATACACAACCCTTCGTTAACCATTGCAACGTAAGGCTTTCTGTACATTAAGCAATGGCTCACGATATTTAGATTTTCAAAGTTATAATACAAGTAGCGACCATGTTAATTCATCTCGCTCCTATTGCCCTCCTAATCGCTGCCGCATGTGCCAACACCGAGAAGACCATTTTCCTCGGTCCAGCTACCATTAACATTCCTTCTGGTCACCCTACCCACGTCGATATCCTCACACCTAGCAATTCGACAATACGGACGCACCTAGAGGCCCAATTTCCAAATGCTGAGCTGCCGCACGGTAAGGCTACTTGGCTGATCCTCGACGAGCTCATCGAGGGCCAGCGTTATGAAGTGAGAGTATGTTGGGCAGCAACTGTGAGTGACAAAAATATTGTAATTTGAGTACCTACTTTATATCAGAAATGCTTATGAGCGTCTAGCAACCTACTGCATTTAGAATCGCCGTTTATGATGTTCCAACTGTGTTCGAGAACCTGGAGCTGATATCCGACCTTTCGGAGCACTCGTGGTCTCGTCAATTGCTCGAAGGCCATCGTGAATCCCAACGTGGATCTACCACAAGTCCTCGGTCTTCAAGCTCCGGAAGAAAGGCATCGGTACTCTTGCTGCAAATTTTAACAGCAGCGGACTATTACACAATGAACAAGACGTTAATGAGAGACGTCCCACCGGTCTACGTGGACATTATTCTCGATCCCTTCATTTTCAACGTTCTGCCCCGTTCACTATTGCCGACGGTGGGATATATCGTCGTGGTAGCCATTGCATCTTGGTTTATCTCGCGACAGATCTCGGTCTGGATTCGTAACGTGGCAGCAGATACGACCCGCGAGAAGAAGATTCAGTGAACTGATAAGGCGCATTGACCACTGCCTCCTATATTTACCTTCTAGATCCTAACGAGAGCACCATCCAGTCCAGCTATCATAACTCGTGATCTGCGCTCATCAAGCCGTCCCACACAGCCCCACGGCGCGCGTACGATTGTAGCACCATCTTCATCCTTTCGATACTTTTTGATGCATAGGTAGTTTACGACCCCCGCGAGCTGATGCGAAAGTCATTTTCCTTTAACAAAAATAGATTTAGTCGATTGCTGCAAAGCGAGAGGAAAACATGACTCCATCGTCTATTATATGCCTGAAACTTCGCTGATGCCGACAACTCGCCAGTTCGTCCGGCCTACCAATTTCCAGGGTATCCTCCCGGCTGGCCGTGGCCATGTTGAGGGTGCGTCCCCACAGGAATCGGTGGGCCAGCATTAACATAAGAAGGCTGCCCGGCATACCCATGGGGACCTGATGAAGGTGGCGGCATGCCATTGTATGGTTGGTTGTTAAACGTGGACGGAGGCGGTGGGTACTGTTGGTGGCTATTGTACTGAGGTTGGTTTGGGGGTGGCGACGTGTATTGTGGTTGTTGCGCTGGACACTATATTAGAAAAACGTTGCGATATTCAACAAGAGATGACGTACAGTAACCATGTCCTTGAGGAGCCGGGCTATGGCCATAATTTGAATGCTGGCCTGCGGGCACACCGCCGTAGGTCGGATTTTGGTGCTGACCGGGAGGAGGGCTATGGTACGAAGGGTGGCTTCCTGACTGGCTTGGTGGTGAAGGATATGCAGCCGCAGCATGCTGGCCGGGTGGAGGAGGGTATTGTTGCGCCCCGTGCTGACTGGCAGGAGCATTATATGAGGGTGAAGTCTGTTGGTGCGGCGGCGGAGAGCTATAGGATGGCGTCGAAGTCGTTGGCGGTTGGTAGGATGTTGGGGGAGCCTGACCACTGTATCCGCCAGCCTGGCCTGCGTTCGAGTAACCGTAGCTTTGTCCCTTTAGAAGATGTTAGCCGATTTCTTTATCGTTGTCTTTTAGAGGCCGACATACGCCTTGGTTTCCATGAGTCCCTCCAAACATGCTAGCCACTCCTCCCATCACGGAGCCAGCTAGACCGCTGGAGTGTTGCGGTTGGTGGGACTGTCCACCGTGGTAGTTCTGTGGTTGTGCTTGTTGCGGCTTGCTGCCGGAGGAGAATAGATTCGAGGCAAGTTGGCCCACGAGCTGGCCAGGATTCCCACCACCGTGTCCTCCAGATGAACTTCCGTGACCATTGCTATGGCTCCCTCCGAGACCACCGATCAATTGACCAGCGATGCCTCCAATACCACCCGAGCCGTGGCTACTATTTCCATGAGGCTTCCCATGACCGCCGGAGAATTGGTTCAGTAAGGCATTGGTCGCAAAACTCTGCGATTCAGGCATCGCATTAGTATTTTTGTTCCAGGATGCAACGCTCATCAAGAGACTTGAAAACTTACACCAAATCCTCTTTCGCCCGACGGACCACCGATTCCTCTACTATTCTCGGGGGGTAGGATAGGTTCCATGCGGCCGTCGGGATGCTTAATGGTTTGTGTACCATCGGGGTGGGTGATGACTTCCTGTTGGCCAGGAATTCCATAGGGATGCTCATTCGTCTGGGCTGGTGTAATTCCCGGCGCGGCCTGGGTTGGCGTCTCCCACTGGGATACGCCAGTCGAGAGTTGGACATAGTAGTACTTCTTACTCGCGCCATCCCACTGCGCTATCCATCCAGGTGGAAGTTGGGGTGGTTCGTACGTTGGGCCTTCGTTGGGAGAGGCGGGACCAGCCATAGCGACTGAGGGGGTCTTATCCTGTTGCTCTCTAATTCGTATAGCTATGGACAAGATGGTGGGTGGGAAAACAATCGACAAATTGAAGGATGAAAAACTACGGGAGAAGGAGGGGAAAATCACGAACAACGGAGCGATTCTTAGGAGAAAAGAGGGCGTCAGTTTAGTATTTAAAAAGGATTAGATGGAAGGCGGTATGGCTTGCTTTCGGTCATGGGGAAAAAAACGTGAAAGGGAGGGCTATCGAAGGACCAAGGCCCAAGGTCCAAGGTCCAAGATTCAAGATGGAATGAAGGGTGAGAAACCGTTTAGCTTTGAAGACCCTGCAAAGCCACATCTACGTAGCGCACCAGTTATAAAACCAGTTATAAATCTATGTATAATTACCTACCTACCTACATCCTTGTACGTGTGAGATACCCGAGGAGGTATGGATTGATACCTCCTATATACAGTACCTACGTATGCCGTGGGCCGTTCCATCTGCTTCTACACTTATACCCCGTTCAGCACCTAATTCAGCTGATTCTGAGGGGTGAGTCGGGTCATTTACAGCTGCTTAGCTGCTAACTTGTAGGTACTTACTTATCCCACTTCTAATGGATGCCACATGAGGGGGCTAAGCCACAAGGCACAGGCCACACTGGAGATTATTTCTAGCCGAAGCAAGTTCGCCGCTTCCATTTCTTAGTCGACCATTAGTGTCACGTGTGTATTCAGTTCTTCGAACAATAATCTCAAATCTCAAATCTCTATGGCTTATGAACTTCACGTCCCGCCTTGCGTAAACACCCCAGCTCATCGTCTCCATCCTCCATCTCTGAAAAAGCCCCTGAGAATCCAGATTGAGGGACCTTTGATTGCCATACAAAGGCTTCTTCCCAAGATATCATGGCATTGTGATCCCTTGTCACTGGTATTTCCGCAGCCGGCGGGCCCAGAAATTGCAAGATTGGCATATCAGAAAATATACGGACAAGATGTTCGTGCAGGGCTCGCTAATGATATGATTGTACGGGATGAATACTTAGGCTGGGTGACAGACGTGACTCCTTACACGTGAGTGCTACCAACTCCACGCTTGGTGTCGCGCTGAATAGTTGCCCTCCCATTCCTGACGACTTATTATTCAGACACATCGACTATTACGGAGTCACATTCGACCACCTGGTCCCCTCCGATGATCCCGATCCGGATGTGTTACAGATTAACATCATTGAGCTAGAAACTGATAGCGGACCATTTGCCCACGGCGTGGCGTATGCCAACCAGAATCTACTATTCACGGTAGATCCAGCCGAATATGCAGGGAAAAGGGTACTCGCCGTGCCAAGATGCTGTCAAAAGAGGAAGGGCACCCAAGATCGTATGAGGGTGAATAGCGAGGTAGCTGAAAGGGACGCAGACACGAAAAAGGCCAAGACTCGCGAAGGTGTGTAAAAATAAATTTCGATTTGGGCACTAGCACAGCAGTTTCTCAATACTATCTCGTGGAATCTCTAGCCGTGGCATACCCATACCTAGGTAGGTATTCAAAGACCATATCTAAACCCCATCTTTTATAAGGTCCAAAATGATCATGAGATATTAGAAAATTTGTTGAGTGTGGTTTGCAAGTCATGGGTATACCAAAATTAACGGTTGCCTCGACTGTAATTCAAAATTAAGGCCTCGATTCAAAGCGTCGTGGCTCAGAAACGCATAGATCCTTGCTGAATGCTGGCGTAGTCAGTGACCAATCAATTGTGGCTGGAGTTTTGTCATCGGCTGCCTCCTGGTACCTAATGAATGACCAGTTCTGGTTCCATGAAGCTATTTATTCACGAGGGTTCATTTCATCAGACGAGTACATAAACTCTTGTGCCGCGGGATATATGACCGAAAACGTATTCGAATCAGGCAGACAGAATTGAAGGGTATGCCACAATTATTATGTCTTATCACTCCAGGGTTATTCCACGTGGTACAGTTACGTAGCACTCAACTTATATTTTTTTTTCGGGCTTAATAAGGAGTAGCAAATTTCGAAAGAAGTCAAACAAACCACCTAACGAAACGATGAGGATTTGGTGCCCGAGAATTGATATCGGTATGATTGAAAAGTCGCCAAGACGGTCAGATAATTCCAGCTCAATACATAGTTCATTAATAAATACCTAATGTAGGGTAGATAATTATTATTACCTAATCGCCATTTCACTAAGTGCGGGCCCCACTCAAAGTTTAGCACGGTCTCATTTCTTCTATTTTGTAGCTTCATAGAACGTTCACTATGGATGTCGAAGACGCTTCGCCCACCGGGGTAAGAGAAGATGTAGACCTCCAGCCACGTTTTACAAAACTTCGTCAATTCGTCTCTGGTAACTCTTTCTCTGCTCAAGAACTTCGGTATCTGAAAATACTTCTTTCCGAACATGGAATAGATGTCGTCGGTGAGCTTCCAATCGAGCTCGTAATACATGTCGCGGAGCTGCTGGATCTGTCCGACTTTACTGCTTGCTTGGCCGTATCTAGACGTTGGCGGGAGGTTTTCCTCTCCAGCCCCGTCCTAGGTGCCCTTGTGAATATTTTCTGTCCTTCGTTCGCACACCGATCCGGAAGTATCCAGACAACTAAAGATGAGAGCGTCGAAGCACTCCGTAGAATCAAAAGAGCACGATGTGCAGGGAGTGGGCCCTGGCACTTTTCGAATAACTTCCAGTTGCAAGATGAATCATACTTCAAGCTCGACCCGGAATACCACAATAACCATCAAGAGGTTTCCGCTACATATGCGCAATATAATCTCGAGAATAACGGCCCCGAGCCACTTCCGTCGTTGGCCTTGGGTACCTTATATTCTAGCGGCAAGGTCGCGTGGCAGCCCAAACCTCTCGTCGTCGTGGTTGATAGTTTTTGGTCAAGAACGCGGAAGATCTTCAGTGTACCAGCAGGCTCACTTATTTCCTCTGAGCTCGGTCTTCTGACGATGGGGAACCAGCTTGTAGTCGGTTCTATGGACCGTCACATGTAAGCGGTTTCCCTACTGACGTGCAGTCTCAGTGATAGTCTAACCTGTCTCATCAGAGTCGCTTGGGATCATGTTCAAAACGTTTATCTCGAAAAGCGATTGCCGGGATCTGTGAAGCGCGCCACAACAGAGGGATCCAGAGTTGCTATAGTACTTTACAGCGGAGACGTATTCTTGTGGGAGTTTGGTGGAAATCTCAAAACCCTCGCAACTGCTCCACTGGTGAACTATCACGGCTTTGGTATGAATTCTCTAACACAGTGGCGGTCTAACCTCACCGTTGTTTTCCATCCTACCTGCAACAGAACACTGTTTCTAGCTTCTGCTTACGACGAGACAGTCGATTCAAGAGTGGTTCTTAAGCGCGTAGTGTATGAGTTCAATGATGCTCAACATATCAAGACCTTTGAAATCGAGACCGCTCCTGCAGCCTCTATCAGGACAGGCCGGGTTTGGATCAGAAAGGTATTGCCTTACCGCCGCGATATAATCGGGTTCTGCGAGCAACCTTTCGCAGATAATTCTACCAAGGAGACTTTTGCCGAATTCGACATATACGATCGCAAGTTTACCGCTAGGGTGGACGAGGAGTTTGACGATTACGTGTTTGGCTGGCGTTCAATGAACTCGGATGCCGACTTGGATTTTTCTGTCTCATTCAGTCACACCCACTATGTGGCTGCTAGCCATCAACCTGGATTCCATTTCGGATCTGGACAAGCGTCTATGATGTTTTAAACGCCAGGGATCAGCAAGGTGGTCATCTCCGGTCCGACTAGGTCGGTGTTATATGCTTTTAGTAATTGAGGAAGGTCCACAAAGACGGTCATGCGAAACACAAACGCATGTACAAGGCCAGTCAAGCTTCCAATTATCCGAAACACATGAGCCTCACCTCTACCTGTCTCAAAAGCACAACATCCGAGACAAGTTACTGGACATGATCGTGGCCAGAAGAAGTTGGCGATCAGACTCCAAATTCTATGCACGAGTACCCAAGGTACACTACCTAAGCTATACGATATACGATATACGAAATATGATATAATATATAATATAAGCAATGGTACCGTAGTACTCTTACCGACGGGCTAGCAGGTATGTAGGGGTAGGCTACAGGCATCCCCTTGTTACCCCGCAAGAACAGCGGGAGCCTAAGAATGACCTAACTCTGCAGATTTTCACGATGTTCAGGCCTGTCAGCGCGCTGTCACAGTAGCCCCACGCTCCACAACCGACGGCGGGCTGCGGCGGGAGCTCTAGCTTTTGGGGTAAATGCTTGGTCAGTACGATGCCGTCATTGGGTCAAGTCAAAGATCACGACTGATCAGCTTCCGACTCTCTTTCCGACATACCCAACTATACATACTACTTTTATACATATTACTTTTAATGGAGCTGCCGATTCGATCCACCGAACAGTTCAGCCAACCAGCGCACACTAACCCCGGCATGACGATCCATTCGCATTGCGCATGCCCTCGGCGGCACCCTCCTATTATTGGTTCCCCTGTCATGCTGTGTGGCAGCCTACCCAATAATTCACCTCGAACCTGACAGATCTAGAAGCAATCACGCCGATGCGCTGTATACCGCTGCCCTACCTCGGTTGGTGCCAGTGCCGAGAATAGAAAACATGGAGTTGACTTCACATGTCACTTGAAGATTGTTCTTCTTCAGCTCTAAACAAGGCATTCCAGTCTTGTTTTATGCACAGCCAAGCTTCTATCAACAGCCAAGGGGCCTAAGGCGGGTATGATACCCCGTGGGGATGGAAAAGCAAAGAGATTTATTCCAGATTAGGTTCCCAATCCCCGGGATTTGGAGTATATTTCTGCAGAAGCTTCAACTTTCAGTAGGTTGTGCGCGTCCCGACCAGTCATTAGGACCAATGTGCTGTGGTGTATCTTCGGCCATAGCGGTCAGCTGGACCGAAAAGACAAGCAAGGGTTAGGTATGCTTTCTATGAATTTGGATCCTATGGCTGTTTTTGATTCAGCTCGTTGCTATATGCCACATGAGACAGATCGTCCAAATGTCTAAGGCTATATACTATGCCCTTGTTTCGTTAGCTGCGGCCGTCGTGTTCGCCGGCTTCGCCTCTGCTCTCCCGGCACCAGCACGGACATTGGAGGGACGAGCCCTAACCACTTCGGTGGTCACGCCGCAAGGCACCATTGTTGGTTCCGTCCTGAACGGTGTTGAGAATTTCGGGGGTATACCTTTCGCTGAGGCGCCGGAGGGAAACCTGCGTCTTAAGCCACCGCAGAGGCTTAGCTCCTCTCTCGGTACCTTTGACGCGACCGGAATTGGTCCTTCTTGCCCACAACTGTTCTTCGCGACTGATGGAGATCTTGTCACCTCTGTTCTGGGCAATTTACTTAATACGCCTTTCTTCCAGACCGTCACAGACCAAAAGGAGGACTGCCTGACTATGAGAGTTCAGCGACCTGCGGGTACTACGCCCGATGCGAAGCTTCCCGTTCTCTTCTGGATATTCGGTGGCGCTTTTGAGCTCGGCAGTCCTCAGATGTACGATGCTTCATCTCTAGTCGCCAATGGAGTCGACCAAGGCAAGCCGTTCATCTTTGTTGCTGTGAACTACCGAGTCGGTGGGTTCGGATTCCTGGCTGGCAAAGAGGTTCTTGCAGATGGCGCATCCAACCTAGGTCTCTTGGACCAGCGCATGGGCCTCGAATGGGTACAGGACAACATCGCAGCGTTTGGAGGCGACCCAGAGAAGGTAACTATCTGGGGAGAATCAGCCGGGGCCATTTCTGTGTATGACCAAATGGCCCTCTACGGCGGCGACAACACCTATAACGGGAAGAAGCTTTTCCGTGCAGCTATCATGAATAGCGGGAGTGTGGTCCCAGCTGACCCCGTGGACTGCCCTCGCGCTCAAGGTATTTACGATACTGTTGTTAGAGAAGCGGGATGCGCCAGTGCTGCTGATACGCTAGACTGCCTTCGCAATACGGATTACGATACGCTCCTTCACGCTACTAATAGCGTTCCTGGCGTCCTAAGTTACAGCTCCGTTTCGCTGTCATATCTTCCGCGGCCAGACGGGGTGGTGCTACCCGACAGTCCTGATGTCCTGGCTGCTGATGGTAGATACGCAGCGGTACCAATGATTATCGGAGATCAGGAAGACGAAGGGACGTTGTTTAGCTTGTTCCAACCAAATATCAGCAACACAGACGAGCTCGTCGATTATATCTGGACTAACTTCTTCCCTGACATTGATAGAGGATATGTCGTAGGACTCGTTGACACATACGACCCCTCGATTGCGGCTGGTAGCCCTTTTAATACTGGCATATTGAATAGTCCGTACCCGGAGTTCAAGAGACTGGCCGCTATTCTCGGTGACATGGTATTTACCCTTGTCCGAAGAATCTTCCTCGGTTCGACCGTTGCCGCAAATCCAGGTGTCCCCTCGTGGTCCTACCTAGCGTCGTACGACTACGGCACTCCGATACTAGGGACCTTCCACGCCTCCGATCTACTCCAAGTCTTCTACGGCATCCTGCCGAACTATGCCAGCAACGCCATCCAGAGCTACTATTTCTCGTTCTTGTACACGATGGATCCCAACAACGGAACGAGCTCCAACTATTCGGAATGGCCGCAGTGGCAAGAAAACCAACAGCTGATGCAATTCCGGAATGATAGGAGCAATCTTCTCGCGGACGATTTCAGGAGTGACAGTTATGATTGGCTATCTTCTCATGCTGGTGTATTCTTGGTCTAATGCATTTGTGGCCGCGGTGAGATGTAGGTTTGGCGTTGGTTCGGATTGCATATACGCACTTATTTAAGGGGCTCTTCAACAGTAATGGTTATGATTCTGTTTGAGGGGGATTTGGCATAATATCGTGGATACCTTAGGTACCCATGCCCCTTACATAGGAGACATCGAAGTGAGTACAAAAGGGGTAATAACAAATATCGTTACAATAACCATGAATGCCTACAGTGAATCCAGCAGGATGGGAGTCCTTGTGACGAAGAGGTGGGTCTCACTTTCAAACATCGGGAAGATTCCGTTGACTAAAAGTTCAGGGTAGTAATCTCATGGGCCAAGATCACCCGACGAGAGGAGAATGTAACGTCACCAAGTGAGATAAGAGCTGGATTTGTCTCTTCTCGAATTTATGGGTGGCTGTCACTACGACTATTACTTACTTACAACTTCATTTAAAATACGACCTCATTTTCACGATGTGGTCTTTGTTAGCATTCCTCCCGCTGAGTGGCTTCACACTACTTGGAGCATATGCGGAGGGGCACGTAGCTAGGCGGGATTCGTGGAGAAGTCTGGACGATGCAACTTCTCTTCCGGAAAAGAGCTCGTACCTAGATGCGTTGGTTGCGAATATGACAGTTGAGGATCTCGGTTAGCGATCGAGAGACCTGCGCACATTGAACTGTGTCACTAACGAATACTATAGTCCTACAACTACATCTTATGTTCGGGGACGACATCGTAGGGGTCGAATCCAAGAATGAGCTGTATGGTGCGCATGCCAGGTCCACGGGAAGCCTCCCTGCGCTCATCAGATGACTAGACTATACGATGCGCTTCAGTCCGGACTCACCCATAGGTGTTATGCATGACTGGTGCGTATCATAAGTCTTTCCTACGTCACAAGATTGATAAATGTATAGGTACCCCCTGAACACTTCGTACTACAACTCGGTACAAGAATTAAACCTCCAAAAAGCGCACTTAAAGGTCCCCCTGATGCACATCGGGGAGTGTCTACATGGGGTTGGATCGTTCAAGCAGTCCATGTTCCCCCAGAGCTTGGGATTATCAGCCAGTTTCGATACCGATCTCGTGTATCGTGTTGGACGAGCTATCGGAACAGAGGCGAGATCGATAGGGATCCACGCTTGCTTATCCCCGGTCCTCGATATCGGACAAGACCCCAGATGGGGACGCATGCAAGGTACGACTCCGCCCTCCTGTGGTGACCCCTTTCTAACTACGGATAGAGGCCTGGGGAGAGGATAAAGTATTAACATCGCACATGGGCGTGGCATACTCCTCTGGCTTGTCCAAGAATGGCTCCTGGGCTGAGCCAGATGCTGTGGTGCCAGTCGTAAAGGTATAAATATTTTGTAGCATCTGATAAAAGAGTCGAAATCTCATTAGTCGGCAGCATTTCGCTGCTCACGGAGCTCCGCAATCTGGACACAACACTGCTCCGTTCATGGGACACGGCAATCGACAGGTTACACAAGATCTCCTGATGCCATTCAAAGCGGCGATACAACTTGGTGGAGTAAGGGGAGTTCTAATGTGAGTAAAATGCAACCAAAACACTATTATCATCCTAATTCGATAATCAATGGTAGGGCGTATAATGAGTTGGACGATATTCCGGCTCACGTTCACCCTTTGCTATACCAGGTACTCGACGACTGGGGTTTTGATGGGTTTACCATTGCCGATGATACCGGTAATAAGCCATGATCATGCATACTGTCCTCAGCGCTGAAGTCTTGCTAGGAATGAGTGAACTTCAATTGGTTCACAGAGTGGCAGACTCTCCAGCAGATGCAATACGTCAATGGTTTGAAGCTGGAGGGATGGTTCAGTTCTATGATTATCCTCTTGAGGTGTACCTGAATGTGAGACCCTTGTTTTCACCTGAATTATTCGGATGATATTCACCTGGGACTCAGACGACAAAGGAACTGGTTGCAAACGGTTCCTTAGATATCGCAATCTTACAATCTCATGTACGAAAAATACTGGGTGTTAAATGGGACCTTGGTCTATTCGACGACCCGTTTATCCCAGCAGATATTGATCCCCAGCAAATTGTGGAAAGTCACCGTGACACGACACTCGAAGCTGCACAGCGAAGCATCGTCTTACTTGAAAACAAGAATTCGACTTTGCCATTGAAGCCACGATCACAGAACATCACTAGAATCGCTCTCGTTGGCCCTTTCGCCGATGTGCTGAATTACGGCGACTATTCCGGCCAATGGGGTCAGTATCCCGCAGATGCTGCTCAGACAATCCGGCAAGGGATGCTTAAATATGCCCAGGACGGCGGGTTTGAATTGGTCTCGAGCTGGGGAGCGAATACGTGGGAGTACAACGCACAATACGTAATCCCACCTTACCTCCTATTCTCAAACGGAACCCCTGGTGGCCTGTCCGCAACGTACTTCGCCGATACCAACTTCAGCCAACCTGTAATGCAGAGACTAGAGTCTCCGGCACTCGACTGGGGTATATATCCTCCTGACAATCTTCCGTCTAACAATTTCAGCGCCATCTGGGAAGGCGAGCTGCAGTCGCCGGCCGATACGGATGTCGATGGGTGGATCGGCGCGGCAATAGGGGCAAATTCCACGGTCAGAGTTTTCATCGACGGTAATCTGATTGCCGAACACGGAATAGGGGGCCTCCTAAGGACGGGCAATATCATGGGTAACATCATGCAGTATGACTATATCACGTCTAACAGCACGTCTCCTCCCGACGGGGCCATGCCTTTCACGTTCAGGAAAGGGGAGACCTACCACATCCGCATCGAGTACCAAGCTTTCAACCTCTACAAGAAAACCGCGAACGTCAATTCTCTCAATTCGCAACTTATCCTTTTTTGGAACCTCGTCGGCCGGAACGGAGACGCGGTCGAGCAAGCAGTCCAGCTAACGAGTTCCGCGGACGTCGTGGTACTAGCTGTCGGTGCGGCGTGGAATAGCGATGGAGAAGGCGGCGATCGAGGCACCCTCGGCCTTTCTTCGACCCAGGACATGCTGGCCAGGGAAATTTATAAAATGGGAAAACCCGTCGTGCTTGTCCTTCAGGGCGGTCGGCCATTCGCGCTCGATTACTACAATCAGAGCGCCGCCGTCCTGAGTGCGTTCTTCCCAGGCCAGTCTGGAGGTCAGGCTATCGCGGATGTGCTGTTCGGTACTGTCAACCCGGGAGGGCGGATGCCTGTCACCGTCCCGAAACACGCCGGCCAGCTCCCCGTTTATTACAATTACAAGCCTTCTGCGCACCGGACGAGGTACTTGGATGCCGAATCATCGCCCCATTATTGGTTTGGGTACGGGTTGTCATACACGACGTTCGGCGTGTCTAGCTTCGAGGCCTCTACCAACGGCACGGGCGCTACATATTTCAAGGCTGGTGACACGATCAAGTTCTCGGTAACCCTCAAGAACAGCGGCCCGGTGTCAGGAAGTCACGTAGTGCAGGTATATGCCTTGGCACGCGTGTCGTCTATCGTGCAGCCAGTCAGACAACTAGTCGCTTTCCAACGTGTCGACATACCGGCCGGCGAGGAGGCTTTCGTATCGATGGACTTGGACGTGGATAGATACCTGACCATCCTGAACAGGAAAAACGAGTGGGAGTTGGAAAAGGGGCCGTACACGTTCGCGCTGTTGAATCATGGCGGTGACGTAGATGCAGCGATGAATGTCACATTGAATTGTGGAGAGGGTGAAGCGGGTAGTGTGTAGCTTGACATTGTCATATTTGTGATACTCTTTTGCTTGAATTCGTCTAGAAGGTATTAGTCCGAGAAAGTCTCTTGTAGCGGCTCCTTTGCTTTGACTCCTTTGAACCAAGGAGATAGCATGCCAATACTGGCATGGAATGAATTTCTCGCCATTTTTCTTTAATGATTGTAAGTGAGATATCATGGGGTAAGTTTGTCGAGTTGCCACTGTCGATTCATCCCGACATGCGAGGATTCCAAGCCTCACGATGGAAGTCGCTTCGCACAGACTACCTAGTGAACGATGCCTTCTAGTGAATATGCTCCTGCTTGGCTGGGATTTGAGTGGCCGTTTCCATGTGCGATGCTTCTATGACCACGTTCAACATTTTGGTGCTTTCCCAGGCAACGGATTTAGATATCAAATCAAACCCGGACACACCAACCATTAGCATGTTTGCTTCGTTCGTCCGCACTTCGATTTAGAGATAAGAAAAAAAAATAGATCAGGATATCGTCATGTTCTTCCACCACGAAAAACTAAAGCAAACATTCGACGTTTTACGAAGTCATCGTTCTCAGCCCTCTCAGCTGCGGCTAGATCACCGCTTATACAGCAGATCTCTTGCCGCGCCAATCTTAAGTCCTACCATAAGTCTCAATATTCTTCAGCTTTATCGAGAACTCCATACGACTCTGGAGTAAGCAGAGGAAGTCGAATCACATTCAAAGCTTCAGAGGGATCTTTTACCGCGCATGACGACGTCGCCGTTCTTCCAGCTCTCCACGAGAGACATTGACAATTCAGACCTCGATCAGAATGCGCAGAAATCCAACAAGAATGACGAGAAATCGGCAGCAAAACCCTGCTTCGCGCCACGCTTCCAAGCCCGACCGGACAGGATATCCTGATGCTGACGGAGATGTGGAGATGGGATCCCTGTCACCGTCCCCAGCGAGCGGCTCCTCCGTGACGCACGGGTCCTCTGTAACGCGCGACTCGTCCCTTAGCGCATTCTCCGGGACAAGCTACTCGAGCCCTTTAAAGATGAGAATTACGAGCTCCCAAAACAAGCCGCTGTTTCCCAGCGCCGCAACGCTTTTTGGGCCGAAGGAGGCATACGGCTCGGAGGACGAAGATAGGACGCGACGTTACAAATTCGACAGCCTTGCCAAGATGATCGATGCTCACGTGGAAGAGCTCAGGGAGAAGCCAGTGCGTGGTATCTCGGAGGATCATACCAGAAACAACTGCGAGAGCGATGGTGCATCTCGAGGTGAGATGATGGACGTCGACGATGACATAACAATGGGGATCGAGTGATAGATAGACACGGTATTCTCTTTTGAAATACTCGTACAGAGGAAGACTATCGAGTACCTCTAAAAGTACCACTACAAGTCTTTAATGCGATGCGTTACACCTAGGAGGTATGGATAGTCAATGAAAGAAAATCAAGTCACGTCCACTATTTAAGGGGCTAAATGGCTCCGTAATAGGCTAAGGTGTATTACATTGTAGGGGTTTTATACCGGCTAATGGAATAAAATAGAGACCCTCTTATGTCCCTCTACACAAGGAAGGGATGCCTCGACTCCAGGCGCCCCACTACCGTGGAACGTCACTGCAAGCGAACAGCAGCTAACTGCCAACTAACTTTTTTGTGCATTGGAACATGATCCAGAATCCAACATGTAACCTAGGATTTGGTAATCCGCGCTTCTTGCGGAAAACAACTCAAAAACACCATGAAGCAACCCGAGATTCATGTCCGCCTCCGCGTCCCACCCGCCCGTTGAAGCCCCCGATATAACATGTATCGCGCCGGACCCTTTCGAGCCGATACCCCTTATCGCCGACATCCTACGCACCGGCTACTGTATTCCAGGTTCCGTCTTTCTCGTCGAGGGCGTTGACGCTCTTCACACGTCTAGATCCAAGAGGTGGCGCGCCGTGCGCCTCCTGCTAGGAGATGGCGAGCTATGCGTCCAGGCCCTGCTGTCGTCCGAGATGCACCGATTCGTAGATCGCGGCGAAGTCGCTTTCGGATCCTATGTCAAGTTGGAACGGTTCAGGGTCGAGTGGAAGGAAGTTCCTGACGCAGAGGACAGCGGCTCGTCGGCCGCTAGGGGGAAGGGAAAGGACCACAGCGACCAGGATGCGAAGAACAGGATGGTCTACCTAGTTGTCGAGGATCTGGTGCTGGTCGGCTGGAACAACACCCTCGTCGACGGCGAAGATGCGGGAAATGCGCAGGTCGGCGACCGGACTTTCAACAACAAGCCTGAAACGGAAGCCGGAGCGGAAATGGAAGCAGCTTCTCCTACAGCCGAAATTACGTCGCCGAAAACCGCTGGAGCGCAGTCCTTTGACAGCGGTATTGGTCTCCTACAAGAAGTCGCCGACGCGGATGACGATTTCGAAGCCATGCCAGACGCCGTAGAGAAAGCGACTAGATCTAGGAACAACGAAGTCAAAGGTAACAACAGCGATCTACCCTGGTCCATCCTTGACTCTGGAAAACCCCTGAAGCTGACCAAGCTGCGGTCCATTCCAAATCTGCCGTACAAACAGAATTGGAGCGTCAACATACTCGCCGTGGTCTCAGCAATTTCGGACGTCGAGCCCTCGGGCCTCCCGCCGTATAGCCAACGACAAGCGCGGCTTGCGGACCCGTCTACCGACAAGCACGTGCTGTTAACGGTGTTCCTCGACCCGGAACAGTTTGCGCCGGTGGTGGGGAGCGTCGTGCTGCTGTTGGGTGCGAAAAACCATCGCTTCGACGGCGGTAGCTTGAAGAAGTACGTTAGCGACCAGCCCAAGGCCGGATACAGCTGGTGGTACGAAAACCCGACGCAGTTCCAGTGGTGCGATGTCGAAGGCCTGAATAGATGGTGGGAGGAGAGCCGGCCGCATTAACAAACATGGAAGCAAAGCTGGATATTTCGCAGCCAATGAATAGTAACTTCAGTACATTGAAATATCTGATCTGCACGTACTAGCCATGACCCTGTCTCGAGTCACATTTCCAACCTGTTATCAATCTCCATGGGTGCCCCTTTACCATCAGCTCAGCTAACCACACCCCCTATCATGCCAGTCCTCATAATCCACACCGTGGAATTCCGATGTAACCAATGTCACTCGTCTATCCCGCTAGAAGTCGTGTACCGACTCCACTCTCTAAGGCTCGTACCTAGGAGGCGGGCTGCCATTGCTGTTACGATCCAACTCCGGATCAGAGCGAGAGCTGCTATCAGAATTGTACCTCTCACGCAAGTCTTCCAACTCATAGTCGCGCTCCTGCTGGTGGTGGTGGTGGTGTTGCTGTTGCCGCTGCCGCCGGCTGTCTCTGTCGCGTTCCATGGCCGCCACGCCTGCATTATAGCGTGCCGGCTGCTGCTCCGCGAAGCTGTTGCCAACGAACGTGCGCACGTGGAGTTCCCAGTGCGGGTCTAGATCCTCCTCCTCCTCGTCCCTGTCCCGGCCCGGTCCGCTGGTGGTCCGGCGCCGTCTCGGCTGCTGCTCCGGTGGTTGGGCGTAAGGACCAGCCGGCCCGTGGGCCGGCCTGTCGCTGGTGTTCGCTCGGCGCCGTCGTGTCTGCGTAGCTCTGCGGCTCGGCCCGTGGTGATGGCCGTGGGCGTTCCCGCGGCCGGAGCTCCGTCCCTGCCCGTGGAGGGGGCGGCCGCTGTCGGATCCGTGATTGCGACGTATCGGTTGGATCGCCCCGTTCTTCAGGGCCTGGATCTGGTCGCGGACGAAGTTGTACGCGATCCCCTGCCCCGGGTAGACCATGTACGTCGGCCGGAACGCGTGCCCGCAGTCGGGACAGTGGTAGCCGTGGGTGCAGTCGCGGCCGTGGCCGCACTCGCAAACTATGTAGCTCTCGGAGCTGCCGTGCGCCCCGTGGACGTGGTCCATCTCGCCTGGGTTATCAATAGATTCTCGGCGATAGGTAATCAGGTAGACTTGAAGACTTCCACTTGGTTGATCAAGTATCTAAAGTAGAGGATGCAGTTGATGTTGTAGCTGGGTAGTAAAAGGAATGATTTCAGTGGTAGGAAATCGTTTATATGAACTCAAGATCGAGCTATTCTATTATAGCTACAGCTAATGTCCCGAGCTTGAATTACTACTGTCATCTAAAACGTGCCGTCATATTGGCACCTGACTCGAGCTACACTGGCAATACTGAATATTGCAAAATGACAAATGGGGAACAACTTCGTACGCTGCAATCACCGAGCTGGATTTCTTGGAATATCTGACTACCCTAAACATCTTTAGTCCTTATTCCCAGCACCCGAAGGTTCCCGTAGCATCCGACTTACCGAGTAGAGTCGTGTTTGTTGGGATGACACATTAAGAATAATATCACCAAATGACAGCTACACAACCAAGATATAAGAGAATGCTTTTTCGTATGAACTCCATAATAGTAATGTACGAGACGTAGACGGTAGGTAGATATCTAGCAAGCATCCGCACTTGCGCTCCTCTTGTCTCTCACCCAGCGACTACTCATATCCACCACTCCCTCCGTAAATGAAGTTGGATAGTGCCCCGTCCCCAACTCGAACGTCTGCACTTTCAGGTTACCTCTTTCTATGTCTTCGACGAGGCTCTTCTGGTAGTCGAGTGGCACCGTCATGTGCGTCGTTGTGCAAATGTACCTACCTACCTGACAGACGATGGGGATCTCCCGCCAGGAGCAGTGTTCCGTTGCGGCGGACGAGCGTGCTAGTGAAGGCGTCGGTCTCGGCGTCGCTACGGCCGAGTCCCACGATGAAGCCCTTCAGATCGTGTGGCAAGCAGCAGTAGCCTTCGGCAAATTAAAAAGCCAGCGGCACAAGGTTCATGCGGCCGAAATTCTTCACCTTGTCCATCATGGCGTAGGTAGGCTGTCATGTTGACGAAGTGTGAGACGTCGCCCTTTGGCTGTCCGCACCTCGATACCCAGTTCTTATAACGCGCTGGTGCCGACCTGTCTGTTGAGTGCGATAATGAGTCTTAGGTCGCATTTAATACTAGTAACATTATGTCAATTTAAACTACAGCGACCCACCTTCTGATGATATCATACGGCCTGAGGATACGGAGCCGCCTGCTTACCGGGATGTCTTAGGGACTGAGCGTTTGATACCAAGGAATAAATAATCTACCAATGTCACCAGATTAAAGGTAATAATCTCCTTTCCATAGGACTGCATGTTTTGGAAGCGTACATTTTAGTAAAATTTAATTTTATTTTGTTATTATATGTTAGGTATATATATATTTTTTAATTCAGAAAACTGCGACAGCATCATGTTATCTAGGCGCGTCGTGCGTAGTAGTGCCTAGACCCCGCCAGTTGCATATTGCAAATTGACCAGCGCGTTGAGGGCAAAGACATTTATTCCCATAGCCACTCCGCTATACCAGAATATCGTTTCGTATTGGTAGGCGCGCCACGTATATGACATTCTATTGCACCGGCGCAAGGGTATATGGCAGGTTGATGGCGTTAACCCTTTATTGTCGGGCCGTTCTATGGGAGAAGCAACCTAATACGACCCGACACAATGAGAGGTTCAATTTTTGACCCTCACAGCCACGACGATACCCCAGCCTCTAAAACTTTCCCACAGACCCAGCTCATTCTCGTGGCGAAATACGACCTCTTGAGCAGTGGCCATCATTGTAGCGTCATCCTCGGCTTGCTCTTCCCGTGGTTCGTCTGGTCTGACATTCACGTCTGTACGCTCTTCTGGAGCTTCTGGGGGACTTTTTGCACTTCCACGTCTTCCCCAACTCCATCCCTTTTTCTCTCTCTTCGGTGGTATCCGTTGCTCGACTACAGCCTGGACGACCGAGTTTCGTTCCACCGGTGCCTTTTTCTCCTTCTTTGGCTGTAGATAATTTGCTAATCGACGAGCCATCTCCCCATCGCGCCACCAGAGTGTTTCGCTGTCCTCGCTGGTATCTCCTATCGAAGAACTCGTGCCGCCAAATCGGCCCCAATCACTAAATTCTTGCCCCGAGGACCAACTTGGATCTTCGCTCGTACTCTGCGGCTTGAATGTGTCGGAGCTGGACTTAGAGTCTTTGCTTGTGCCCTCCACAGAGACCTTGACTACACGAGAGAGCTCTCCTCGACGTTTCATATCTTCCGATCCACTGAGTACGGCATTCTTAGGCACCGAGGTCGCCGGAATCAACGTGAGAGTGGCTAATGGAACCGGGTGGTGCCTAGCACCTACTTCAGCTAGGAAGCCCTCGACAGTGGGAACAATGCGATCTAGTAGTGATGCGTCGCTGAACGCTTGTTCGACCTTTCGTGCTTGTTGCGCTGTTCGGATACGATCTGGAAGTGATTTGACATGGTATTGTAGATGAGAAGTGAACGAATTGATCGGAAACTCGTCTATGTTGATGGTATTGGTTGGAATGGCGGTATAAGGAGGAGGCGCCTCTGGAGACCTTTTGCTATCCATGCGGACGGTAGTTTGATAATAATTAGGGAGTGTGTACTGCTAATCTCCCCCAGGAGATGGGGCAAGTACCTATATTCTGGCTTGGATCGATAGGTAGTACCGGGAATGATAGATGGCGTCGCCTCAGCGCCGAAGTTATCCTTTTACTAATAGCACGGTAACCTAAACAATAGAAGAAACAGAATGAACCTAGCTGTCACTAGAATAGGATGAAAGCAAGACTTCGGAGATGATTCACAACTAGGACTGGCGGGAAGAAGATGAGATTGGGTCAACAGACTTGATCTGACGTTAGATAGAATTTGGACTCAAAACTACGAGCACCCGCTCTGCCGCTCCGGACGTTTCAAGGCAATGAGCCGCTATCTGTTAGCCGCACCTGATATCGGTGTCTAGATGGGGGTTCGAGGTGCAAAATCAGCCTTGCATCCATTAAGCCAAGATGGAAAAGGGGGGTCTGAGCCACCTAACGCTAAGGTATCAAGCTGCGGTAGGCAGCCCCTACCACCGAGGCCCGATTCCGGTATGGCGATACCTACGTGGTTAAACGAGAATACTTGGCCATTGCAATTAGTGTGATGCGAATTGTCTGTCATTGGTGAGTCGGGATCCGAAGCTGCTCATGTGACAGCGAGAATACCTGTTTGAGAAGCTAAACGGACGGTTCCAAGTATAATTGCAGGGGGACTTGTAGGATCGAAGGAGTAGACCGACTAGATTGACTCTCTTGACTCTCTTACATACATACCTATACATAAAGGCCAGTGACAAGTAAATGCACGGAGGAACTTGGGGTAGATTAACAGTCGTGCAACACGAGCGGCGTGCATCGCAGAAGGAATAGGTAAGGATCAGTCAAGTGCCACACTTCAGATCATAGCCACAGCAAACGCATTTGTGTCATCTCGGCTTAATCCACTCTGTGATAGAGAGGACTTGAGTGAGCTTGGTTGTTCCGGGACCATTGTTCTCATAGTTCCTGCACAGAAGAAGTTCCGATACGCCGGGTCGCAAATCGAAGCTGAGATTTAGCTTCTAGCTTTGACTTCAGCACTTCAGCCCTAAGCCTATGCGGGAACCGAATCGAACCCGGCAGGCATCCTTGCAGGCAACACGGAACGTTGTCGAGCATCATTCCGCCACTAAAGCTAAGCTGCTTACGCACTAAAAGGTCGACCCTGTGACCGGAGCCCGGTCCACTGCTGCGCCCGACTAATACGGTAGATAACCCTAGTTCAGGCTTATTCGTGGCCGAGTTGATCTTCCTGAGGTATGAGTGGCAGGGTGGAACGGCAGATGCATACATAACCTGATGTTTTGAAGTTGCATTGCTGTATGCCTGGCAAGGCGCCTCTATCCTCCTAGCTTACCCTTTTTACAGGAGTCAGAAGCACATCACCAGGTTAGCACCAGATTTCCTATGTCGTATGTAGGTACTTTGTGTAAGATGATTCGCAAACGAGATGGATCTCGGTAGGGTTGTCGGCGTGTAGGTACACACGAGTATAATTGTACACATCCAATGTGAACGTTTGCGGCATGGAGGTACACAACAATTACCCTACATAAATATCAACTAAGATGTATGGTATTTCGCCTTGGCCCTCTACCTAACCTCAACTCGTTCGTTAGAACTCCATCCCAAGTGGCATTTGTAGGTCCATCTTTACTGTCGTCTTGGCACTCCTCGTCTCATATTTAAAACTGATCATCTTCCACTTGCATCAGATTCACTTGGGCTCTTTCAGTACAGATACTGAATTGTTATTGCATCCATACTTATCTGGATACCATACCCAATCCCAAGGCTTGAAAATAATCAACCAAGCTCACTGTCTTTAGCAATTGTCAAACCTATCAACTTCATCGACACCCACCTTCGGCTATCTGTCACCATGTCGTACAAGGTTGCCGCTCCCGACGAGTACCTTGCCGTTACTGGCATGAACATCAGGAATGTACTCATCACCAAAGCTGCGTGGGTCTGGCCCTTCCAGAGATGCACACGCTTCTCAGTCCAGCCGCATGATTATGCAATGAATCTTCAAGGTATCAGGAACCAGTTCTAAAGCACATCGTTTGCTTTACTTGCTAACTGAAGCCCTTAGCGATGACCAAGGAGAAACTTCAGTTCATCCTTCCCGTCGTGTTTACTATTGGACCGTATGTGTCTTTCAACATAACCAAGAAGCTGGCAGAGATATTAACAGGTGAATACTAGGGATGTCAACAACAGAGGTGCCAACTCAAGGGGCCCTAAAGTGCATACGGATCCGCAAGCAGGAGAGTCTAATCACAGCCATGATGAGGACCGCGGCGACGCCTTGATGAAGTACGCCATGCTGTTGGCTGAGTCTACAGCCCAGAAGAACAGTTCGCAATATCTCGAAAATATCGTCAAGGGACTCATCGAGGGCGAGACCCGAGTGCTTGTGTCCAGTATGACCATGGAAGAGATCTTCACGGAGCGTGAGGAGTTCAAGCGAAGGATTTTCCAAAATATCCAGACAGAACTCGATCCGTTCGGCTTGAAGGTGTACAACGCAAATGTGAGGGAATTAAAAGATGCTGCAGGTTCGACGTATTTTCAATCGCTGTCGCAAAAGGCCCACGAGGGTGCTACCAACCAAGCCCGTATCGATGTCGCAGAGGCGCAACTACGCGGAAATGTTGGCGAGGCGGAAAGGCATGGCCAACAAGAGCGATCCATTGCGAAGATGTAAGTTACTCCTTACCTAACAGCCCTGTGATCTCGGAGTTATTGCGTACTGCAAATGACTGACGATCTGCGAAGTAACGCGGAGACGGCTGTGCAAAAGACAGATCGTGATGTCGAACGCGCAGCAGCCGAGGCTAACCTCGCGACCCAAAAGAGCGTCTTGAGTCGGGATGTAGAAATCGCGCGCATCCAGGCCACCCGCGCGACCGAATCGCGGGATGAGGATCTGAAGAAGGAAGTACAAATGAAGCGAGCGGCTGCTGAACTCGAACGCCTGCGTGCCGTCGACGTCGTGAAGGCCACCATCGCTCGCGAGAGCAAGCAGCAAGCTGCGGACGCCAAGGCGTACGAAGTAGAGGCAGAAGCACGAGCCAATTATGAGAAACAAAACAAAGCCACTGATGCCACGGCCTACAAGACGAAAGTTGATGCCGAGACGCAGGCGTCGGCTGATTACAGTAGAATCACCAAAAGTACCGATGCCGCTGCGTATAAGACCAAGATGGATGCCGACGCCTGGAGCCACGCGGCGATCAAAAATGCCGAAGCCAATTTGCAAAAGAAGCTGAAAGAAGCCGAGGGTATGGTCGCGATGGCCGATGCTTATGCCAAGATGAGCCAGGCCTTTGGTGGTCCATCAGGTCTCCTACAGTACATGATGATTGAGAAGGGCACGTATGTCGAGCTTGCTAAGGCCAACGCCACCGCTGTCCATGGCATGCAGCCCAAGATCAGCGTCTGGAATACTGGCTCCGAGGCGGGATCAACCAGACCTGACGGCCAGGGATCCGGGCAGGATAGTGCTGCAACCTTGAGAAATGTGAGCCATAGTAGTTGAAAGCATTCTGCTTCGATTCCTACGAATACTAATTAGCTGAATTCAGGTCTACCAACTCCTCCCTCCGCTGATGTCTACGATCCACGACCAAACAGGTATCACACTACCGGAATGGCAGTTTGGTAGGATGCCGAACGAGGTAGCAAGAAGGGATGTCAATAACAGCAAGGTCAATGGTAAGTGAGGCTGGGAACAGCAAAAGCGGCCAGGTAAAGCGAGTCTCGCATATACCGTGGAATACTTGATCAATCATTGAAGCTTCTGCCTTTTCCCTTTGTTGTATTGCAATCAGGTTCGGCGGATGCGTTGCTTTTGCTCATTCGTTTGGCGTTGTTGGAGGTTGAACAAGTGTTTTGTTAATATCCATAGATATCAAATTCAGTTCTTCGAATACCTAGCTGGTAACTTGTTGCTTTTGTGATGGTCTTGTAAATGTGAATTATGATGCTGTAAAGGAGACGTGTACCTAAATGTCCGATACCCCCGATACCCCTGTCACACCTGTCACCCCTGCTCCACGTGGCTTAGCCCCGCTGTGGGGTTTCATGCAGGCCATGCGATTGCGATCGAGAACTCCAACTTGAATAAAATTTCCATTAGCAAAGCTGAGCTTTGCGCCGTGAGCTCGCTACAAAGTCCGTCAAGATGGACTCCTTAGTCCAACCGCACGGTTGGATTGCTCTCAAACTCCCTTCAGGTGGCCTTCGGGTACTTCAGATTACCCCAAATACGTATGATGCATCAATCTTATGTAGATTACCTACTTGTGTTCGCTAACATATACCCTCTATCTAGAACCATCTCACTAGGGAAATATGGATCATTTCCAAGCAATTTGATCATTCACAGACCCTACCACCTAACCTACGAATTACAAGATAAGCTACCGGGAGAGAACTTCAATCGGTTACGCATTGTGCCCGCCTCCGAACTATACAGCGACATCCTTTCACCCACTACATCAACTAACTCGACTGGAGAAACACCGATAACAAACGATGAGGAAGATGTTGAGAACCCGCTCTCGACCGGTATTGAGTATTCGCTCGTCGATCCCGAATCTGGAGCCGTCGTTGCTAGAACCGACCGCGCAGAACTCGACGCATCGGCCCGCCAGACCCTAAGCACAGAACAGATTGAAGCCCTGAAGAAAGATGGCACCGACGCGGGTAGAGACATCATCGCCAAGTTAATGCTGTCGCATACAGCCATCGATCAGAAGACCGAGTATTCCCTGGCCAAGTACAAGCTGCTCAAGACCAGGAAGTACATTCGAAGGTTCTGCGTATTGCCTATGGACGTGCCGATGCTTGCCAACTGGCAGTTAGAAAAGGATTCGAATAAGATCCTGGATATACGAGAAGAGATGATCGCGTTACTAGGCTGTTGGGCCAATGTACATTTTGGTGAGGTGGACCAATCCGAGGACACCGAAGCCCAAGAACCGGAGCAGGAGCATCTACATACACCTGGTCGATGGCTGGTCGTAGATGACACGGCCGGGCTTTTAGTGGCGGCTATGGCAGAACGAATGGGTATACTATACCCGTCTGACGAGGAGGAGCCGATACATCAAAGAGAATGTCTCGACCGCCTGGAGGCTTCGGTAGGCGCAGTCGACCCTACTACAAAATTAAGTGATGAAGAAGACGATGTCAAGATGACGGCCGAGGTCCAGCAACAGAGTGCTCCAGACACAGAATCACCCCAAGCTGAAAGGAGAGTACCCATTTGCGATCCAAAACCTCGGCGGAGCAGCTCGCAAGCGCCATTCGCCCAGTCTAATACTCTTACTGTCGTCCACGCCAACCAACAGCCTAACTTAGCCTTCCTACGTGATTACGGTTTCGATATTAACAATCCTACGCAATCACCGAATCACCCGCTAACTACACACTTGATGACGATATCGTGGCTGCAACTCATCCAGCCAGAGCTGGACAACACATACTCATCGGCGTTGCCTGACGTCTCGTCCGAGGTACTCCGCTCGTGGAAGGCCAACCGCCGGGGCACGTATTATCGGAAGCGGCGGCGCTGGGTCAAGACTCGACATATCGTCGACACGACGCGCAAGGGCGAGTTCTCCGGCCTGGTGGTCGCGAGCACGATGGATCCCGTATCCATTATGCGCTACGCCGTCCCGCTTCTTGCCGGTGGCGCGCCGATCGCCGTATACTCACAGTCCATCGAGCCGCTGACTGCGCTCGTCGACTGCTACAGCATTGCGCGTCGCGCGGCGTGGGTTGCGACCCCACCGGAGGAGGCAGTGGGCAAGACGCCGGAAGAATTAGAACAGTGGGCCGGCAACGAAGAATTTCCTCTGAATCCTTCCCTCGTCCTAGGGGCGTCTCTGCAGACGAGTCGTGTCAGGAAGTGGCAGGTACTGCCCGGGCGGACGCACCCTCTGATGACGAGCAGGGGAGGACCCGAGGGTTACGTCTTCACGGCCTGGCGAGTCAAACCAGCGGAAGGCAAGGTGGAGGCCAGGGGTAAAGCTCGCACGAGGAAGAGGAAAGTCGAGGAGACAACAAAGGAGTAATGATTGGGAGAAAAACATACTGCATTTGTCGGCGTCGGAGGACATTATGTCTACGGGAAATCAAAATCGATTTTCTAGCTAAGCTAGCTCTTGTCTAGTCATCTCGCTAGTCATGTAGACTTGGGACAGATACCCCCTTAACAATGCATCTTTCTTCCTAGCAATGGCTACTAAGCTCCATATAAACTTTGACAGCTTCATGAACCATTTTGGTTTTCAAGGACAATAACGCATTTGTCGTAGATCGCATAAGTATTGTTATATAGCCGCTTTTTCCTTACAAGGCCTTGCCCATAAACTTTCTCTTGGTAAAACTTAACCACCACTTGCTCGGCTTCCCGTCCGTGTCTTCTTCGTAGACCCTTGCTAATAACCGCGAGGCCAGCTCCTGCCGCACCTGTGACAAGTATTGCCGTAGCTGCTCTGCATCCTGCCTATCCCGGGGAGGCTCGTAGATCTAGGTGTCGAAGTTAGCCAAAACTGCCGATCACATAGCAGGAGATTCAAGTTGGAATAACGACGCACCTGGTTGAGGGGGAACGCAGGGTCGCCCGGGATGGCGAAATTCAGATCCAGAGCGGTGTTGAGGACGTCCTTCGTGGCGTCTCGTAGAGAGTGGTGGGGGCGGATCTTGCCGAGGCACTCGCTGACGAAGAGGATGCCGTAGATGAGCAGGCGGTCGGCGGGGCCCTGGATCTCGAAGTTGCGGAAGAAGGTGTTGGCGCGGAAGAGCGAGAGCACCTCGTCGAGGATGTCGTACGACTCCGAGTCCGGGTCGGGGCTCTCGCTGGCGGCGAGCGGCGGGTTGGGCTGCGGCAGCACGTACGCGGGACCCCGGGTCTTGGTGCGCAGCGGCAGCAGAGGGAAGTTGCCGACTAGACGCGGAATGTTGGGATCGTTGTTGAACATGGAATTGTAGGCCTATGGTCTGTTGTTAATTGGGCTCAGGGGGAGAAGGATGCCGAACAGAATGAGACATGTGTTTTAATTTACATACAGGCATCTTGTCGAGGGTTCACCGAGAAGAGTCGGTGATAGCTCAACAATGGTGAGTTGGTACTTGGACAGGTGGTTCGTGGAGAGCTCCTTGGGGAAGCTCTCGTGCTTCTGGCTGGAGGGGCTTAGGCAAGGCTCAAATGAAGCTGCGGCTGACGTCTCCAATCCGTCTCCAAGCCCCGTTCGGTTAGGTAAGCGAGGAACGTCACTTTTCTTCGGATAAACAGCGGAAGTGTTGGGGCTGCTTTCGATTTCTGCCCCACCAGCTTGCAGGGGTCTCATATGGAATGCCGGATCACGGGATTGCCTACTAAAAATGGATGATGACGCTAGATTGGATGACTCGCATCCACCACGGCTTAGTACGATCTTGGCATCTGATCTCGATTGAGAAGGAACTCTACAGGCTCTGATTGGCCATCAATCAAATGAGGCGGTGGTGGCGTTCCTCCATCCGATAGCTGGAGCCTAACCCTAACCCTTTTAGGGAATTCGCAAGGTCACCTGAATTCGCGCAACTGTGGTGACAGTTCCGGTAGCCGATCGCATTCAAATTGCCAGCTCAGCCCACGTTTGTTTGCGGTAAGCCCCTCCACGTCGCGTCTCTCTTCCCGTCCACTCCCGTCACTCATATTGCCGCCCGGTATCAGATCCGTCACATATTCCACATCACCCTCCCTACATTTAAATCCAACTCGTTCTTTCAAGTGGCGTCAACTCTGAACCTTGTACTCCCAACTGATTTAAGCAACCATACATTCGTGGCGCATCGCATTCACCGTGTCGCATTCCATTCCATTCATCCAGGTGTCTGAATGCGCACTTGCCATTTCGGTCACTTACACACTACTTACTACATCCAGATCAATTTTATTAGACCTTGAGCCGGTCAGTCTTTCGCATATTCATTACCCCAGTTCTTACGATAGGTGCTAACTTTCACACACTTTCCAGCCGACAACGTATACGACACATTATTACAATGGCGTTCAAGAGACAGAGTACAACGAAATCGAGGGACGCAGAGCCGGATATAGCACCTCGTCGTACGAGTAAGCGCCGCAAGACCCGATACTTCAAGATCAAGTCACCAGAGGTCGGCTCTCTTTACGACATACTCCACGACTCCTCGGGATCCGCGCTCTACGTCCCGCCCTTCTGCTGGACCGACCAGCACACGCATCTACTTGGTCGCTTCGTACAGCGGCCTCCACAGAACACCCCGACACCTTCGGCGTCCTCCTCACCACGAAGAACACCCCAACCTCAGACGCCGCACAGGATAATAGAGATCGGTGGATACCTAGACTCCATGATGGTGGAGGGTTGCAGCCAAACTCGGCTGAATACCTCTATTCAGACCATAATGGAGATGCTGTTTCCCAACCGTCTTTCCAGAACCACGGGCGAGCTTACCATGCGCTGCGGAAGTAAGCACTACAATGGCGCTATCCGTTGCTGGTCCATGTGGAAATGCGCGAGTGCCTTGCGCTCCTTCGACTCAGCTACTGCCTCCCTCTTCAGCTCACCGAACAGCTCAGTAGGAAGTTTGGCATTAGGCAAGCGCTCACATACAGCGGCTTCGTATGACACACCTATATTGGCTTATGTCAGCCGCAGCCATCTCAATTTTTTGAGGAGAAACTGCTTTCGAATACAACCATTCCCTGATGGATCGTTCAACTCCCTTATCCACCGCCTCCAACAGCTTCGCTCGCGCAAGCTGATTCCCAAAACCCCCGATGAAGATCAGTACATACTTGCTACAATGATAACAATGGCTCAGCAGCATGTGTATACAAGCATGGACGCAGGAACCGGCTTTGAACCGAAAGACATCCGGGTTGGTGTCATCTCAATGTCCAGAGAGGACGCGTCCTTTGTCGTCTATACAGCTGTCATATCCACAGCATTGTTAGCCATGTTCCACTATCCCGACAAAGCACCACCTGGAGATCCGAAGATTACAGTCGAATATCAGCGCGTGCCAGTATGGCCGGTCTTAGGCCTCAAGGAGCGCCTTGGACAGGCCCTGGGCAAGGATATTGTTGGCGAAGTGGACGAAAATATCATGGAAACATTCGAAGACGAGTCGGTCTCCGAAACTGACAGCGATAGACTCGACAAAGAGATAAATGCGGTTTCCCTTTGTTCGAAAGTCTCCGGAGGGCGTACGTCAATCCCGAGTATGCCGCAACACACGTCGCGAGCGACACTGCCCAAGAGGAAGGTTCTCTCCGAAGTTTTTAACACGAGCTTCTCTGAGGATCGTGACTCTTCCGACTTCCCGAGCGAGTTGTTGGCGAAGCGCAGGTGTTTAGAGGAAGGTAGGGTTGGAGTCGTCCGATGATATAATATCCTCTCCGAGGCTTTTATCTGAGATTCGCGGGGATATTGATAAATTGGTTACTGAAATATGAACAGGAAAGGGGGATGAGCCGGAAGCGACGTACCCGGAGCGCTCGAGCTCCGATAAGACACAAGAGGATTAAGGATCATATCTCACGCATATGTGCTGGGTCTTTTGACCCATGAGAGGGCTTTTTCAACAGCAGCATATAAGGAGCAGTTTACCTGCCCATTCTCTGCTGGTTGTAATCACACATCTAGCATGGCCTAGATGGCTACTATGGTATGACGAAAGTTATGATAATGCATGGCCCGGGTATAAGGGATTTGGCTTTGGCTTTGATTTGAGGAGGGTATACCCCTGGTCTTATTCGGTATGCTACGTCTTCGAACTATCCGCATACGCATTGCAGCATTCGTCCTCGGCAGAGGTCAAGTCTAGGAGTTTTTACATCGTTGGAGTTCTGCAGCTAGAGCCCGGACTCTGCCTCTTAAAGGAATGAAACATGACAATGGCTTATGAGTACTCTTCTTGACGTGCTGTCGGTTCATTTTGATTTGTTGATGTCATTATTTCAAGACCTGGCTATTAATCATCGACACGGAGTGAAGAGGTGAACACGTGTAGTCACCCATTCCGCGGGTAACGACAGCATCATGGGTGAAATGGAGTTAGGAACTATTATACATTCACTAATTGTGACGAGGTTCATCTATGCTTTTGGCGCTCTAGCTATATTGTATATCAGTTCTCCTGAGCTGTACCAATATTGAATATTCATCTTATGTAATTGGGCTGGCATGAAGTTTCAGTGATTCACGTATGCGGCATAGCCCGTGATTCGATTTCCTCGTACGTGGCTGTGAAAGCTGTCACGATATATATGCTGTATTATCAACCTTCACTTTGTAGTTGGGCGCCTCACTTTTGGTGATCAAGATCAGCAAAAAGCGCCGAGGTTTGACGCTTTTCAAACGGAGAGCCCAGTTATCTTAGGTAAGTAGATACCTAAGGTGCTCACAAGGTCCCTTCTTCTAGCCTTAGGTACCAAACATAAACATATGCGACTTACTACTTTACTTGCTCAGATTCGATGTCTTTCTTCCACAAAATACATAAGACAGCCTACTCGCCTCTAGCTCTTGTTATTTTCACCCTTGATTAACCCAACCATTCTCCTAGAAAGAGAGTGGCATTACCATGGAGCGAAGGCGTCCAGGAAAGACAGCCAAGTCTGTCCGATGGGCTTTCAGGGAAGGCGAGTTTGAGAGAAGGAGCCTTTTCATGGATGCGATGGCCGAGATGAAGACCGTCATCCGGCGAAAAAAGGGGCTATGCGATAGCCAGTCCCGTGATAGCCTCTCCCACAACAATCGAACACCGGGGGGCTTAACTTTCGACAAGCTACCAGCCGATATAAAGGACATCATCTTCGATATCATTGCATCGTCGCCCAGCTGGGTTCACTTCAAGATCAGAAAAGGCAAGCTTGTCGACTTCGACGGAAGTAATCGGGAAATTTACGTCAATAAAGAGTGGTATCAATCCCTCAACCTACGACAGGGCCTCAGCCGCAACCCAAAGTTGGATCGAAGACTCTTGGGTGATTCCTGTAAGGGATGGATAGATCGGAGTCCCGTACCTGTTCGTGTCGTACTAAACCCCCACATGACACTCTCTGTGCGAAGCCGAGTAGACTGGTTTTTCTTCGATGGCACTGCGAAAGTCAAAGATAACTTCCTGCGTACCGTTCGAACGTGCGTCGTCCGGCTCCATGATCTATACGACCTCATCCCCGAAGATACCGAAAACAAGCCCGGTAAAGGAAGACCGATCCACCCACGATTCATATGGCAGGAAGATTCACGAGTCGAGGAACTCGTAATCCTGGTTGGTGAATTCCGGAAGGGAGTCCAACCTTCGGAAATGAAAGAGATCGGGACCTTCCGGTACGAAGATATCCCGGAAGACGACACCAACGACAAATCCTGGATACGCGATTTTACCCATCCAAACAGCGAGGACTTGATCGTTTCTCGCTCTCAGAACTACATGATGAAGAAGATTTCGGCCCACCTAACTCTGCGCGAACGTCAGAGACGCCGTAAAAGACAGGATTTCTTAGACAGCGAGGATGGCAAGTCATGGCTTGCAAATGGTACGTCCCCTTGGTGGGACGCATTCTCGAAGTGGACGGCGACCACAGAGGGGGATAGGTGGCTCTCGTCCAAAGGCTCAGACTTTCTCAATTCGAAAACAGGTCACTGGTGGCTATCGTCCGAGCACGGATATCCATGGCTTGAAACGGAAAGTGGAATACGGTGGCTCAACACGCAAGATGCTAAGGCGTTCCTCGACAGCAAATGGGCCCTACTCTGGGCGAATACCGGCACTTACGAGCCCGAATCCGTGCCTATGAGAATACAAGTCCGGAAGGCCTGGTTCGACACGGCGGCTGGACGCGAGTGGAAGTTCGACCACTGCCCTAATGGCAATCCGCCGAATCGTCCAGATCTGAGAATGAAGTCTAAGCCTCGTCCTCGTGGAGTCAAGGATTATCCGCATATAGCATTCCGCAGGAACTTTGGTTTCCGAGGATGGCGCTTCGTCATGTCCCCGGAAGACCTTGCTTATGGACCAAAATGTCGGGTCGGCAAGCCGGCGAAAGAACTCGCGGTCTCCAAGCACATACGTATGTGCTTGTCTAAAAACGCTTATGGTTACTACTGAGCATCAGGTCACGAGTCTGAAGACTTGGAGAGTAGTCTGGTCTATAGACGAGTTAGATACCTTGCATTTCGTCTTTTCAGTTGCGTTGCCTTAGATAGTTTTCAATGGCATTTATCCGGAATGTAAACTCGTGATTCAGCATTAGAAATAGAGACGAGATTCTGAACGTATCTACCTATGTATAATCCCTTGCCAATAACACTTAGTGCCTCAGTTCATTTTGAGAGTTATCGCACGACTTCGCATCATCAAAGACGTCCTAATATCACCTAGCTTATGGAAACATCTTCATCACTTGACCTAAATTCAAGCTATGTCTTGCTATACGAGTCCCAGCTAGCAAATGACTTTCTGACTGTATTTCGTAGTCAACTTCAAGATGAGATCGAGATCATCAAAATTCACCTATGAATTAGGAAATCCTCTCACATATAGGACTGACGGAAGCGACCGTTTTCCCGGAGAGTCCGTGCTGACGAAATATTCTCATGAGAGCTGAGCTGAATGGTACTACGCTGATAAGAGACTAATCACCACATGGTATTGAAGTCAGCCCTGGTCATTATTCTTGCACTGAACAGTGTACCTAGGTGGTCAGTTCATCTAGGAATGGAGAGCAAAGCACCATATGATATATTTCGTATCACCGTGCGTTCCCCTGTGCGCCCCGTACGTCATGTAAGAAATCTGAGATATTCGAGATAAAAAGGGGGGTTGTATGCAGCTGGTAAACGCGACATAAGGCCCAAAGGGGAATTTCGAACAAGAGCGATGCGACCAATGGAACAGACGCCCGCACGATCATCCAAAGTGACATGGCGCCCCAGAACCTCGTATATCGTCGACAGGCTGCCATGGGGATTACCCGGTGTAGCCTCGAGGAATCTCGTATTCCATCAATTCCCTCGCCGCCGACCAAATGAAGAGTAGCATCGGTAACGAGAGACAGAGTATGCGGACATGGAGAGAGATGCTGCCCATCCAGCTTAGTAAATAGCAAGGGCGTGATATGTATAAATATTGGACAATCCACCACGATACTTGAGATCTTTCGTTGTCACGACCGGTCCATCCAACAGCATCTAATCATCCGACCGCCTCAGCCTCAGCCTCACATACACCGCAACGAAAATGGTTCGCTCAATTCTCACCATGGCGGCGGCCTTCGGCCTCGCGCTGGCGCAAACCCAGTACCTGAACCAATCGGCGCCCTTCAACCTCGTGCTGTCGAGCGAGAACAGCACGCTGGACGGCCTCAAGCTGGGGGCCTGCCACTCGGGGGCGGCGGTGGAGTCGCTGTGCGTGTTCGCCAACATCTCGACGCCGCAGTTCCTGACCTTCTACCTGAACGGGACGGCGGAGCCGCCGACGCAGCCGGGGTACCTGGCGGCGGGCCTGCTGACCTGGATGTTCACGGGCGGCGTCCCCGAGTTCACGCAGAGCACGGCGATGGCGTTCCTGTACAACGAGGCGTCCAACCTCGCGTTCCCGCTCATCTGGCCGTCGGCCGACAACTCGCAGCCCGTCTCCTTCACCGCCGACGGCCTCCTCGCCGTCCAGGCCAGCGTTGACGACACCCTCTCGCCCCCCGAGCCCTTCGAGAACTACGTCACCTACATCACCGACCGCTGGGCCATCTGTGTCACTTACTGGCAGGGCTACGACTACACCGCCCTGCAGTACGTCTTGGGAAACCAGAAGCCGCAGAACCCCAGCTGCGAGTTGGTCAAGGTCCGGAGGGTCTTCTTGGAGTCGTGATTAGGAAGTGGTCGGAGTGAAGAAGAGGGCCCTTGGTAGTATGCTGGTAAAGTCGAAACGAATAGTCTAACTAGACCTTAATTCATCTAATCGCCGTCTTGGTATGTTCACGTTAAGATGTTGGGCATAATATAATTTTTTTTTGTTGAGGAAATTACCTTTTACATGCGTGCTCTCCTGTGATACCATCATGTCCAGCAACCTTTTCGGTGGTATATTCGGCGTTGGCATTGGGTTCTTTCACCGCCAGATAGGGCTGTGGCTGCCTGCACTCAATCCCCTCAATCATTAGATGAAGAAACATTACATGCATATAGGAATCATATAGGTCTGGTACCAAGGACGGATATGCTGCCGTCTCCAAGATACAACATCTCTTCCATCTTGGTAGCCATCATATGTCGCAAGGATATTGTTGAATTGGAACTCTGACCGTGGCTGGAACACGGGCATATTTTTTTGCGTGCATCCCTGATTCCCTATAGGGTAGACCGGACCGGGTCGGACCGTATGAGTCAATTTATGGAATGCGGTGAGAATATTCAGCTAGCACCGTTAAGAGAATCTACAGATTGAATGATACCTTTGACATAAGTGGAGATCGAGACATGAATGTTTCAGCTTTCAGCTATGTGAGACTTGAGTTTATAGGTCTTGAGTGATCTCTGAGACTTAAATTCCCGAGTCGGCATTTGCAGAGTGGATCAAAGGTTTATAGAAAGAGGTAGGTGATAAGAGAACCTCACACCTTTTTACTCACCGTCCTTTCTCCCTAACGCCTGATCTGAGAGGTTGGCCCAAACTTCCAGGTCAAGAACTACTTGTTAAACCCGCTAGTGTATGGGAAACAAAAGCTATCGTCTATGAAGACCTTCTCCTACTTGCCCGTCTCGGTCTCGAACTCGTGGCCCCTGGGTTTTCTTATCCGGATTGTCCCGTGCTGGACCTTAGCTTCGACAAGGCAGGGGTTGAGCTGCTTATGTTCTCTCCAGCTCCAGACTGTTCGTTGCATGAGCTAGGAGCTGCTATAGTTTGGCCGGTGCCGATTTGAGTAAACATGTCTCCTAGACGAGACACGGTGAGGCTAGTCCACCACGAGGGGATCTTCGGAGCTTTGCGAGTCGTATCGGACATGGTGAACTCTCTTCCTAATACCGGGGACGAGAAGTTGGCAGTCGTATCAAGAGAGGCAGTGGGGTCCTCAGAGGCTTCTGGCGGACATCCGGTAGGCCCGGACTTGAGTCGGAGCTGTATCGGCGTAGCCGGTTTACGAGTTTCTACTTCTGTAGTAGAGCACCAACGCCGTCCGACGAATGTGGTTACTTCGATCCGCCTCCGGGGTAATATAGTGGTGCTGAAGCCGGGAGCTTAGTGCAGCGTCGTTATGATATGCACATATGGGTCCGAAGAGCCTCACCTCACTGTACTTGGTTGGTACCTACCTAAAGTACCTCGGTAATTGATGTAAAGGGGGGACAGACGCAACCAGAGAACTATTTTTCAGCTATTAACACAACACGCTGTCATCATCATCCGTTCATTGCATGGTATTTTCTCTTTCCTGTTGCGTAAAATAACTTATGAACGCGTGGCAAACTCTCCAAGTCTTGCTTGGACGTCATACCGCCATGTGATGGAACTATTATTAGCCGGTCCCAGCAGGACGAAAGACGTTCTCCCGTACATAGCAGGAACGGTTGGGACGGTTAAAATATCGCAGTATCTGCTATTGGGTATGGGTTTGGGGTATACTGGATTAAAAACTTGGTTTGTAAAGCAGAATTACCATAGCAGAACCGTACCACTCAGAAGACTTACAGGGAAGATTCTTCCCCCTTGCCTCGGCGTTACCAAGAAATCAGCCAGCCAACGACCCAATAGGTTCAGAACTTCTCTTTTAGGTAATAGCGTGCAGGAAGTACGACTGTCATATGAATCTGTTGACTAGCCAGGCCGCGTCACGATGGATGATAGAGGTTAGCACCATGTGGATCGCGAATGCTGTATCTTGCTGTGTCTCGGGGCAGTATAAGTGCCATGCTCTTCCCAACATCGATCCTGGAAAGGCCGACTTGTAGGCATATAGATTCTAGCATCAGTCCGCTCCCAGTTGAACCCAAATAAAGATCTATAGTGTACCTAATTATGGTGTACTCCACTGCCAATCGTGACTCGTCCGTAGCGAGTGTCGACCTAGTCACACATCCTCACGCTATCGGCATCGTTGGTGCTGGCCCCCGCGGTACGAGTGTGCTTGAACGGCTCTACGCTTCCGCACCCGAACTCCTCACAACAGGGACTCGACTAATAATCCACATCATCGACCCATGGCCGCCAGGCGCCGGCTCTGTCTGGCGCACCACGCAGTCGCCAGAACTTTTGATGAACACCGTGTCGTCTCAGATTACCCTGTATACAGATGAGAGTGTGGAATGCTTGGGGCCGAAATGTTTGGGACCGAGCATGTACGAATGGGCGAGGAATGCCGGTCTCGACCTTGATCCAGATGAATATCCAACCCGTTCCCAGTACGGCCACTATTTAGAATGGGTCTTCGGCGAGGTGGTAAATAGGGCGCCGCCTGGAATAGAGATTATCGTGCATGAAGCCCGTGCGGTACGCCTCGACGACGAGTGTGACGGTCGCCAGACCCTCACCCTTTCTACCGGCCGCATCCTACCCGGACTCGCCGCCGTCGTCCTCGCTCAAGGTCACTTGCCTGCACTCCCTAGCCCAGAACAATATCTCCACACCATATATGCTCAGCGGTATCCTAACCTGCGTCACATCCAGCCCGCCAACCCGGCGGA
Organism: Hypoxylon cercidicola; assembly: GCA_022578845.1. Classification (NCBI taxonomy): domain Eukaryota; kingdom Fungi; phylum Ascomycota; class Sordariomycetes; order Xylariales; family Hypoxylaceae; genus Hypoxylon; species Hypoxylon cercidicola. The sequence goes on along the minus strand of MU399494.1, from coordinate 3,164,370 downwards.
TGTTGACCTCTCCTGTATCCACCCCGGGGAGCCGGTCTTATTGCGGGGTCTGGGCCTTAATTTCTTCGACTATATGGCCCTGTTGACTACAGGACGTGGTGGCCGCTTCACCCGCACGCCGGCGGGTCTGCACTATAGTCCTTCCGGTAACGAGCCTCATCTATATGCGGGGTCTCGCCGTGGCATTCCCTATCAGGCCCGCGGAGATAATGCAAAGGGTCCATGGGGACGCCATATTCCTCGCGTCTTAACCGACAAAGTGATTGCGAACTTCCACAGGCGCGCCGACTCCGGGGACGCGCCGAACTTCCTGAGCGAGGTATGGCCGCTTATTGCAAAGGAGGTGGAAACGGTCTACTATGAGGGCGTGTTGGAAGGAGATGAATCACGACGCCAAGATTTTCGAGACAGGTTCCTCGACACTCCACATAACAGCTTTCAGAAGGCACAACTTCTCGACCATTTCGGCATCTCTAAGGCCGACCGCTGGTCCTGGGACCATATTTCTCGGCCGTACGGTGGGCGCGCCTTCAACACGGCTAGTAGCTGGCAGACTTGGCTACTCGCCTATCTACGAGAAGACGTGAAGCAAGCCGCGCTGGGGAACATAAAGGGGTCTCTGAAGGCGGCCTTGGATGTGATGCGTGACATACGCAATGAGCTGAGGTTGATCGTGGATCACGATGGCGTATCCGGCGACTCCCGCCGAGACGACTTGGACTCCTGGTACACACCACTCAACGCCTTCTTATCCATCGGCCCGCCTCGAGAGCGTATTGAGCAATTAATCGCGCTCATGGAAGCAGGAGTAATAGATATCCTCGGGCCACGGCTGGAAGTGGTTGCTAAAGACGGAGCATGGCTAGCCAGCTCCCGAGATGTACCGGGTTCGATGGTGCGCGTGACTACACTTGTAGAGGCGCGCCTGCCGGAGCCGACCGTTAGTAACGCTGCCGACGATCTCCTCGTCTACCTACGGGAGACGGGCCAGTGTCGGCCGCACTCTTCCGACGGATACGAGACAGGAGGGTTGGATATAACAAGTAGTCCATTTCACTTGATAGACAGCAGAGGTCGCGCACACCCTCGGCGGTTCGCCATCGGTGTTCCTACCGAGGGCGTGCACTGGGTGACGGCGGCCGGGGCTAGACCTGGTGTGAATTCGCGCACACTTTCAGAGACCGATGCGGTGGCGAGAGCCTCACTGCACGTGGCAAAGGCTGATATGTCCAAGAATGTTCTCGCATTAGAACATTGTGAACTCCAGCAATGGAGTGAGCCATGGGTCGTGGTTCTGGGGGCCGGAAACCAAGTCGCTGAAACGGAAGGATTTGAAGGATTTCTGCCCAACTGGAAGAGCTAAAGATAGGGAGAGCTGAGTCATGATCATGTGACCGTAGGTAGTACAAGGATGCATTAGATTAACTTAGGTACCTAGCATAAATTCTAAACCTTTCGAACATTGAACTTTTTTATTGAAATCTATAAATATTTTTGGCTTGTTTTATATGATGTCGTCGGCTGCTGGGTATTGTGCTCCCCGTCTTTCTAGCAAAGGTGACGGATAAGAACCTCAAGGATACATGGAGTTGCGCAGCAGAGCGACGAGCTGTAGCGGCGCGCCGGCGTTGAGCGCCGCCACCAGTACGGTGACACCGCGCCGGCCTTTCCAGTTGCCCGACACACGCGACGCCACGGCCGCCTTCAGGACGGCCGACAGTACCTTGGTCGTGTTCATCGCCACCCAGGTGTTGTCGGCGGGCCACGCCAGGTCGTAGTGGACGTCGCTACCCCGTGACAGCGAGCGTCTACGGTTATCCTCCTCCTCCTCCTCCTCCTCGTATCCCGGGTGATAGGCAAGCTGGTACTGCGCATGCAACTTGCACACGTCGTAGAGGTCGAGCAGCCACTGGATGTCGGCGTCCTTCAGCTCGTCGGCCAGGTCGGTGATCTCAGTCCAGTCGTGGCACAGCCAGGCGCCATGCTCGAGGAGCATCTCGGTCACGGCGTAGTCAGCGTGGGCGACACCCTGGTAGAGCGCGTTGACGTGGACGTTGTCGCACGCGAAGATATCGGCGTCGTTTTGCAGCAGCAGCTTCATGATGGCCTTGCGGCCACCGTAGGCGGCCGCGATCAGCGGCGTGCCGTACTGCCCGCCCCACGCGTTGACGTCGGCGCCGTGCTTGAGGAGGAGCCGCACCATGTCTTCGCGCCCGACCGATACGGCCGCCTGCAGCGGGAAGCCGTAGTACCGGCAGGCGGCGTTAGCATCGAAGTCGTTCTCGAGGAGGACCGTAAGCTCCTGGATGTTACCGGCCGTGATCGGATTGCAGAGGTAGTCGCCGACGAGAGCGAACGACATCCTCATAGTAGTGGCCAGAGCCTGCTCTTGCTCCATCCACGATGCGTCTTCCTTGATGAGGGACTGCATCAGGGGGCTGCGCAGGAATTTGTCCTCGCTCCAGATGCCTTTAAGGTCGTGCGGCCCATCGGCCCAGACGTATGTCTCCGCCCGCACGACCTTAGTTGTGCCCGTGTCGAGCTCTACGTTGATGTCCACGTTCTTCCGCTGGAAGAAGAGGTTGTCTTGGTGTCTGTTGAGCTCGGCGTCCCCGTCGTCATCGTCGTCTTCGTCGTCGTCGTCGCTCGGTGGCTTCATCCTCCTAACGCTCCTCCGATCGTGGCAGAGGAGTAGATCCAGGTACCGCAGCGCGTCCGCTCGTATGCCCAGAACTAGGAAGCCCGTCACTTTTCCCGGCGTCTCGAGTTCCACCGGGTCGTATCCCTTAGCCGCGTTCTGGTTGAGGATCTTCTTCCTCAGGCGGGACGTCTGGACGGCTGCGGCGTGGTTTAGCCCCCGGGGCCACCATCGGTCGTATCCTTTTAGCTCGGCGGGTGTCATAATCGAGGCCGCGTGCTCGATAGAGAGATCTGCTTTGGCCCAGTCCACCGAAGAGGGGTGTAGCCGCCGCTTGAGATCGCGAGAGTACACCCCTTTTCTTGAGGCGGCAGCCACGGCGTGCAGGACGCTCGGGAACATTAGCCTCCCGTACACGAACAGGTTGGATTCGACAGGGCTGAATAGGGCCGCGGCAGCGAATTCGGCTTGAGAGAAGTGGTTCGTCCCCGCGAGGATGTACGAGGGGACCAGCGTTGCCGCTGGAAGCGGGAGGCTGTCTTTCTTCCGAAATGGCGGCAGCTTGATCGGCTCGGGACTGATGAAGCCATTATCCTCTTCGGCCCGAACCTCTATGCCCTTTGGTGCGGTGCGAATTTCCTCGAAGAGCCCGGAAAACTGAACGCAACGATTGTGACGACTTAGCGCGGCCTTTCTTGAACCCTTAGGGGCCCCAGGAGCATGTTTCGCATCCGTGACGCGTATCGGCGGATCGCTCTTCTCGGCAGCCGCCTTTCTCTCGATAGACTCCCTGCCTACCTTGGCAGGAACTCGCTCGGCAAACGGCCGCTCTGGCAGATGCAGTGCAGAGGCTGTGACGGGGAGCGTTGTCTCCGGCCGAGGGAACTCGACTTCGTCTCTATTCACGGTATCCCGCTGGTGACCTTTTGCTTCTTCTAGGCTCTTGGCGTTCTGCGTCAGAGAGAGTGCGTTGGGTGACGCGCAATAGGGACAGATGTATCTGTGCGGCCCGCTGTGGTCGATAAGCCTGCCGCGGATCTGCGGGGCTGTTGGGCGATCTTCCTGGCGGTCGACGAGCATCTCCGAGATCAGCGCCAAAGACTCTGCGTCTTCGCCTGCCCCGCTTCTCTCGAGCTTTTCTATCCAAAGCTTGCGGGCCACCGGGTTCGCATGTATGGCGTCACGCCTCATAGAGCCGTTCTCTGCAAAAAACTCGTACATGTCGGCGACGGAGAATCGATGTAAGACTGTGGTCATCTCAAGAAACACACAACCCAGTGACCATATGTCGCCTGCCGTATTTCTAGCCTACGGCTTATGTTAGTCGAAGTTGCTTAGAACCGGCCATCTACCTACTCCGGTCTCGAGTGTTTCAGGCCCGCAGTATCGAGGCGTGTAGCCGAAGTGCTTGCCTTGAGTGGCGCTGTCATCGCTGGTGCCCCAGGCACGCGAGGTCCCAAAGTCGCTCAGGTAGACCTGAGAGTTCGAGACCAAGATGTTCTGCGGCTTAATGTCGTTGTGCCTGACGTTCTGCTGGTGCAGATATGCTAGCGCGGTAGACAAGCAGCCGAAGAAGGAGCGTAGGTTACGACGCTCGATGTTGTTATCCAGCTTCATCTCACGGAGATATTCGTCCAGGTTCATCTGGGCAACAGGCGTCATGATGATGCCCAGATATTTCGGGTCCGTGTATGATCCCTTGAGACTGACAATGTGAGGGTGGTAGAGTCGCTTTAGCGCCTGGATTTCGCTCTCAAACTGCCGCAGCTGTCGTTCATCGTCAAGCGCAGAATGGCCCCGTAGGATCCGTTTCCGAGCGTAAGGGAAGCAGGTTCTGCGGCTGCAAACGTGATCCACGATGCCATACCGCCCGGAGCCTAGATTTCGAATGGAGCGGAAATAGTCATCACCGCTGCCCGCGAGATGGAGGTGCTTGCCACCTTCCTCCAAATCAGGGGCGCATTCTTCCTTGCAAAGTACCATACGTTGAAATTTGAAGAAGGCGGCGCGTTTCGTCGAACCGCGGACAAAGTCGGGGAGGTTGCTATCTGTGTAAGGCAACGCCGAGTCGGTGAGACCTTCCTCAACGAAGAGGTCGAGGAGAGGAGCGCAGTCCAACATTTTCAGGACGGCAAACGTGCGCGGGCGAAGGCTCCATTCCCCCTTGCCGAAGAGAGTCAGCAGCTCGCTGATGGACTGGAAGGCAGAGTCACGCAGGATCCTCCTTGTCGCCATCGGGTCGTTCGTTCGTGGAAGCCAGCTATTCAGGCCTTGATTAAGCTCGGCCTCGGAGATGAACTTTTGGACTTTCATTGTCGGGATTTTCTTCAAGCCTTCGGCGTATTCGTTTGCCGACGGCTTGGGAAGCGGCACCGGATGGAGCTCTTCATCTCCGTGGGAAGTCTCGTCGTACGTGGAAGGGAGGTAGTGCTTCACCATCGTGCATCATCCAGGTCGCAAACAGGTTTGAACAAAACAGTCATTCAAGAATAAAAACAAAAACGAATCTGAATTGCGCGTTGCCCTAACGCGGCTTACACCTAAAAAAGAAAAAAAACTTAGGTGTGGGCAAACTCCAGCATAGCCTTATAGATCTGTGCTTCATTATCGATGAACTTCCCGATTCAGACCAAACTGACACCCTACGGCCTCCGCACAGCGGTTTGTTTGACCAAAAACCGCCAACCCCGCTACATACCAAAACACAGTATTTTCATTGATGTTTACTACCTACCCCCCTATAGGCTCTTTATCCAATCAAATTGCCAAATCAATTGCCAGCTGCTCAGTTACTACCTTAGGTAGGCTCGAAGGTCGAAATCTGCGTCGGCCGATCGGCAATAGTTGACAAAGCTGAGAGCCGTTCGTGAGTAAGCTGGCTGAGTTGCCTGGGGACTGGTAACTTTATATTCCAAGCTCTTCCGCAACATTCAATTCTACTAGTTCAGCGCTTGTCAGAAATACTGAAACGCCTCTCATAGTTTACGCCCAACCTCTCTTTTCTAATATGGACCCGGTGGGGGTCAGCTTCGGGGCGGTGTCCCTCCTATTTCAGGTCTTCTCTGGCTGTATCAAGGGTCAACCTCCTCTTGTCCTGGTTCCTAACTGGTACGGCTTTGCTGACTTCAACATTTGTAGCATATCAACTTGCATCCGAGGCCCGGGGGCTGGAAGAAAAGCACCGTTTCTTGAGAGTCAGGTTTAAAACAGAACAGTACCGTCTCCTTGATTGGGGAGCAGTGGCAAAGATAGACGAGGAGGATGGCGTATTCTTGACCAGCAAAGGCAACCGAGCCGTCGTCATGGAGGTACTTGACCAGCAACACCGCCTCATGATGAGCTGTCAAAGGCTCGACGAGCGAGTCCGCACTGCTTCAATACTCTTCTGCGAAGTAACTGACGCGCAGTGCGAGACCCGCTCGGAGGCGGGAGGGAATAGCTCGGAAGAGCTTGACGACCTGACCCAACGGTTTCCTAATACAGACGGGCTTCTCAGCAAGGCACTCGACTTAGTCGACAGAACTAGGAAGCTCCCCGCCAGGTTGCGCTGGGTCGTTTCAGACCGAGACAAGATGGAAGATCTGCTGTCTAGACTGGCAGCATTGAATGACTTCCTCCGAGACATGCTGAGCACTCACCAGCTCGAGATGCTCCGGGCACAGGAAGTGCGAACTTCGTATCAGATCGTCCAGATGAACAGCAGGATGGACCACCTCATCGAGGTCATTCAGGCCGGCATTCTACCTCTACCGGCAGCCACCACACGCAGACCAGCACCAGCCGGACTTGCGGCCTCTCCTACCCCTAACCAAGCTCATACAGACGAATTTGGTCAATGCTTGCGGGACCTTGTGAAACTCGCACAGTTCAAAGCGGTGTCACATGCGGTCGAGGGCCAGGCTCTCGACAACGATTTGCGGGACCAGATTGGATTACAAAAGCCGCAAGATGGTGGACCACGCGGGTTGTCTCTCGACCCTAGCCTGCTTGACTTGGATTTCGGGGATCTAGCCAGCAGCTCGGACCAAAGAAGGGCCACGGGGTGGTACTGCGACTCTTCGGCATCAAAGACGTACCGAAGAATCTGGATTGAGTGGAAAGAGATGGAGCACCAGCACTCGCACAACTCCTGCGACGGCCCGAACCCCGTGACACTCCAGCGGTTCCAGGCTCTAGTCGCGTTGCTTCGCGAGGACGAGGTGATAAGCCAGTTCCGCGCGCCCAAGTGTCTAGGCTATTTTTTCCAGAAGGCAACCCGCGCTGCACTGCGGTACGGGCTGGTATTTGAGAACCCTTCTGAAGTACCTCCTAGCCATTGTCCTACATCACTCCGGAGCCTTTTACGCGGGGACTTCCGCACGCCTAGCCTTAGCGCTCGGGTGGCGTTGATCAGAACGCTGGCTGAGTGCCTAGAGAGACTTCACGCCGTCAACTGGCTGCACAAGGGAATCAGGAGCGAGAACATCCTCTTTTTTTCCCGTGACGGTAACGATACGCTAGATCTGAATAAGCCGTACTTGTCGGGATTCGACTACTCGCGGCCGGAAGATTCGGTCTCTATGTCGGAGAACCCCCCGACTAATCTGTCCGATGATCTCTATCGTCACCCAAACGTACAGGGGGGTCCCGTGGAACGAGGCAGAAGCAGCGGATATCGTAAATTCCACGACATCTACAGCATGGGCGTTGTCTTCGTGGAGATCTCGCTCTGGAAGCCTCTCGAGGCCGTGGTAGGAGTCAGTGACGTGGCGAGGTTGAAAGTTAGTGATATCTTGAGTGTCCGTGACACATTGATGAGCAAGAGCTATCAGGAGAGTATCGAGAGCCGCATGGGTGACACCGTCGCGGAGGTGATCCAAGCTTGTTTGAATGGTATGCCCGCTTTCGATTTGACGGAGAACGCTCAAGGAGAGGATAGTTTGGACGGAGAACAACTACAAGCTAGGTTTTACGAGATTGTCGTGAAACCGTTGACGGGCCTGAAGATTTGAGAAGTGGGTAATGTTTTTCTTAATTCCCTTCCTGCCTTCTATCATTTTGAAAAATGATGAAAATTCGATCGACAAGAAATAGGTTCGATACTGAGCTTCTCGGCGCAAATACATCTAATAAAATATAGGCAGTTTCACTCAGAATATCTGCATATAATACTCGAAAAGTCTGCGCATAAAATAGATTGAAGAAGCTATGAGAACCATCTCTCCTTGACCACACCCAAGCCAACATGCCTAAGGGGCTTAACAGTGCTTGTTCGCCTTAAAGCAGCCCGCGCTCGCGCCAAGCGAGTCTGGTGCCTCAGTCAAGCCGTTGAACACGTCATCTAAGTTAAAGTTGAAGTCCGAGATGCCGCAGGACTTGCCGATCCAATCGCCAAAGTAGGAGGCGGCATCGAGCCCGTTCTCGACAAAAGTCTTCGCTCCCTCTACGGCTTTGGTTGCCGCGTTGACCGAGGCTCCTCCGGGCAGGGCGTCGAGCCCCTCTTCGACAAGCGTGACTACCGCTGTGATAATCACGGCGCATATAACGTTGTCCAGCTGCGCTAGGCCCTGGATGACGACGTCGAGGATCGCTCCGGCGGCCGACAGGTCGCATACGCACTCGCCCGGGGTGAAATCGTTCCCGTCGTCGTCCTTGTCCACCACGCTGGGGTCGATCTGGTCTCTAGCGATGCCCGGGCCCTTGCACTACAGACGGATGTGTTAGGACGGCATATGCGAGTAGTCATATGAGAAGGAGTACATACCCCAACGGCATTTGGGTCCGAGCCCGGGTTCTGCGCCGGGCAAAAGATCTTGCACGGAGCGAGCTCCTTCTCCGTCGGGCCGGCATCGAAATAGGAGAGGCAGATGCCGATCCGCCCAAAGTTGGCAATGGTGTCGGCGTCTGAGCGAGGGAGGACCGCGGCAGAGGTCAAGCCAACAGGCCCGACGAGGAGAAGAGAGAGGTAGGAAAATAGCGAGATGACCTTCATCTTGTAGGAAAAGGATGTAGACGTTTTAATTGTGGGTAGACTTGTTGATTGTTAGCTTGTTGGTAATAACTAGATGGTTGTACGAAGAAGGTAAGGGTGATAGCTTCAACGGAAAGATGCCGACAACCAGGCGATTATATAGTTGAGCTAATAAGCTGTCTTTTGGCCCCTTGCTTCGTCTATATTTATATCAACCTACACTTCTCACGGAATAGGCTGGAGCCGAACTTCTCGAGCTTCCATCTTCTCCGGAAGATATTAGCCAGGCGGTCAACAGATACAAAGCAATTGGATGTCCTGGCTAAGCAGTTCATGTAGTGACTACGTGCAGTTCGTCAAGAGGTCGTAAAGCTTGGCTACTGGACCGCGTGAGTCGATGCCAGCTAGGATATGCATTCATCTATTTTGGAATCTCTGTACCACCACCTTGCGCCTCGTGGGCTGCGCCGACTCAGGAGGATAACTTACAGCCAACAGCGCAGCGCTTCTGGCTCGGATAAACAAAGATAAAAGATGAGTGACCTACAGTTTACACGCATGTGAGAGAGCATCCCGCCGGATGGGTTACGACCCGGGGTCTACCAGATGACAAGCAACTGCGTGCCGGGAGCTAAACTCATCTATTCCTGTCATCTGGGTTAGGTGAGTCGGGGACATTGCCCACTAGCAACAAAGGAGCCTAGTACACCAGCAGCTGTTTCGAAACAAATCCAGCTGATGGACGTTGAGCCTTATTCCAGCTGCCCAGGCTGCGGGCGTTTAGAGGCCGGATCTTGTGTCCGCCGGGCCAGCCAAAAATAGAAATCGGGGGCGCGCGGGGTGCTACCTGATTCGCCGGAGATCCACACAGCCTCGGGCCCTTCACATTCTACTTGGTCGCCTTTATTTATTTATACGCACTGCCTGCCGGATTCTCTAGATGCCGTTTTCTTGGCATCCCATGACCGCAAATATTTCAGGATAGGATTACCTCTTAATTGGGAGGGAGCCTCATATTCGAGACTTTCTCGACAGCAATAGATGGTCGAGTCTAATGCCGAATCCTATGTAATAAGTACAGGGGTCGACACGGCCACGGCAAACAACTCTCCAAAGTAATTGAGGTTATCAAGAACGCGGGAATGTATGGATTGAAAGCAAGAGAGAATGGTGGCACGGGAAAACGACCACGATGACCGTCACTCATATTCCGGGCTTTGGTAGCAAGCTAGCATCCCCCTGAGCTTCGCCAATCCAGCTAGCCGCCTGCGTTCAACTGCAGTGACCCCCTATCCCATGGAGAGGCATGCGACATCTTCACAATTCCCTATTCACCTAAGGATAGACGAGTCTTCAAGCACCGTTCGCAAAACTCGTACCGCCAATCTCCTTGTCGAACTTGACACACTCCGAGAGCCCGCACAACTCGAACACGTCCCTAACCCCACCATCGACCTTCCCATCCTCCGTGTACCGGTCCTTAATCTCGCCGGTGCTCTTGAGCTCGCGGCAGAACTCGCGCATGCCGAGGTAGACGCTCGTCAAGCCGGCGAGGGGCCAGATGACGACCCTGAACCCCAGCTCCTTCGCCTCGCGCGCGCTCACCAGCGGCGTCACGCCTCCGCCCACCATGTTCAGGAAGCACGGCGTCGGCGCCATATCCCGCACCACCTGCGCCATCTGCTCCTTCGTCCGCATGCCCTCCAGGAACGCCACGTCGGCGCCCGCGGCACAGGCCGCCCCGAGTCGCGCAACCGCTTCCTCGTAGCCGAGCGACTGCAGCGCGTCCGTGCGCGCGATGATCACGATGTCCGACCCCATGCGCCTGCGGGCGTCGGCCGCCGCGCGGATGCGGGCCGCGAACGTAGGCGTGTCGACGAGCTCCTTACCCTCTACGCGTAGGAAGACGTGTCTGTTAGTACCTAAATTCCCAACATGCATTCTAGAAGAGCATCGACCTTTCCGGGACATTTGCGAGGACGAAGAAATCGGTTCAAAAGGTAGGTGTAGGTAGGTACCTAGGCAGACGTGGAAAGTAGGCTCGGGAACCCCGAATCAAAAATGAGAGCATGGCATGTTTTTATACGTACGGAGGTGCCCGCAGCGCTTGGTGGTCACCTGGTCTTCTATGTGGAACGCCGCGACCCCTTGCAGGATGTACTTCTCGGTAGTGCGGGCGACCATCAGCGGCCCGCCGAACCCGGTGTCGGCGTCGGCGATCACGGGCACCTCGCGATCGAGGCCCGCGATCATGCCCGCGTTGTTCGCCATGTCGTCGACGGTCGTGAGACCTAGGTCCGGTTGCCCGAGGCGGGACGCTGCTGTTCCTGCGCCGGTCTGGCTGGGCGGTTAGTCTGGGGGGGGGGCTCTACTGGTAGTGCTAGGCTTGGGCTTTTACCATGTACAGGGCATCGAAGCCCACGCTCAACGCTACTCGGGCTGTGAGCCCGTCGTGTACGCCCGGACAGACGACAATCTTGTCCGGGTCGGCAAGCATCTGCCGGAGCTTCGTCGCGGACTGGGTCTGCGCCATGGCGAGGAAGATCTTGTGGAAATGATGTCACAGATTCGTAATAGTTAGATTCGGTCTTAGGAGGTAAGTTTCTACCAAGTCTGCAATATCAAGTCGAAAACAAAACACTGCAATGTCCACGAGAACATATAACTTCAGGTAGCATTTATATCTAGCCAGATATATAATAAACTCTCTGGCTTCGCCTCTCCGTTTTCGGAATTCATAGAGCATCGAAGTTCAAACTTTTACCGTCTGTTAAGATGGATATCCACTCTATACTCGCGTGGGCTGGGCCCGAAAGACTAGAACAGTTAGTAGTTCCTAGTCCGAACCACGTGGAGTTATTATAAATGCACAAGATGGCGTTTTTACCAATAAATACTCGCTTGAAGATGACTTCACGGCCCGTTCAGTCATTGTCTTAGTGGGGTATGGTGGCGAGAATGGGACAGTATTCACGGCGTTCGGCCGATTCTTTAGTGCTTGCGCCTATGGAGTCGCTACTGGCTGGCAGTCGCGCCTATTGGTAGAGAGTGTTTCGCTACAGCATGCATGCAGCTCATCTGAATATTAGATACACTTAGTTAAAAGGTAGATGCCATTTATTCGCTGCTGGCATTGAGAACTTGACGTTCATGCGTCATCCAAAAAGCATCTTCATGTCATTTCAACTTGTCTTCTTGAGCTTCGAGCGAAGTAAAGGGATATAATTATGCTGTACTAAACTAGGCTAATAATAGGTCACTCGACGGAGATATGCTCTTGAGCAAATACAGCATTTACACCTCATATTTCATTTTATCTACTCGGTTGATAGTTATATCCACACTGCAACACTATTCTCTTACAACAAAGTAAGAAGAGACTGAGCATGGGTTACGAGAACAGACTGTGTAGGATCGGGATAGTTCAGACGGATTTATTTCTGAGCCATACGGTATTTACCATCATCTATGGCGATCTGGCCTATGTCTGGAGATAGCGAATTTGGGTAGTTGCCCCCTAACTAACCCCTATATTTGAGCCACACCCTGATAAAATCCTTGGACTGACAAGGCCACTCAGTACTCTACACAAAGTTAGATGCAACTTATATCTTCCATTTGTGTGTTTCTTAGTTACCTACCTGCCTATAGATATGAAAATTACTTGGCAGCCGAAGAGAGATATACTGTTTTGGCATTACTATTAGTGTCCAATTTGTAGAATTTCATGGATTGTCAGAGGATTATATGTAACAATTGTGATTTGGCAATGGGGGAGAGATTGGAAGTGATCAAAACTCATTGAAAGGTTGAAAGGCAACGCCAATTGCCATCCCCAACTCAGCTCGACTACTTGACACACTGCAAAGCGGGAAGGATCAATGACGCCCTGACACGTTGTGTTTAAGCATAGATTCAGAATATTAATCGCGTCCTGCCTCTAATGTCAAAGTCATATACTACTGATTATATCGAGCGCTGGCTGCAATACTATCAAGATCACAAGGAACTAGATATCGTCCAAATGATGGGAGTTTCGAAAGAAATAAGTGCATAGTCCTGCTAATTTAAGACAATGATCGTATGATGAAGTCGATAAGGAATGAAAATTACCTATCACCTACAGCTGCTAAGTGTCTAGTCCCTGTCTGATACATGACTTTTGAAACGCTAGACATTATCAGCTACTAAGGAATTATGACTGGTCGTAAAATCACACATAGTCGAACCTGATGTCCTATCCTGCCTTTTTACTTATGTGCCTCCCTGGAACACTAAATGGGGATGGCAAATAACGAAGGAACCAGCTACGGAAATTGGCGACGCGTCTTTCCAGTTATCTCCAACTCAGGACCTTGTAAGTTGGACGATAGACTCATCAAACACTCCGGCGGGTGGTCATTTAGACGTCGCAACAACTATATAAGTTTGAAATAAACTGAGATCGATGATACTTGGTCAAGTAGCGTGCTCTAAATATAGTAAGTAGTCTTTGTCTACATAATAAGTTAGGTCTTGATATCTGGCATAGCATCTTACCCCTTTAGTGGAGACGTGTTCATCCTGTGTGTGACGTACATATAAAAATCACCACAAGTACATCGTAGTTATCTAGAAGACCGACCTGGAAATTGGAACGCATGGCGGTCATGTGAATCAAGACATAAGCGGGAGAGAATTATAAGTTGCAAAGGAATGTCTTGTGATACATCGAGACTAAATTATGAAGCGTTCGTCGTTCGCAACCCGGAAACTAATGGGCTCATTCTGTTTCAAGTACATGTGTCCAAGTCCCGAGCACGTGGAACAGGTCCGCGCCGGTTATTATTCTGTTGCACTGCGAAATATCCGCGAAGGGCGATGTAGCATGTTGAGGCTTGGGAGGTAGGGAGGTAAGTTTCCATATTTCCGGTGGTCTCGTGGAACCACAAGACGGGACCGGGTATCGAACTTACAGACTTGATCATTGACGGAGCCGTCGACGTACAAGCACATGTAAAACCAACCTAGGTACCTAGGGAGATCTGCGTGGTCCCAGATGAGCGCAATCCATGCTAGAAATATCATCACGGACCAACAGCGACGGAGGTGTGTGCAAAGGAACTACCAAAAAAGGATGATGACCCCTCTAGCCGCGAATCATGCCCAGAAACTTGGGTGATATGGATGGAACTCGCGTCTCCGTCAGCGCTAGAGTGCGGATTGAATTGTCCAGTGGCAGGTAGAATAATCCTAGAGGGAATCCTCCTACTAGCTTGATGATCAACGGAAGAATACACTTGTGACTCTTCTTCAACCCTTTTCAATCAGGTCATTGCTTGATAGGTATTAGATGTTATGTTGATCGTCCCGTTCCTAAACCCGTTGATGCTGGTGCTCATAGCCCTCCGTGTTTCACGTTCAGGATCTTGCAGGTTTTGCTAACCAGTAAAACTGCATCTGTGCCGCCCCAGCGGCATTGCCTACGGGGGCCTGCAGATCTTAGTGTTCAGCCGCCTTGGGCATCCACTGTCTGCTGTCGGTTAGTCCGGTGCGCTTCTCGCGGCGTCTTCATCGTTTTGGGCATCTGCATCTGCATTATCTTTTGTTTGTACGGGACAAAGTTGCGAAACGGTGGCTGAGGATCCGACTTTCCATGACTGACGGGTGTCTCCCGACTGCCCGACTGGCTACATTTCCTAGACATGGTAGGAGCGTGCGGACGTCTCTCATCGGGTTCTACCTATCCAAAAATGGTTATTGTCTAGGTCCCTTGTTCACTCCGATCGATCGTTGATGGTAAGAAACGGGACCGGCACTATCTATTGCTACCACGGCTGTCCTCGGTGCTATCGTGGAGTCCTTCCAACTCACCAACACAAGTAGAAAGCCAAGTGGCCTAGGTCTTGGTGATATCAAAAGGCAGGTCAAGCGACTCAAGCCAACAAGCCAAAGGCTCGTAAGCCTGCAGCAAGCCGTGGAAACTGTACTTGTACTACGTCTAGCTGCCGAGTAGCCGTGCAGCCGTGCAGCCGTGCAGCCATGCACCAATTACGTAGATGGGGAGTACCAAGACCTCCTGTGCCGCAGAGCAACATCAGTCAGAAGCTTAATTGTGATCGCTAGATGGCGCCATGCCTAGAATAATTCGAGGAGGATCGCGACTGGTTCTAATAATAATCGATTCCTGACCAAACCATCGCACATGTATTCGAATGGCTTACCGGACTCGACCTTTGCTCGAATCGTTTGTTTCCTTCGTGATTGCAGAGAAGCCGGCATCGCGCGGGTGAGCACGCAAGGTACAAAACATGTAGGTATGTGCATCACGGCGGCAGTTTGCGTGCGCAACTCTTGGTTTTACCAGTTGTAGCCAATCGCGATGTCTCAAGGGCAATTTAAGCCATTTATTAGGCACATTGCGACGGGTTTAGGCTTGGAAATTCCCGCCCTGGAAAATTGACGCGTTGCAGACGCCAAGACCTTTTAATGATTACCGGGACATGTGCCCTAAGAAGAAGACGGCAAATCCCAGGTCGCCATCCATTGCTCCATTACTTCACACCAACATGAGTTCTTCATGCCGGGTGTGAAGCGATATGCACGAGGAAACACCAAGCTTCAACATGTAAGAGCCGCGATATTGGGCGAGGTCGCGGCGCTTCTAGAAGCTCTAGAAAGCAGAATACCACTGGTTCGCGATAACGTCTTATAAGTGGAAGTATTTTCTCTCGTTTATCCATCATGCCATCGTCATTGTTATAGTAGTATTTGCAGGTGTTGAGTTTCAAGGCCAAGACCCCCCCACGATGGGATCAACTGGCGGAATAGACCCCTGATCTACACCCGTGGCATGAATGCCGGACAAGTAAAAAAGACAAGGTTGGGAATTTCATCTTGTACTTGTATTTTCTAATTTTCTAAAATGGGTCTGCGGACGGGAATCCAGTAGGATCCCGCAGTTTCGGAGATGGGATCAACTCAATCGAGAAAGAGGATCATTCCCCACCTAAGGTGTAACGTCGTGCTCAGTGTGGTGGTACTCAACGTTGATAACACTGATAGAGTTGAAAGAGTTGGGAGACTCTAGTTTTGTGAACTGGTTGACCCAAGACATAAATACTACTCACAACATATGTGCAAGATGCTCAAAACGGCCGAGAGAATTGACGTAATCTCGCCGAACTGGCAGACTGGACGAGGCCTGGCGAGACACTCGAAACGAAGGCCCCACCAGCTTACGAATGCTGCCCCTGTTGGTGGTTAGGGGCGGACTGGGAAGACAAGACAAACGACGTAGGGATCTTCACCGGTTACAAGGCTGCGGAAAACCTACCTTTTAGGGATTCCCGACCTGGCTGTCTGGCTAGTCGAGATCAAATTTTGAATTGACGCTCTAAACATGCACCACGTAAATGCAACTGGACAAGCCTAGAAGTGGGCAAGTGGGCAAGCTGGCAAGATAGATTATTATCGAGTCTGTATTCGAATCGGGAGAAGAGAGTTTATCAGGGGAAAAGAATAAGCTATTTAAATCTCGTGTCTAGACCGTCGTCTAATGTGATTCGTCTCATGTTCTAAAGAAAAGCCAACTAAAAAAAAGGTACGCGTAACCAGTTCTAGAAGGCCAATGTCAACCTACCCCTAAGGTACTGCATCTGAGAGGGACACTAAAGGGACGCCACCGAGACAGTTTACTGACCTGCATACCACTAATCTGGGAAAATAAAGCGCCAAAGCATGCAGCAAATGAATGGTGGCCATAGCAATGCCCATGTTGACGTCGACTTTGTTGCCTTTCTTTTGCCTTTCTTATGTTCGATGCAATGTGGCCTAGTGATTCGTCAGCGCATGTTGCTGATGTTCTAATTTCAGAAAAATATCAGCCATACGTAGTCGATAGTTCTATCTTTCTTTTCGTATTGGAATTCTAGTGAACGAGATCTAACAGGGCAACAGGCAACGGGGCTGCGGGGCAACGCATGGCAAAAAGATCGATCGTCATTAGCACTGCCAGCCACACCCACATTTCCCACATAATATCGGAGGCCAAACCCACCAAAGAGAGAGGATGATGACGGTATCTCCTTAGATCAGCCTGAGTAACCCACCACTACCTTGATTGATGGAATCTGTCAGTTCTGACTGCGATACTGTGTGATACTGTTATTAATCGTGTACAGTAAGGTTGCGGTGCCATCCATTACCATACACCCCCCAAGAGCGGCCCGGGGTGAGTGTGTGGTGTAGTGTGGTGAGTGACAGCGGGAGGTTGAGCTTGAGCTTGTCTATTGTGTAGCGTGCAACTCAAAAATATCACATTCTGAACTTACAAGCCATATCCCTAATCGTTGTCATCAGAGCCTATGAAAGGTAATCAGTCAGCGCCGCGTTGCACATTCGGGTCCGTCTTTCGTATTATTACCTACTGTAGACCAGTCTAGTTAAAGATCTACATATCACATACAGTTGGTATTGTACGCCACGCGAGGCCTGCGAGGCCTGCTGGAAGAAGCAAGAGGCCTATCAGATGAAAAGATGTCAACTATGCCGATGTGCACCGTCCTTGTTCCAGGCATGTCTGGAACCCTACGCCTATCAAGGCAATATACCAGATTGAGACGGTTCGCTACGAAGAGAAATTCCCGCCAACCAAACGTGGTGTCTATTACTCTTCTTGGAAGTTAACCTGATTGGTTTATAAGTAGATCCGCCCCTTTTCCCTTATTTCTCTAGAACCGTGGTTTGCCCTGGCTTCCTTGGCTCTTTTCAAGGTTGTTCCCCTTGTTGTTGCAGTTTTCCGGTTTGCTCTTTACCCACTCAGGGCTTGCAAGCCAGGGCTTTTACACAGCCATACAGCCAGCACGTAATTGGTACATACCTACCTACCTACCTACATCATAGCACTCATCGATAGCAGCACAGACGGAAGCCAAACCTCAGGTACCCGCATACCGTAACGAATGTACCGTTCGGTCACGGATACGGATCTAATACATGTATGTATCCCTGCAACCCCAATTTATCTTGCCCCTAGTCGCCCGCACTGCATCTACTAGCTTCCGCTTGCAGCACGGAATCAGACCAAGACCTTCCCCTGTCAAGCTTGTTTTTCTAACTCTTCCATTTCCCTTCCCTTGACTGATCTCTCTTTCCTTTTCAACTGTCGAATTCCTCTCTCCTGTCTCCTGTCTCCTGCCCTTCGCTTTGTTTGTCTTTTCTCCTTCACCATCGCAAACCCTCCTCTCATTGCTCAAGTAGTTTCCCAACTAGGCGTCCTACACGTCCTAAGGGTGCGAGCGTTTGCCTTCTTTCACCCCTCGTCTCAGTTTTCCTCCCCTTGTTGCGAGGTGCCATTCGTTATCAGATCGAGGTTGTTGAAAGTCAGCAAAGTTCCGCATAATAACGGTCAACTTGACATAGATTGTCAACCACCGCGCCGCATGCCAAGCCTAGAGACACGGAACTCGCTGATAACCGTCATAAAGTAATCGTGCGGTTCATACGTATATCGTGGATAAGGAGCAACACAACCAATAACGTCGAGACCGAACCGTAAGGCGATTTGGATTTCCCCCTATTAAGCAGCCATTGAGGGAATGACGATGGGAGCGAAGATGGCGTCTTCGCATCAGAGGTTCTTTAGCATGCGGAACCCCTTCTCAAGATGCGTGCTCTTCGCCGTTGCATTGCTGATGCTCCTGGCCGTAACGTGGAAGTCCGACCGGATAGAGGATGTTGGATCGCGAATCGTAAAGGCTGCATCCAGCCACAACAAGGGTAACGTCCACCAGCAACCCTTGAGCGACGCACCACAAGCGAGCGATAAAGACATTGCACCGGTATCAAACCACGTGATGGATTGCAGCATCAACTCGACCTACATGGGAGAGCTCAAGGCCAAGTACGAACTTGGGGAGACCTTCCAATACCTGAAGCGATACGTCAAGATTAACCGCGAGCCTGTCACTCGGAAGTCCATCACCAAACTCACTCAGCCATTCCTTCCCAATACTTTCACCACGGTTGACATGCAACACCCGAGCAACTACGGGGAAGAGAAATGCACTGAGCCCCTTCAAGTTCCTGTCACCGAATCGCCTTATCCTGCCACTGGCAATCTGTCCGACTTCATGTTTGGTGTCTCGACTACATTCAAGCGATTTAGTTCCGAGAAGACGAGCCCGGTCAACGAATGGACATATTGGTTAACCGATGGCAAGGGCAATTCCAACGGCGGCAAGTTGGTTCTCTTGCTATTGGATGCGACCGAGGATCAGATCCTACACGCCAAGACGATTCTCCACCATGCTGGTGTTGATGTCGATGTCTTCCACTCGGATTCGTCGATGGAAATGGCCGTTCGCTACCTAACACTTATTCCGACCTTGTACAACCATCCCGAGCGGCAGTTCAAGAAGTGGCTTGTCTCGTGCGACGATGATACCTTCTTCCCTAGCGTCCATGCCTTGACCAAGAAGTTTGAGGCATACGATCCTAATGAAATGCTGTACATCGGCACATTATCGGAAGATGTTAACAATGTGGATCGTCATGGGTCGCAGGCTTTCGGTGGTGCTGGTGTGTTCTTATCAGTACCACTGGCTGAGCAAATCACCAAGGACTATGAGACTTGCAAGACGGATGAGAAGATTCATGAATCAAACTCGGGCTGGGGTCCCCAAGGTGATATTCTTCTTCGTAAATGCATCTACGAGAATACCGACGTGCGTCTGTCTATCTTGCGTGGTCTGTACCAGCTTGACCTGTACGGGGACCCGTCTGGTTTCTACGAGTCGGGCATAAAGCCCATCTCCCTGCACCACTTCAAGGGCGGCGGGTGGCACTCGGCTCTTCCTTGGCAATACACCAAGATTGCTCACATCTGTGGCGAGGACTGTACTCTACAGCGATTCCAAACGAGCGACAATTTTATCATCTCGACAGGGTTCAGCGTCGCTCAATATCCCCTGGGCATCAACTTCAATATTGCTCAGATGGAGCGCACATTTGCCGCTGCTCCGCAAGACAAGGGATGGAATTTGGACTATGTTTTCGACCCGCAGCGGCCCAGCCTTTTGAAGACTGGTCGCAAGATAAGCTGGGATCTCCAGGAGGCGATTGTCAACGAGGACAACACCGTCAGCCAAGTCTACGTGCGAAAGGCCAACGACTGGAGGTGGGTTGACCGCAACGGCGAACCAATGTCTCAACTGGACGGTGTTATTGAGCTTGTTTGGGTTCCATAAAGGAGCTCAGTACTATGCGTGACGAACGACACGATCTTACTCGACAGTATTGGAAACGGTCCAATATTTTATTGATTGACTCGATTTGGAGTACATGGGATTGGAAACCATTGTGGAAGTTTACCGTGGATACGCAGTCGAGGCTCCAACGTACATACTGTCGGGTCACCATTTTGTATGCCCGATTCCCTTGGACGACTGAATACCGATCAAGTTGAAGTTATCGTGATTGTCATTCGAGTTTTGTATCACGACCGTCTTCACGAGCCGATTGGTTATCCTATCTTGGTATATTATTACCGATTCCAGAATCCCCCACGTCCTGCGCCGCTCATGGACCGATTCGGTACCGGAGATCTCTGTCTGGCGCCATTCGCGTCCAGATTGTACATTTTACCAGCGCTGGTTACCGCACTCAACCCATGAAAACGACCCGATAATGCATAATATTCAACACAGTCGATCTTTCTTTCCTTGTTGTCATCTACAGCTTCTCGATTGGTTTGGCAGAAGACCATGCATACCTACAATTGTATTCCGAACCTGTTATTTGGAAACAATCATCGGTAGCGATCATGGTAGGTGCAACAAAGCATTTACACGAGGCATTCTATTTCTTCGGCATCTCAGTATACCGTCTGAGGGTATCGCACTTCGCTTTTGTGGAGCCTTATTTTATTCACTAGGTCCGTTTGTATCATAGACATGTGTCTGGGGGACGGAGTTATGAGCATTAGAGATGTCTAGCGGGAAACACTGTTCAGTGTTATTGCGAAAAAAATACTCGAGGTTGGCGATTCTGGGGGATCTTTTTCTTGGGAGCTTATGCTAGTGGTTTTTCATGCGCCGTACTGGAGGACATCACCAGCTCGAAATCGAAGTGCTCGGGACGAAGCAGGTGGATGAGCCGCTTGTGGCTGTACATACTTAGATAGGCCAAAAAACATGATTAAAAGACTGGATAGTGTCGAGGATGATTTGTTAATTACGATGCATGGTATACTGGAATTCGTTATAGATCTGATCCTGACTTGCTGGAGTGGTATGTCTGCATGCGTACTTGGAAGTGATCTACATTCGAATATGTACTTTTGAGTATACAAAACATTTGAATTGCGTTGCAGAACTTTCTATACCTTTCGAGACAAGCCTGCTTTATACTCAACGAAGGAAATATGCACTGCGGAAAGGCGTGGCCTTGCAGTTAAGACTGGAAGTTGGTAGAGATGGAGATGTCTGTAAAAGGGGCTGATGAAAATCAGGCTTGGGAGTACAAAATACTTCCAAGAAAAGCTACCCCACCCCCACTATTACATTACCTAGCCCTTAAGGAGTCATGGACGGGATGAAGTCATTCCAATAACGTTCCAAGTTGGGCTACAAGCATTGGAAGAAACGGCAATGCCCGTACTTTGACACCACGCTACCGATACTTTATTTCTTGGTACACACAATAGACATTTTCCTCTCAAACCTCTATTCGCTGTTCAACCTTTACTCGTATTCATCTACGTCTGCGAATCTCGCTCGTCATGCAAAACAACATCCTCGCGGTCCCCTTCCGCAAAGGGGCGCATCTCGCGCTGTCGTCGGCCATTCGGCAGTATATCTCTACCAAATATGACCAACACCCGGATATGTTTCGCCAGGATCTAGATGTGATCGATGTGTTGAGACGCGACGCCGTCAATGTGCGCGAGCCTCATCCTACCGGCGTCGCCAGGCTCCAAGCTTACGCCGGACAGCTGGTCTGGATTAGTGGGAAATTCCCTATAGATGTATGTCATCAGTAACGATCTTCCTTGACTCTCTATATGTAGTTATCCATTCATGCTTACAGAGTCTAATCCCATACATAGATCGGCGCCGACTTCACTTGGTATCCCGCGTTAGGCTACAACACCGAACGACCCATCATACACAACAATCTGAAATACGAACTTGCGAACGTCCTATATAACCTTGCCGCCCTTTACTCCCAGCTTGCCATAGCAGGAAATCGCACCAGCACAGAGGGCCTCAAGACCGCAACGAGCTATTTCAGCCATTCGGCCGGCGTCTTGACACACCTGAAAAAAGAAGTTATACCCGAACTACGAACCACGCCGCCCGAAGATATGGACGAGCACACTCTAGACTCTCTGATACAACTGCAGCTGGCTCAAGCGCAAGAATGCTACTGGCAGAAGGCCGTTATGGACGGCTACAAGGACGCATCTATTGCAAAGCTGGCAGCCAAGGTGTCGGACTTTTATAACGAAGCGGGCGAGGCAGCCATGCGGTCAGAGGCTATAAGCAGCAGTTGGATCCACCATATGAGCGCGAAACACCACCACTTTGCTGCTGCAGCGCAGTATCGTGCCGCTTGTGACTGCCTAGAAAAGCGAAAGTACGGCGAAGAGGTGGCAAGACTACACGATGCCGTTGCTTGCGTGACAGAAGGACTCAGAGAGAGCCGAGGCGGATACTTACACAAAGCTGTGTTGGAGGACTTAAACGGGCTTAAGAGGAGAGTAGAAGAAGATCTAAAGCGAGCAGAAAGGGACAATGACGTGATCTATCTAAGTATGTTTCCCATCGTTGCCCTCCGAACCGTTGACATGCGAAGCTGACACGTCCTTTTAAGACCCGGTGCCGCCAAAATCTGAGCTTAAGATCCTAGATCGAGCCACTATGGCAGCTGCGCGGATACCACCACAAGTGTCGGCACCCCTTGACTATCTTAGTGAGAAAGGGGAGTTTGGCCCTCCACTCTTTACAAAGCTCGTCCCGTATTCCGTCCATATTGCCGTCTCCATTTACGAAGAACGAAGAGACCGTCTAGTCAATCAAAACATAATTGCAGAGCTCGAAACGCTAAATGAAAGAATCCATGAGATACTTTCGTCGCTCAACCTTCCAGGCTCGCTACAGGCTTTCGAGAAACCTCTCGGCCTACCTCCAACTTTAGTTCAGCACGCCGAGGAGATTCGTCAGGCGGACGCCATACACCGCCTTCAGAGAAGTTTTGCCGATATCGACAAGCTACGCGCTGCTGATCTAGCTTTGTTCGAGGAAGGGAGAAGTTTATTGCAGGCGGAAGAGGAAGAAGATGTTCAATTACGTAGGAAATATGGCACAAACCGATGGTCGAGGCCGGAAAGCCGTTCTGAGCCAAGCCAAGGCACGAAACTCTGGGAACAGGTCACAAATGCGGAAGGCTGGTTTGCAAACAGTGAAAGCAGCGACGGAGTTGTACGCGATAAATTTCACGCCATAGAACCCACCTTGGCCGTCCTCACTGGTCCCGACCGTGGCCTACTGGACTTCGTACCCTCATCACGACGCACTGAAATTCCAGAAACACTCAAACCCGCCATTGGTCGCTTACGTACAGCTTATAACGATATAGCACGTCTCGAGGGACGTCGTCGTAGAAAAGCTGAGGCTCTTCGCGAGAAAGCCCGAAACGACGATATCAAGTCGGATATTCTGACGGAAGCGGCGCGACTGGAACGCTCTCATGCGGTGGCTACTGCTATCGTGCCTGCACACTTTGAAGAGTTTTTTGAAAAGCGCCTGGATTCGCTCTACGAACCAGACCTCGAACTCGTGAAGTCAGAGGGTGCCGAGCAGGAGAAGCTCGTTTCGGAACTTATACGGGTGAACCGCGAATTCGAGAGCCAAAAGAAGATGGTAGGAGACAAGGGCAACAAAGAGAGGGAGCAGGCCCTGCAGAAACTCGAGAACGCCTACTACAAGTACAAGGAGTTGGTCAGCAACGCAGATGCCGGTCGCAAGTTCTACAACGACCTTAGTCGCATAATAGGCGGCTTCCGTGACGGCGCGCGGGGCTTCGTAGGTGAGAGGAGACAGGAGGCACGAATGCTGGAGGACGAGCTGAACATGCCACCGCTTAACAACTTGAGCTTAGGAGGTCCGCAGGGTCATATGCAGCCAGTGCAGTCACCCCCGCCTCCAGCGAGCAACTGGAACGGCAGCGCTGGCTATCAGGGACAGCCGCAGCCGCCGTCGAGCTCATTTCTGCCGCCCAGCCAACCGAGACAGCCGGTCCAGGCGCCTGTCGAGGCACAGATCCAATCCTGGGCCCCGGCCGGCGAGACGGTGGCCCCGCAGCCGCAGCCGCCGAGGGCGAATCCCATGCAGGCTGTATGGAACCCCGGCGCGGGCATCAAGTTCGCCAACACGCCGCCGCCCGCCGCGTCCCCTGCGGGTAGCGGGGGCGCGGCGGGGAACAGCAGGCAGCCACCCGTGAGCGGGACTTGGGATCGGAACAGCGCGATACGGTTCGGTTAGGAAGCGAATACGGGGCGCCGCCGTGCCGGGGATCCGCGTCGTGATAGATGGTAAGGTAGGTAGCTAGCTAGCCGTTGGAAGCATTCTTGATAAACAACCTGTTCATGTGTTATTTGATTGTAACTTATTCCAATTGTTGATTGGGGCTGAATATATATCATGACTGCCGTAAACTATAAATAAATATGTACCTCAGATTGTAAGACCGACATCAATATCAGTGTTCTAGCCCCTTAAAGAACTTGGGACTAAAGGGGTATAGTGCCAAGTTATAATAGATACTATATGCATACACTGTAGTTTTGGCCCCTATCGCGCAACAAGATCGCATTTTTCTGTACTTTTTGGGTTGCGTCGTGATAATCAACTCTGAGCTATAGTAGTAATGAGCGGTAGGTGTACCTACCTGGATAGATATTTGTAATACATCGGTGCTGTGACAACCCCAGACGCTATCATACAACCGACCCCTTTTCCAACACCTACGGTAAATGATCGAGTCCTGTATTGGCCACCGTGAGATAGTCCTGTGTGTCGTAGATCGCGTATGTAGACTCTTATATTACCAAAAAGAATCCCTAAGTAGGAGAAGGGAATATAACGGCTAAAAAAAACTTACCACGACACAATTCGGGAACCACGTCGTCAGCATGCGCACCATAGTCGACATCTTCCCAACATATATCCTACCCTTGACTTCGCGTAGCACTTTGTTCGTCAGGTCGCGCGCGAAGTCCTCCTTAGGCCCTACGCGGTCCGCGACGGCGCGGCCGGCGATCTCCTTCTCGGCGCGCTTATACAGCGAGTTCGCTGGTAGTCGGCACCGAAAGGCTGCATCTCTAGGCGCAGACACTCGCTGATTGTGGTCGGCGCTGACTTTGTGCCCGCGTAGAAACCTGGAGGGCGGTAGGCTTGTTAGCTCCTCGATACGGGGGTCTTAACTATCTAAGACTTCAACGAGAAGAGCGATAGGCAGGATAGGGTAAGGAGAAGAGAGTACATGGACGGGATTGCCCTACCCATGTAAGGGGGATACATAAGCCCGGCGATCGACGCGATGTTGACCTGGTAGTCTAACCTGCCACCCGTCTTCTCGGAAACGACTGCCGCCGCCGCCGCGAGAGATTCCGTAGATGTTACGTCTAGGGGTAATAGCGTGACATGGGGAAGTGATGCTAGAGATTCCATCTTGGACACGGTGCGCGCCGTCGCGAATACATGCAGTCCGCGCGACTGAAACTCCGTGGCGAGCGCGTGGCCGATGCCGCCTTCGCTACAACCGGTGATGAGGACTTGCCATGGTGGTACGTCTGGTGGGTGGATTTGAGCTGGCGCTGATGAGAAACCGAGGATGTTAACTGGAATGTGTACGTTTACAAACGAGACTACGACGTATAAACTTATATAGGTCGAGTGTTTATGATATCTCTAGAACACCTATCTACACACTGACGAAGATGGCCTCTTTATATGATTGACCAGCTCGTAGCTAGCACCACGAGATCGGGACATGGGCTGGAAACATGAGGCCTAGGGAATCCATCTACGCTATAGATGACTTGATGTTATACCTAGCGGGAGAGCTACCGGAGCCTTTCTTCGGGCGAAATTCAGCTCCACAATGTTGACTTATAGAATCTAGGCGACTATGTTTCGTCACCATACACGATATGATGGTTCTTGAGGATTTGGGACTTATACATTGATTCCAGTCAGTTCGGTTTCATTCTCGTTTTCGTTTACCAACACTCTTTTCGCATATTCACGTCCTTCGGGTCACACTACCGGAGTTCATACATAAACCCACACCAGTTGCCCTTAAAATATACACCTATCAGTGGAGAGTCATGTTCCTGGTTCATTCTCTTGAGATATACATAGGCAATAATACATCCTGTACATTCGTTATGCCAAACCACCTAATGTGTATGAGTCTTGTAATAAGAGCACTACTACCTATACACGTTTCTCACAATTTAATACAACCACATAACAACATATGAAGTTTGAAACTGTTTGTATTAAACTAGTTTAGTTCAGATTGGGTTTGGCCATACGGTATTCTTAAGCTTAACCAGCAGGTATAAAGCCATTTGTGGTGTTGACTCTGCCAAAGATCTTCATCTACAATAAGCTGCCAGTTTTGGACTTTACCCTACCTAAGTAGTCGTGTTGAATCATCTACCCAGATACTTCGAGATTTGTATATAAAGTCATATTCCATTTATAGGGTTGTTTTGATAATATCTTTTTTTATAAGATGCCTTGAATTATTTTGGGAATATTTGATACGAAAGGACTTAGGCCGTTTAAATCTTGGATCAGGCAAATCAAAGCAAATCTTGTGGCCACTGATATCTAGGTAGCTAGGGAAGTAGGTACGATACTGCACAGATGTAGCCATTTGCCTAAGGGGAGGTAGGTACGTCTAGCACGACGCGTTCGACTCGTTCGACGCGACAAAGACGCGTATAAATACCACGACAACTCTTCGTATTTTTCTTCTTGTACCAACCTAGCAGCAAGCAATACGTGGATACCTGCCAACTAGATACCTAAGGTACCAAGCAGGAACCTTAGGCACATGATTGGCAGAGGTACCTAGGTGGTTGCGGTGCACCTGGCGTTGGTAGGAACTAGCTACGTTGCCCAGTTATCGGTTTTGTGCACGCCCATTGGTTCACAGTTTCTTTTCCCTTCAAAGATCTTTCGCTTTTCAGTTCCCTTGATCATCTTTTCCCTCTGTGTCTCGTCCTCATGATCAACAAACTGTCTAACCTATGCGACATTTCACTCGACCCTCCCCCTATCTGCAACACGACCATGGCGAGCTCCTATTTTCCATTGTTGCGGTGTCCCCGTGAAATACGGGACATGATCTACCATGAGGCTCTCTGCGCTGGGGAGTTTGACAAAGCCGCTCCTTACGGAATAGTAGCCACAGATAGGCAGTCGATAAATACAGCGCTACTACGAGTGGACAAGCAGGTCTCAGAGGAGGCTATCGCAGTCATGATGAAGAACGGATTTATCCGAGTCATTGTCTACGGCATTGACTTAGTCAGTGCGATGCACCAGATAAATCCTTTCCACATCCCCCTTGTCGACTTAAAAACCCATCTATTCGGGGACCCTGTCCCTCGCAATGGTGTTGTCATGACACATCACATACGCATCGGCCCCCCGTCAGCATTCTCCCAATGCTTCACCATTTATCAACGCCATTTCCACATGTTCTGTCGAGCCCTCGCCCTGGTTGATAGTGAAGTCCCAGGATTCAGCACGAGTGCTACGCATCAAGTCAAGATCCACAACGTATTGGTGGGCAATACGCTGAAACGTTTGGACACCAGGAAACAGGTAAGTCAATAAATACTCTTGGCCTTAGCATGAGCAAGTCCTGATACTAATTCTTGAACGAAACAGGAGTCCTTGGTCGCGCCCTACCGGAAGTACCTTTGGTTTTCTACCAATTTCGTCCTCGGCGGCCCCGTATCGCTTCAGCTAATAGGACAGGTCGTCACTGAGGTCAAGAGAGGAATAACCACCAACCCTCATACGTTTCTGGAGAACATCCGTCGCCAGACTTGTATTGCGGTGAAGTGTTTTAATTGCAGGGATTGGTTTGGTACAGCACCCACCCCGTCCGACTTCCCCCCCATCTCTCTTTGACCTATTCTGGAGTCAAGGCTTGTGCACAAACTCTTCAATACCCATGCTAAAAAAGTGATTGCTGACTTATTCTCGTGCCAGATGCCTAGGAGGCTTGGGCCAACGTTATGCATCAAATTTTGTTCCTACTCAGACAGTTTAATGGTGGGATATGGCATCAAATGAAAGGAGAGATGGACTACGCATTCCAACACAACATAGCTGACTTATGCTCCTTTGCTCATTTCGGCATGGGAGATATCGCCTTGATCTGGCTGTCACAACTGTGCAACACCGGTAGTAGACTGAACCCCATCTGCAGATATTGGTCTAACTCTGCGCTTGAAAACTTTCGTTGCGCACTCGAGGCTGGCCGAATGTTGCAGACAGACTGGCAGCCGAATCGCAAGCAAAGTTACATGATATATCTTCGAGCGGCTGTCACGTTATACACCATGAGAGAAAATTTGGAATGGGCTATCTATTATCTCGGAGTCGCCAAAAGGATGCGTCCACACTACCCTATCCAGAGAATCGACGATCAAATCCAGAGACTCGACCAAGACATCGAGAAATGGAAAGAGGAGGAAGCGGCAACGTACCCAGTCCAAAGCACATGAGCCGTACTGGATCAGCATGAGCAACAAACCAACCTTCCTTTGTACCTCTATTGGAACCAGGGGCTGATATGGATGGCTGTTCCAGTACGTTAGATATAACACTCGAGGTCAACACAGAAGCTTGCATAGGAAACTTGGGTTTCGGCAGAGTTTGGAGTTGTCTGCCAACGCTGTAATAGTGGCTTGCACATCCTCCAAGCAGCTCTGGTCATGCGATAAGTCTTGAAAGAAAGTTGACCGCGATAGAAACAGATCGCATATGTAGTTAGATGCAATAAATTCAACCGGTACTGCGTCACTGGAAGAAAATACCATGACAATTCCTTCACTGTACATTCTTATAACGGGTTATGTTAAATACACAATTTTATACTCTGGTTAAGCCACATCACAAAGAAGATGTACCAGCCCCTATTCTGCGAGCTCCAAGCACAGCCTTGCCTACAGCTGCATCATTTGGCCTTCCCAACTCGTCAGAAATCCACTGCCCAATGTCTGCCATAGCGTCGAGATCGATGCCAGTCTCCATGCCGAGACTCTCGAGGAAGTACACCATGTTTTCTGTAGCCACATTTCCAGTGGCACCGGGGCTATATGGACAGCCACCTAGGCCACCGACCGCACTATCAAATGTCCTAATTCCACGTTCTAGAGATATGGCCGTGTTCACGAGGGCCTGGCCGTATGTGTCGTGGAAATGCATGGCGATGTCTTCGTTGCGGATTCCGGCAGCCGCCATGCACTTGAGGAGCTCCTGGGTGCGAGGCGCGGTACCCATACCGGTGGTGTCACCAAGCGATATCTCATCAGCGCCCATCTCCAATAGGGAGGTAGCGATCTCGGCTACCCGGTGGGGGTCCACGTCATACCCTTCAAAGGGGCACCCTAGTACCACTGAGATGTAGGCCCGTGCACGGATGCCTAGCTGCTTTGCCCCCTGTATGACAGCCTTAAAACCCTCTAGCGACTTCCCGATGTCGCAGTTCAGGTTTTTTTTTGAGAAGCTCTCAGTCGCAGCAGCAAACACAGCCAATTCCACTGCCGGCTTGTCGCCCATCCCCTTAAACAATTCTGCTTGCGTCAAGTACGCACCAGCATGCTTCTGCAGTAGTGCCGATGCATTTTCGATTCCCTTGTTGTTGGGGGCCAGGAACGAGTACGTGATGGGCACAGGGGAGGAGACCTTGTTCGTAAGTATGTGCTCCAAGATGTCGCCAGAGTTATCCATCTGCAATACCTCCAAGTTAGCCTCACATTCTCATCTGCCTCTCCTCTACCTTGCCCCTATTCTGAGGAGGATCTTGGACTAACCTGCGGCACCCATTTAGGCGAGACGAAGGACCCAGCTTCTATGAAAGACACACCGGTCTTTGCCAATCTCTCCACCAGTTCGATCTTTGTCGCTAAAGGAATCGACTTCTTCTCATTCTGCAGGCCATCTCTCGGACCAACCTCGACTATCCTCACCCTATTGTCAGATCGTTGCTGCTGCTGCTGCTGGGCCGCGGTCGGGTTCCTGATGTCGGACGCTGTCGCAAAACGTCTGCGAAGATGGTTGGCCTGGCGAGGGGCTGGACTGCGAACCAGCCTAATCATTGGGCGCAGCAGTGGCATAATTCATTCATTTCGCTCCCACAAAATATTTTATTTTTCTCATAACCCCACAAACTTTTGTTCTTTTGGAATTGCGGTATTCGAACAACTCAACACCATGTTTGGGGTTGGATGACCTCGGTAACATTTCCAGATCCTCTCGGTTATCAATGGCTCTGCTAAATGTGGCTTGAATCGATAATCCACAAATCCTCACGTGGCTTTCCTGGCCCGTGCGGGGTTCAGGCCGGAAGAACTTGTGCCGGGTTGTGCACGGTCCACCGGCAAGACGTCGGGACCCCTGCACTAGGGCACGATGATGGTCCGTGCACGTGCCCACACACAAACGGTACTAACTGCGGGCCGAACACTGTGTCAGAATTCACCCCCACACAATCTCCAAACGAATCCCCACCGAACTTCTCCACACACACACAAACTTGCATTGTCTCAATGCAACGTTACATTGTGCGACACACCTTAGGCCACATCTGGTAAAGGATCTACACAATGTCGTCATTGGAACCCGGCCGGGTACCTCCGGCGGAGGAGTTGTCTTTCTGCACAATGTGCAAAAAGTACAAGCCCATTGGGCTCTTCACCCAAAAGCGCACACGGGCCGTAACGAAAACGTGCCAGCCTTGTCGCGACAATAGCAACAACGTAAGCTTACCCTCGAACGGTTAACCAGTAATTAGCTAATCTTAAACAGAATCGACAGCGTCGCAAGCGTGCTGAGCGCCTCTTCCAGCAAGCGACTGCTGAGGCTGGTGAGGCTGCTGCTGGGGCGGCTCCTCTAGCTCCGGCTAGTCGGGCTCCTGCCAGTCTCGCTCTGGCTCCAGTCGCAGCTGGCGCGACTGGTGCTAACGCGACTGGCGCTAGCCCGACTAGTGCTAGCTCGACGGACGCTAGCTCGGGCCCGGTTGGTGGTAGTGGACCTCAGTCCAAACCCATCCGTCCGGGTCCGCGTCCGCGTCCGTCGACCCCTGCATCGCCTCAGCAGCAGGCTCCTCGTCGTTCCCGGCTTGCTCGGATCCTGCCTCGTCCTCGCGGACCCGAGCCGATGTTCCCCAACTATCCCTGGCTTGGTCGGGGACCAGTCGCTGCGCCCGCTCACGGAGACCTCCCATCCCCCCCGCAGGACACCTCTCTCGGTGCTCCGATGCCTCTTCGACGCCAGACAACTCAGTATCGACTGCCTGCCGTCCCCGAGACCGGATATACTGGCTTACCTAGAGGAAATGGTGGCGTCCCGACTACTAGTGCTCAGCCTGCTTGGACTCCCCAGCCCAGCGCTTTCGAGCACGGATATACCGGCTTGGGCAGTGGCGGAGTCATGAGTCCCAGTGTTCAGCCTGCTCAGATTCCTGTGCCCCCCTTTTCCGATACCGGATATACTGGCTTGCCTAGAGTCAATCGTTGCATCTCGAGTACTGGTGTTCAGCCTGTTCCGAATCCCGAGCCCAACACTTTCGACATCGGATACACTGGCTTCCTTGGAGGTAATAATTACAACCCGAGTCCTATTCCTCGACCTGCTCAGAATCCTCAGCCTAGCCCTCTCGCAATCGGATATACTGGCTTCGACAATCGTGGTGTCCCGAGCCCTAATGCTCAGCTTGCTCAGACTTATCTACCTTCCACTCCTGAAGTCGGATATACTGGCTTCTCTGGAGTTAATAGTGGCGTCCCAAGCCCTAATGCTCAGCTTGGTCAGACTCATCCACCTTCCATTCCCGAAGTCGGATATACTGGCTTCTCTGGAGTCAATAGTGGCGTCCCGAGCCCCAGCGCTCAGCCTGCTCAGCCAGGTGTGACTAGTCCGCCGCAAATCGTCTCGGAGCAAGATCACCAGGGCGGCTTGGGCACTCGTCTTTACCAGAGTGCTTATCCTCGTCAGGTCGGTCATCTTCGTTACGACACTCAGCCGCGTCAGGACACAGACGCTCAACTTCATCGGAATGCTCAGTTTCATCAGGACGCCATGCCTTGGCTGCGCCCTCGCCCTCACGTGGCTGGCCCAGCTTATATGGATCCTCAACTGATGCTACCCTCCCTCCCGCATCGTGCCGGCGACGATGGCGACGGTGGTGATGACCATGATCCCGTTTCGGATCCTCACACTGAACCCTAGCGAGATGGAAAACTTCTCAAACGAGCGCATCGACAATTTCAAACCATACGATCAGCCTCAAGAATAAAGTCAGCCTCGAGGTCGGATCTATAAGAACGGCGAAGAAGATTCTCTAGGTAGTTAAGTAGTTCAGCAATGAAACGTTATTACCATGTGAACTTGTAGTCTTTAATCCGTGCGGATTAGCCATTACTAAACCAAGGTATTCCACAAATTCGTAATCAACTACGGATACACTGGCGGTGATTTCTACGTAGGTAGGTATATATCTGTTCGTTTGTCTCCTAAGCTACTAATTTTTCGAAATGTGCCTAGAGAAGAGAGAGAGTGTTATACAGGTAGTCACAGAAGGTTAGGTAGTTCCCATGTAGAAGTATCTCTGACGCATAAAGCTGTCGGAAGGATGTCAACAATGTCGAAGTGCGCTCGCTGCCTGTGAAATAACAAGTATCGTATCATGGTGACATTTTTACTATATTTTTACGAGGGACAGGAATCGTTCTGCAAGGGTTCCAAGAATTTGCAATAATATGGAATAGTTACCGCACGAAAATCGTCCTAGAGACACCGAATCGTAATATAGAAGGTACCAATCCCGTAGTTTTGGAGCCGTGCTAGATCCGTCACCCAAGTCACTCTATTATGCGTACCATGCAACTGTACCCGAGAGAAGCCATAGCAACCATGCCGTCGGTAGTGGTTTTTTCCTTTTTTCTTTTTTTTCTAGTTGCTGTAAGATTAAAGATTGCTTTCATCCTGCAATCCATCATCCCACACATTCACACTTCTAGAAGCTCACCCTCTGAGAAGCCTACCCTCTAAACTTTCGCAATGGCGTCTACACGGCCTGTGCCCGAGCAACTCGTCAACCACTTAACCACAATACGATGGTATTTTCAAAAGGCGGGAGACAAACACTTCCGATGGATCGGCCTTCAGAAACAAGGCAGCACTAGTGTTTGTATTCACATCCAAGCTCTCTACACGTTCCCCGATGGAGTGGAGGTCTGGAAGGATTTGATCATCAAGACGCCTTTCTGGAGCTGCTGCAGCTGCATGCTGAAGGAAGAAGGCGATCAACTAAAGGTAAATCATATCATTCCATTTGTACCGGCATGTATCGCTGACATTGCTTAGATCATCAAAGGCCCGCATATCGTACGACGATTCTTTCCACCAAACAATCCCCTAGACCAGAATCTTACACTTCCGGGCACCTCCTTCCCCGGTTACTACCTTATTCTGGAGTACGTTGAGAACGGATCCCTTTCCGATCTTATCCATAGAACCAAATCGGCCGGTTTCCCTCGCCTGTCTAACCGTTTGCTGTGGCTTATGTTCCGCTGCCGTAAGTACCCTGATATAGAACTTCGTTGCTGCGTAGGATTCTAACGGAAACTGAACAGTGGTCTCCATGTGCATTGAAATGGAGTACCCTGGGCCAGTATGCTCAGCTGAAGCACACGACCCGCTACGAGTCAACGCTATTTGGGACCGAAGACCCAGTGGTTTCCGTCACCCTGATCTGAGTCCTGAGCACGGTACGTCTCTTGGCACAAGTTGGCAACGATTTCTTTCTTACCAGAATGGCTGACTGATGAATGGCAAATAGTCTTGGTGGGCAAATGCGATGCCGAATCTCCCGACCACAAAGTCTGTCCGATCCTCAAACTCATATCTCTTGGGCCAAAGTCGCACGATCGGAAGATGCACGGGTGGGTTGTCGCTGCCTCGCGTCGATATCTCAGCCCGTATGCTCACTATTCTCTAGGACCGACCAGATCAACGGCCCCAAGGAGAACCTGATGTATATGGCCCTGGTAAGCTTTCCACCTGACGACCGTTACTTCCTGCTAAGATGCCAACCTTCAGATCATGCAATCCCTCATCATCCTCGACGACAAGGACGGCAAGGACGGGTATTTCGAGACGACCGACGGAACTCCCAGAGAAACCCTTGCCGGACTGCTAGTCCCAACACCGGACGACGAGAGAACCTGGAAGTTCCGATGGTTGGACCCGGAGCTGCGGGAGCTAGTCCTCCATTGCGCCGCATCCTATGAGGGTGATAGACCGGACCTGCATTCTGTGTGGCTTCGTGTAGAACAGGCGATTGCTAACCAAGAGGCTTCTGATACGGCTGGTTCAGATCACCAGATCCGTCTCTTCTTTCGGCGATTACGCTATTCTGTCTAGATGTCGCGGCTGTATTGTGTAGGGGCATCGTGGTAAGGTGCCAGTCTGGGGGATTAGAGAGACATTGGCGGTCACACACAAAGGTGTTATCGTTAATGCACTGATTTGATCAAGGTTCCTATATGGTAATCTTCATTTCTCAACAAAGAAGCTGACTCTTGTCCGTCTCTACTCAATAAAAACGACAGTCCCAAGAATTGGAATGAATGGAGCCCCTGTTTGCGCATTAGAACCCCAGCTATGCAATGCACGGGCCATGATATTCATTTCTTCGGCTCCAATCATGTGATTTCTAGCTGTGGCTGTAGGCCCCACCTTGCTGCGCCAGCTTCAGGGAAGCTTTTCCAACAGGCCGGTTTTTGGGAGCTTCCCTCTGCACAACGTCAACGGTGGCTGGAGCTCGACAACGTTGCTTCAATACCAACCAAGCCTCTCCACGCGGAAGAGCTACCTTTTTAATTCCCCAACCCTCCCTCTAGACCGTATACACCTGCAGCTGATCCATCATGGATCCCCGAGAGTCTTCCTCTTATTCCATTGTACCCAGGATTCGGTACAACACCGTCGGCGGTGTCAATGGACCTCTAGTCATATTGGATAACGTCAAATTCCCTCGCTACAACGAAATCGTCACTTTAACGCTTCCCGATGGAACCGAGAGATCTGGACAAGTCCTCGAAGCTCGAGGTGAGCAATGGAATACTGACTACCACCAACCCTCTTCCAGCTCCTAACGAGATGTTTCTTCATCGCAGGCAACCGAGCCGTCGTACAGGTTTTCGAAGGTACATCGGGTATTGATGTCAAGAAGACCAAGGTCGAATTCACGGGGGAGAGCTTAAAACTGGGTGTTTCTGAAGACATGCTGGGGCGTATCTTCGATGGATCCGGTAGAGCTATCGACAAGGGGCCAAAGGTGCTAGCTGAGGACTACCTCGACATCAACGGTAGCCCTATCAATCCTTACTCCAGAGTATGTGTTCCCTTACCATCGAATGAGAAACATAGTAGCTTATTATATAACCAAGGTGTACCCAGAAGAAATGATCTCGACCGGTATCTCGACTATCGACACGATGAACTCGATTGCCCGAGGCCAAAAGATCCCCATCTTCTCTGCCGCCGGTCTGCCGCACAACGAAATCGCCGCCCAGATTTGCCGACAAGCTGGTCTAGTCAAGCAGAAGGGCGCTACGAATAAGGGTGTGCATGATGACCACGAGGAGAACTTCTCCATCGTGTTCGCTGCTATGGGTGTCAACTTGGAAACTGCGCGATTCTTTACCCGCGACTTCGAAGAGAACGGCAGTTTGGAGCGCGTCACCCTTTTCCTCAATCTCGCAAACGACCCTACGTAGGTCTTCGTAATCCCCTTTTATGAAGAACAATTGGCTAATAATGGACAGGATTGAACGTATCATTACTCCTCGTCTCGCTCTTACTACAGCCGAGTACTACGCCTACCAACTCGAGAAGCACGTCCTGGTCATCCTCACGGATCTGTCCGCATACTGCGATGCCCTCCGAGAAGTTTCCGCCGCCCGAGAAGAAGTGCCCGGACGACGTGGGTTTCCCGGTTACATGTACACTGATTTGTCTACCATCTACGAACGAGCCGGCCGTGTCGAGGGACGAAACGGATCCATCACGCAGATTCCCATTCTGACCATGCCGAACGACGATATCACGCACCCTATCCCCGATTTGACGGGCTACATTACCGAGGGCCAGATCTTCGTTGACCGTCAGCTCTACAACCGTGGTGTCTACCCCCCGATCAACGTACTGCCGTCGCTGTCTCGTCTCATGAAGTCTGCCATTGGTGAAGGAATGACTCGGAAGGATCACGGTGACGTATCCAACCAGCTTTACGCCAAATACGCCATTGGTCGTGATGCCGCAGCTATGAAGGCTGTCGTTGGTGAAGAGGCCTTGTCGGCGGAAGACAAGCTGTCGCTGGAGTTCCTCGAGAAGTTCGAGCGGCAGTTCGTCACGCAGGGCGCATACGAACAACGAAGCATCTTCGACTCTCTTGACATCGCGTGGAGCCTTCTACGTATCTTCCCCAAGGAACTGCTCAACCGTATCCCTGCCAAGATCATCCAAGAGTACTACCAACGATCGGCAGCAGACCGGAAGGGCAAGGGCAAGGAGAAGAACGATAAAGGCGTCAAGGACACGGATGGTGCCCCTCAGGAGGAGAACCTTGTCGAAGTATAATCAGTATAAATAAGTGAGGTCGAAGGCGCGACGAGTGTGTATAGGCTAGTTGTTACACAGGGCGGAGTACGGGATTCTTATAATCAGCATTCAATACAATGACTATTCCATTAAGCCCGAAGGCCATGATGCGGATGTCTGTTTATAAAATGGTAGAGTTGGGTGTTTTTCAACGCTTTGCTCTATGTGATAGAATAGTAGAGCAAGAGTTTCATGAAAATTGTTTATTTATCGTGGGCAGGTCAAGTCGAACGTCTTTTTAAGACTAAGCAACTTGAATACGATGTTTCTAATTAGGGTATTTTAGTATCATCACATTTTAGTGTAACCCCAAATCAGCCGGTACTTGGGAATAACAAGTCGAGACTGGATCGTCCGATCATGGTATGCTTTATGCAACTCAAGAGGTAGCTATCGGACAATAGGGAAAGCTTCGGCGAAATACACAATGATGGCCCACTAGTTTCATCAGTTCCCGTCCTCATCGGATGTCCTCTTCGTATTATAAGATAGAGCACCTGAGGCTGAACGTAGGGCAATGGATCTGCATTGTGAAACTACATATGTGTGAACGCTGAGAGTTCTCTAAGGCACAGGGCTTGCGTCAGCTTCAGTTATCAGATACAGAACTCTTACGGAGTCGTCTTCTGACTGGTTACAAAGGTATAACTTCAACCCGCCACTATTTCATTATCAGCTGAGCGCTGCCCGACGGAAGGGCGATATACGAAGCGTGAGAGTAAGCGCGGGGAAGCTTAGAAGGATCACTATGTGCCTATTCACCTTACCAGAAGGAGGTAGACCGAGTAACATTAACCCCGCATTGTGGAACTCCAACTTAAAAGAAACATGGGGAAATCGGGCCTTGAAGTTTGTACTCGAAATCCACCATTCACGTCGGTTGCTTTTTCCGCACCAATTGGTGGCTCGTCCGCCTCTTCCCATTCCCAACGTTGGAAGTCAGCAGTTCTCCGTCGACGTCAGCGGCTATTACACGTCAAAGGCTTTGAGGTCAGATGATCTCGTAATTTATTTCGCAGATTGCTGACCCCTCGCCATTTTCATC
This sequence comes from Hypoxylon cercidicola, assembly GCA_022578845.1. Taxonomy (NCBI): domain Eukaryota; kingdom Fungi; phylum Ascomycota; class Sordariomycetes; order Xylariales; family Hypoxylaceae; genus Hypoxylon; species Hypoxylon cercidicola. The sequence goes on along the minus strand of MU399494.1, from coordinate 3,126,778 downwards.
TAGGAGCCGTTGGAATCCGCAGACGTTTGCACCAATTTACAAGACGTTAGTGATGAAGAATGTCCTGCAAGGCACATGGAGTGTGTCTTAAGGGGTAGGGAGAGGTTGGTGGTACACAGGATACCTCCCTCGGTTGCAGCAACTTAGTCCCAACGTCATCGGAAAAGATACAACATCTCCAAATATCCCAGTGGGGAAACATCTGACTTGAAGTAGTCTTTAGGGTCGAACTCTTTAGGTCCTCGATTTCACAAAGAGTCGAGATACCCCTACCAGGCTGCCAGGTGCCTAGGTATGTAGCTTGATTCAAGCATTGGTGGCGTGGACATTGACAAAAATCCTTCTCGTAACACTCCTAGGTTGACACCATTGGTAACACAACCCACTTGGGCAGACCGCTTCTTGTTGGTGACGAAGTCGTCGGTACCTAGACCCATCGAAGCTTTCACGGCAACGATCCGTTCCCGCGGGTTTGGGGTGATAGTTTGCATTGTAACCCGCAAACATGGGAGGCTAGAAGAACTGGTTAGGATGACCAAATAACCTTGGATATATTGGGGGAACAGACGAATCACAAATCTGCCCTCGTTCTGTATTATTACCAACTAACCAAATATTAGTGACCTGCTGAATTCGTGCTGTTCCACATGGGTTTGATGAGGCCGATGCAACACTACATGTCAGTTACGTCTACCCCAACTTTTCCAAGAAGGCGGAGTAGCTCGACGCCAGGGCCATAAGCTGGGGATCGCCGGGGCTGCAGGGTTAAAATGTACCTGGGTGAGATTAATAAATTTCCTAGCCGAACCCAGCCTTACTCCCCTGTACGAAGTCAGCGTGATGCCTGCGCGACTCCATTGTCCAACCAAATCAGGTTTCTCCCGACGGGGGTCGTCTTCTTTGATGGATGAATTCATATAAGTTCGGCCAATCCTTTCCCCCGGGGAAAGTCTCTTCATTCGCCTTCTCTCCCACCGTCAATTGCGACGAGCTCAGAGCAATTGGTACAAGGGCTGCATGTCAACAAGTAAAACCTGTCTCACCTTTAAGTCAACATGCGTCTGCAAACGGGTCTTGCTACAGTAGGAGCTCTCTTGCTCCCCTTTTCTTCGGCACAGTCGCCCGGTGGCACAGGGAGCAGCAATGTGTCGAGCAGTCTGGGTCCCGATGAGAATGGCTTCTATTGGATCTACAGCGAGGGTCTGACGGCCGCATTTATCCCTTACGGCGCCTCCATCGCGAAGCTTTTAATCCACGACAAGTACGGTGTCGAGAGAGATATTATAGCCGGCTTCGACAACGCCACCGCATATCCACTTGACGCGGCCCACCCTCATCTCGGTAGTGTACCGGGTCGATACGCAAACCGGATCCAAAATAGCACCTTTGAGATTGACGGCGAGACATATCATGTCAATCCCAACGAGAATCCTACCGCAGACGCTCCTGACGGTGCTGACACTTTGCACGGCGGTCACGACGGTTGGGATTACCGAAACTTCACTGTCGTCTCTCATGCTAATGACAGCATAACGTTTTCCATTGTCGACCCCGACGGAGAGCAAGGTTTCCCTGGGGAGGTTATCTCGTACATCACCTACACCCTCAGTGACTTCATGTGGGACTTTAAGATGGTAGCCATTGCCACTACCAAGAAGACGCCCATCATGCTCAGCAGCCACACGTACTGGAACCTTGACGGCTTTGCTAACAACGAGACCAACACCGCCTTGAACCACACCTTCTACCTGCCCTACAGCGGCCAGCGTGTTGGTGTTGACAATATCCTGATCCCGACGGGCGATATCGTAGCCAACAAACAAGGTTCCGTGAACGATTTCTGGAGCGCGCCGAAGCAGATTGGAACCGACCTCCAGAGCCCCGAAGCGGAAGGCAACTGCGGTTTCAACTGCACTGGTTATGGTGAGTTTTTGGATCTGTCATCAGTATCTGCCTACGAGAAAAACTGACCTGGCGCTACTAGACACCTGCTGGATCATCAACCGAGGCCAGGACGGCCCGTACGACTGGCGCGCCGAGGGCGGCTTCGTCGCCCGCCTGCAGTCGGCGTGGTCGGGCATCCAGGTGGACGTGTACACGGACCAGGACGCGTTCCAGATGTACTCGTGCAACGGGCAGAACGGCACGATGCCGCTCAAGACGACGCAGGGCCTGGCGGACAACGCGGACTTCCCGCGCACCATCCCGCAGTACGGCTGCGTCGTCATGGAGGTCGAGGACTGGATCGACGCCATCAACCACCCCGAGTGGCAGCGCGCGAGCAAGCAGGTCTTCGCCCCCGGCGGCGACCCGTACGTCCTCCAGGCCAGCTACGTGTTCAGCATCAACGACACCGCGACGACTTAGGGAGGCGGTCGCGGGTGCGATGGCGATGCGGGCACGGGGAATCGTGGTGATCAGGGCGGCGGCGGTCCTACCAGTCCGGTTGCCACTGCTAGTGCGGTATCTAAGAGAAGTTGCCTTTATTGGATAGCCACGTCGCTTGGTGCTGTACACGCGGTACGTCTGCTACAACTAGTGTAAACGCAGTAGCTCTTATATACGCCAACCCCTGGGCCTCGAAGCGTAGTCTGGCTCTAGTGTTTATACAGCTTCTAATATATAATTTATATTTCCAAGATAGTTGTTGTGATGACTATTTTGAAATGCTATGTCTTCCCAGCATTTGTTGTGGCCGTATTATAAACGGACTTGCTCGCATCCTTAGTGCGCTTCTTAAGGGTCCCTTATGAGTAAAGAGGTTCTTTGGAGCCGATCGCTGGGTATTTAGCATAATTGTTTACCTGAAGTTGTTGTCCGAATATAAAGACGAAACTGTGTAGAAAATGTTGTGAATGGTTTAGGCGCCATTTTAAATGCAATGTCTCGTGAATTTCATCGCTGAATTATGAATCTAAAAGAATATTCCATCTAGATAAATGAATATCCTTTAATCGATAATGTGTCATCTGATAAAGTTCAAATTCAAAGTCGTCTCCATTGCGATCAAAGTCACCAACCTTAGAGAGACTTACGTGCTGCGTCGCGAGTATCTCAAAACATTTCTCTGCCTTTTATACTAGTAGTTTCTTACCTACCTATAAGAGATAGCTATGGAGGAAGATAGGGCACAGGCCGATCTGGGCATTGCCGCAGACATCGAAGAGGCACATGCGCCACCACCACCAGTCCAGAAGCAGCCCAAGAAGAGATTTGTAGGCCGGAGGACGGCTACAGGTATTGCGAAAAACGGCACCGGTAGTCCTTCCATCGAAGACAGCGGAGCCATTCAAGGTAGGCGACGTTCCGGTCCGAACCATGGCGAAATTAACTAAAGATGAACATCAGTATCACAGCCGAGGCGGGCGCCGAGATTGTTAAACCAGGTGCCTCCGGAGATATTGAATGACCCGGAGCTCAAGGATGCGATCGCGCTCCTGCCCGCAAACTACTCCTTTGAGATTCACAAGACCATCCATCGGGTCCGGTCTTCAGGCGCGAAAAAGGTCGCATTGCAGATGCCTGAAGGCCTGCTTATGTTCGCCACCACTATCTCAGACATCCTCACTCAGTTCTGTCCAGGGATTGAGACTCTGATTATGGGCGATGTCACCTACGGAGCCTGCTGCATCGATGACTATACAGCGCGCGCGTTAGGCTGCGATCTCCTGGTCCATTATGCCCACAGCTGTCTCATCCCCGTGGATGTCACTAAGATAAAGGTACTCTATGTCTTCGTCGACATCAGCATAGACACGTCGCATCTCCTGACTACCTTGGAACGAAATTTCGCGCCGCCCAAGACTATCGCAATTGTCGGGACAATTCAATTCAACGCTACAATCCACGGGGTTCGGTCGACGTTGGAAAAGGCTGGTTTCAAGGTATTAATCCCACAGATAGCTCCCCTGTCCAAGGGAGAGATTCTGGGATGTACCTCACCGCGCCTTTCCGATTCGGAGAACGTCGACCTCATACTCTACCTAGGAGATGGTCGCTTCCATCTTGAGAGTATTATGATTCACAATCCCGCAATTCCCGCGTATCGATACGACCCATATTCGAGGAAACTGACGCGAGAGACATATGGCCACGAAGAGATGCAAAGCCTACGGCGGGATGCCATTACGACGGCGAAAGGGGCTAAGAAATGGGGATTGATTCTCGGTTCGCTTGGCCGTCAAGGCAATCCGCACACGATGACATTAATTGAGAACAAGCTGAAGGAGTTGGGAATTCCTTGGGTCAATCTACTACTCAGCGAGATATTCCCGGGGAAACTGGCAATGATGAGCGAGGTAGAGTGCTGGGTTCAAGTAGCTTGTCCGCGGTTGAGCATCGACTGGGGTTACGCATTCCCGCGACCGTTGTTAACGCCGTACGAGGCACTCGTTGCGCTCAACGAAAGGCAGGATTGGAGCCAGAGTGGTGTCTATCCAATGGATTACTATGCAAGAGAGGGACTAGGAAGGACAAAGGACATCAAAGTCTCCAGCTGATGGCAACCCATAGTCTATGAAACAAATCCCATCTGCTCCAGAGTACCAAAGGTACGCATCCTTTAGCCTCCGAGCGGAACACATCTAAAGACGCAAGGGCGTAAGGACCAATGATCGCACTACCACATTCTCTGATGGCCATACGCGCTCATTGAAACTAAAGTAAGTGTCACGACATTAACATTCAGGGCGTCAAAACGGTAAAGTCACAATATAACAAAAGTTCTAGACGTCTTATTTGAACCTCCTTGCATTCTATCCTATCTTAGTGCTACCGACTTATGTACCTATTGGATAGGAAACATTCAATGGCCTTTCAAAGGTCTCACCGACTATTGTTAATCCACAAAGAAGTTGATTTTAACTCACCTAACGTCGGCGCGAAAACATTCCTTTCAGCTTCGTGAGAAGGTCCTTTTTCGTGCCGTGCTTTCGGGAATCAGCAATTTCATCCCAATGCAAGAGCGCCCCCAATAAAGTTTGCTGTCGCTCCGCCGTCAGGTCGATTCCCTGGCGTCGAGACTCGAGATCAGCAACCTCGGCCTCTTCGCCAGTCCAAGCGAGAGGGTCCAGGAAAGCCTCCTCGGGAATGTCCTCCTGCCATTTCTCGATCTTCCTAACCTGGTCCTCCCGGACCGCCTCCGCCAGGACGTCCATGACTGCGTGGTAGCGCACGTAAGAAAAGACACGAAGACCTACCGCGTACCGCTCCCGCGCCTCGTCTTCTTGCCCCTCCCGCTCCCGGCCCGGCCCCGGACGGGCCAGCGTGGACCACGGGATGGCCGAGCACGCGTAGCTCTCGAGGTACCCGACGATGCGCGCCACGCACCTCACGGCGTCCCAGTCGACGGCCGATCTATGCGTCTCGACCAGCTTGGCGAGACGGTCCTCGCCCAGCCCCGCGAGGAAGCACGCGGCGTCGGGGGTGGGCAGCGGCCGGCAGCCCTCGAACGCGACCTCGCGGTTCTCCACGTCCGGCACGATGCGCTGCGCCCCCGTGTACTCGCCCACGGCGCGCCGCACCTCGTGCGCGCCGAGGACGTGCGTCCGCAGGTCGGCCGCCGTGCCCACGTCCGCGAAGTCCGCGAAGTAGCACAGCAGCTCCTCCTCGTCGGCGACCGACGACTCGTCTGCGCTCAGGCACATCCGCTCGGCGAGCGAGGCGGGCTCCGCGGGTCGCAGGGCGCCGCGCGCCCGGAGCCCGTCGACGGTCAGCTGCAGGCGGTCGAAGCCCGCCCGCGCCTCGTCCAGCCCCTGGAAGTCGGCGTCCGGAGCCAGGGTCTTGCTAACGTACGTCAGCTGGCCAACATGGTTACGGAGAGCTTCGAGTTCGTCGGTCAGGATCTGCCACTCGGGATGCCGGCTTCCCGGCTTCGAGAGGAGGTATTCCGGAGGGGTGTAGAGGCCGCCGTAGGTGCCCTGTGTGGGCGTCGTAGGCGAGGCCATGATGTGATGGGCTGTTGGAAATCTTAGCTGGGTGTGTTCTATGCTACTATTTGGGAAACTAATTGTGAATCAGGTTCGTGGATCTACCCGTCTGGGTTCGCAGGATGCGGATATGTTGTTGCTCCTGCCACACGGCTCTGCGAATATTTGTATTTCGTCGTGAACAACTGAAAACGACATAGTAATACATCTGTCTTTAAACAATGACGTCGACTTCCTCGATCGAGGACATTAGAGATCATGGTAATTGTTCGATGAGAAGACTCGGGTACGGATGAAGAGCATAGGCTCTCATTAGCCTCTCTGGAACCTTACCGTCCACTTTAGGAGGCAGACATGAAGATAGAAAGTCGCAAGGATGGGTTTCCGATGAGCCCTGGGCTTCTGTGACTATCCGTGTAAAAGCTGTACTCTGACGTTGCAAGGGTGCCTCCTGACTAAAGGTGTAGAGCAACTACAACAAGCCCAAATGCTTGGATTCATCTCGTACAAGTCTCGATGTACATATTTTCTTGGACCAGTTTCACGGCTGGTCCGGAGAGTAATCGAGCTCGATATCCAGAGCCGTACATTCAGCATGCCGCGAACACCAATGCAGAACACTCTTGGAAGCTGTATGGTCTCGTCTAGGTACTCTTGGAATCGTGAAGTCGAAGGGCATTTACCTAGTCCCAATGTTTCCAGCACGCAACAGAAGCCAGCACAGCATCTCGAAATGCGGGCCAACCGCAGTCGGGCGCAGAACGCTCAAGCGTTTCCTTCCTTGCCTGGCACGTCAGGTTATCGCAATGCCGCATCCCCGAGAAGCACCGGTGTTAAAACACTTTTGCGAACACAGCTGGCTCATGACATTTACGCTCTTCTAAGAAGTGTGGGATACCATCCCCCATTTATTCATTTTATGAAATTCATCTGGCCATATATTCATCATATATATCATTTTAATAGACGTACTTTTACACCGAGGCGACTGGTCCGTGAGGGGCGCTTGCGTTGGCTTGCGGTCATGAGCCTCCGTGTTACTTTTAGTCAAGTGGTTGAATTTATTTTTCGTAATTTTTCTTTTTATTTAATTGGCTAGAAAATGGAGCAAATATTCTTTTCCAAGTACAAGTCCAGGGGGCCTGTTCACGACAAAGCCTAGCGCCCTATTTCCCACCGTAGCGTTGCAAGATCTCACTCTTAATTGATTCCCTATTTTTCAGGTCTCCTAATACACTATGGCAGACCAGGATCGGTCGGAAATCATCAGATCGCAAACTAGACATCGGCTTTGTGAATGATCCAAAAGCCAAGAAGAGCTCGCGATGCCATTGGTCCCAGATCCTCGTGCCAGGCGAGCTGAAAAGTAATCCGAACGCCGATACCTCCAAAACATGGCTGGATATCGGGAGATATGTAAGGGAAGTACTCGCTACCCAGGATACCCGTCGATTCGTTATAGCCTTTACACTCTGCGGGCCTCTTATGAAAATATGGGAATTCGACCGCCTAGGTGGGATTGCATCTGATCAGTTCGATATTAATCAAGATGGGCTCATCATTATACCGTTCAGATATCCGGGATTGATGACGACGTGCAAGGCAATGTGCGGAAGCGGCTGGACATCACGATGGCGGAAAATTACCGCTCGGAACGTTCGATGGTCATGCGTACAGCTACACCTACCGCCAGTTCGCGGGAAGGTCGTAGTATGGTTAATCGAAAACGTCCGGCCAGTCAAATTGACGCGGCTCTTCCGTCCATCGTCGCGTCATCCTCCAAGATTATGGTGAGCCCATCTTCTGCGCTAGCTCTTGCACGGCGCTGTTAGCCGCATTGGGAGAATGCATTGAAGGACATAGGTCGCTGCACGGAGTCGGCATCCTCCATAGAGACATATCAATCAACAACCTTATGATTAACGAGGATGGCAGCAATCCTTCCCAGTTGGGATTCTTGATCGATTTAGATCTCGCTATCAAAAAGCAACGAGGCGTTGCTTCAGCCGTTAAGGAAAAAACAGGCACGAGGGCTTTCGTGGCCATTGGAGCGCTTCTGGGCGAGCAGCATTCTTTCATGCATGATCTCGAGTCCTTCTTCTGGATGTTGTTCTGGATATGCATCCACTACAATGGGTCGGATGAGGATATTGGGACAACCGGGTTTGAGAAATGGAATTATGAGGATGATCAAAGTCTTGTTTTTCTGAAAAAGGGCGAGATTGATGACGAGATGGATTTCATGAACACGGCAAAGGAGTGCTTTACTCCGTATTACCAACCATTAGTTCCGTGCACGAATAGATTGCGTAGTGTCGTGTTTCCGAATGGTAACAGGTGGCAAAAGGAAGATAAGACATTATATTCACACATGCAAGTTATCTTGCTCGAAGCGCAAAGAGACACACAAAGTATAAATAAAAAATAAAAAATACAATTTCATAAATATCTATAAATCAGCTTGTTAAGAATCCTCCAGTCCTAGAGGCTTGCATGCCTGTTTCAGTTGCGATTGGATGCTAAAGCAAGGATGAGGCAGACGATCAAATATTCATTGCTGACATCACCCGTGTATCACAGCCCATTTTACTTGTGTTTGAGGGATTGTCACCAAATGACATGTTTGATGAATCGCTAAGTGTATGGCTAACCCTTAGGCCAACCTTCGAGACCATTTACTAGACCCCTTTTCCGATCATTGAGGCCCATCTCTCCATCTCTTGAAACACTAAAGCCACGCCTAAACCCAAGTAAGCGGCTCGTCGTGTGCGACCATGCCGTGGAAATCATTGTCACCATTCATCTTAGTCGTCGGCTTGGTCCACAGTGTCCAGGATGTCGTTCTGGTCGCCAATGGAGCTGCATGGGCGTATTTGTGTCCAGGCCGCATCCCGCAAGTCATCTTGCAATATTATATCACATAAATTTGGAATTGAAGAAATAATTTTGATACTCAGGAATGCCTCGCGTCCAGTAGAGGATTGATTTGTATTCTGATATGATAAAAGGTGTTATTAATTTTATCTTTCCGAAATAGGGGTATAGACATACTACTGCATTGTGATGTATAAAGTGGGAAAGCCATTGAAAAATTGAGAAGGGAAAATCAAAATTGGATATTGTATGCATTAAAAAAAGAAAAAGAAAGTCGAACTGAAAAAATGGCAAAAAAAGCTCAGTCGAATTCACGACCTACGAAAAACCTACATTGGATAATCGTACTGACAAGTTACGCTACTAGCGGTACAGCATATGATTACCTCGTGGAAGTTTGTTCTAGCCACTAGGTCACCCAGGATACGTCCTGTGTTGCGGGGAATGGTTAAGAACTGCAGAGTTATTATCCCTTATAACCTTTAAGTCGGGTTGGCGCCGGTCAACCTGAGCTGCACCCGGTTGCTCTGGTGCGATGCTGGTCAGTCAAGCAGCTGCCATAGGTTAGATACCTAAGATATGGCGGTTTGGTGGTCTTAGGGGTCCCTTTCCAAACTTACCCTACCTACCTCCTATTAAATGCGTGGCTCCTTTGCCTCATCGAGACAACCGTTCATGATATCCAGGTAGCTTCCCTTTCTGTTGACGATTTCCTAGCTCTAAGCCCAACCCCCCTTTTCTCCTAGCCGCCTACGTAAATGAGAAATAAAGTTAATGCGTACGCTATAACATGAAACTACGGACCGTCGTCAGCAATAACTCCTCTATAATAACTTACGAAAATAATGAGTAGCTTTGCGTAGATTTACTGCCCCAATGTGGTGGTACAAGATACGAAAAGGGGGGAGGTAAGAGATTTTAAGCTGTCAACCAAGATTCGAATACTGATCCACATTAATGGGCATGCAATTAGACTGAACAGTAGATTAATGGTAGGTAGTCCCCCTTTTCCGGTCTAGTAGAAAGCCGTCATAGCTCACATTACCTATGTCAACCATACACGCTGTGTTCTAATTTGTAACAATCGGCTAATCTATACCTAGACCTGGGTCACATTAGTCACGACCTGGCCCTCCAACACCACCAAGTTGCCGACGACGGTATCGTTGAACGCGCTGACGTCGCGGTAATACAGCTCGGTGGCAGCAGCCGCGCCATCGTCGTCGTCGCCGGTAAGCCCGGCGAGCGTGAAGACCTGGCGAGTCTCGCCGTAGCCGGTGCTGTAGCTGTTGTCGCCGGGCCGCTCGTAAAGGGCGGTGCCATTGCGCGACGTGCTGAGCACGGAGCCCCGGAACGCGGGCGCGTCGTCTCCCGCGAGGAAGGCCTCGAGGCCCGTGGGGAAGACGGAGGCGCCGCGGACCTCGCGGCGCGAGCTCTGGTTGAGGTCCGCGCGCAGCGTCAGGTTGCCCTCGGGCGAGTACGCGGCCGAGCTGCCGCAGTACAGCGGGTAGCTGTAGCTCGCCGAGTACGAGGCGTCCAGCCCCGTGGCCGCGTCCGCGCCCGTGATCGCGAACGTGTTGATGTTGTCGAAGCCCGCCGCGTACACCCCGCCGTTGTTCGAGTACGATAGAGACTGCGACCAGGTCGCGGTTCCCTCGCCGCCCTGCGTCTTCACGTAGGCGCTGATGCTCAGCGTGCGGGTCACGGCTATCGTGTAATCGACGGTGTCGTTGCCGCCCGTCGCGTTCTGCGTGATGCGCTGCGAGAAGACGATGGTGGGGTCGCTGGCGTATGGGGCGGGCGGCTCGCCGGTCGTAATTGACCCCTCGTCGTCGAGCCAGAGGAAGATCTTGCCGGTGATATACCATTCATTGTCCGTGGTTGTAGAAAGGGTAGCACTCGACGACCCGTCGTCGTCGAGGCCGACGACTTGGATCGTGAATGTGTGCTCAGCTCCGTCGCAGAGAAGCGGCAGCCAGGGCGTGATGTCGATCTCATGCTCTTTGATATCGAATGCTTCGATCCCGACAATGGGGCGATGTAGCTGCGGAACTACGCCACCAGTGTAGATGACCGGAAACGGCCAGTCCACCCCAGCGAGTTGGCCATCGATTAGAATCTGAACTTCGCGAAAAGGCGAGTAGCCGGGATATATGCCGTAGTCTGCCTCAAAAGTGTGGATAGCACTCTGGGGAACATTGCTCCACCAAAATTCCTCGTCACCCTGGGCTTTGACGTCTACGGTAAAAACCGCGCGATTCACGTTCCGGGGAAAGCTGACCGTGTTGGTCGCGTTCTGGCTGGGGTATGTAAACTGGCTAGGCTCTCCCGTAGATCCCGTCCGTTCGGAAATGGGGATAATCAGGTCAGCTGGTGCTCGGCCCTCAGCTGCGGCCACGGAGCTCGTAAAGAACGTTGCTGTGAGGGTCGTGTTGAGAATACCTGTGTAGGTGTCGTCTACGATGTTCTCCAGGTCGAAGATCAGCGTCTGCGGCGCCTTCCAGAGGGATGTGTACGGAGTCATATCCTTGAGCCAAACCCAGCGGATGCCGTACGAAGTCGGCTCGGCAGTTGACGTTCTCCATACTTCCGTGTCTCCAAGGTACATGACGCCTGTCCGATCAAATTGTCGCCCCCTCACCAGTACGGTGAAATTGATGACTACATGGTCGAACTCGCAGTCCGGGGGTGTGTAATTGCCTTGCGTAAGTCAGTATTGTGAACGGATTAGTTTTCAACGCGGACTCATGTGACCATACCAACGAACGGAGCGCCGTAGCTATTTGCAAACGAATGCTCCATCAACACCACCGTACATGCGGCCTCCGTCGAGGCCGGGTCCGCTGTCGGCGCGCTAACCCCATCACGAAATGCCGGTCCTTGGGGTGTCAACACCGGTTCGGCGACTTGGAAGCATTCCAGCGGCGCCCTCGTATCAACGAGAACAGTGTCGCTAGTCGATGCCTCATCCGCCCCTCTGGCAACAAGATCGTTGAATCTAGCAAGAGGACGACTACGCGGTGACTTTACACCCTTCTCAACAACGTTCCGAGGCGGGTACTTCACGTCGGGATGCGCGAACGACAACCCCGTGAGGAGAGCAAGGACCAGGACCCACTTCGCGACGAGGGCGCGAACACCGCCTGTCATCAGATTCGATGGCGACATTTGTACCTCAATTGCTCAAGTTAGAATGCAGACGACGACACGCCGTGCATTTGAGAGCAGAAGAATATCAATCCGGCCTCGAGCAAGACATTTTCCCTTGCGGTGTCACCTTTGCATGGATATGAAGAGGTATCATTCCCGGGATTGCTGGAAAATTACAAACCAGCGCTGATAAGGCCTGGGTCCTGCACGGCAAATCAGCCGAGAATAGAAGGTGATAATGCCAAGGCTGCTCAGGGGTACCCGAATTTATTTATCTCTGCCAGTAATCCGTAAGCAGATCGGGGGACCAGTAGATCGCAATGTCCGATTTATAGGTGACGATTTGGTAGAACGTAGGGATAAACATGCAGTAAAAGATACCTAATCTATCAGTCTATCTATCGCTCGCTGATATCATGCCCACTGATCGGTGATACATTCTTCGTTCTATTATGAGGGTATATAATAAGCACAGACCACTGATACTCAGCCTCCACCCGCTTTCGGGAAATGAACCCTTTGTCATGATTTCCTTGATCGCATTCCCAGACAGAGGCGGGTCGAAGTATGTCACTCATCTCGCCGCGCACAACACTATTAGCCGGTCGCAAATACCGCTAAGGCACGAATGGGAGCAGCTTGATTCTTTAGGTTGTATGAATGAATTGAGAACTGATTTTTAATAAGAGCGCTGCCTCGATTGCCACGAGAAAGCTTTGTGCGGGAATACCTCTAGTTTGATGATTGGACTGCATCGCGAATGCAGGCACTTAGCGGCCGACCTGCCATTAGCTGTCGCCTATTGAAGCATTTACCGAATTCATCTACAGCACGTAGAGCTTGCATAGCTTATTTTCGGACATTTTGACGTTCGTGGCCTTAGCATCACGGTCGGAGTAGCTTCGTCTAGTCTCATGTACTGGGCGCTAGCGATCAGCTTCCCGTTGAGGTTCCGTTGAAGGCGGCCTTGGATTGGTTTCGCGTTAACAACACGATTCAACAGCGGCCTTGTGCTGATGCGGCCGCAAAGGCGGTAAATACCTCTTCGGAAACATGTTTGCGAATTAAGTCACCGCGCAGTTGTATAAATCGAACACGTTCTTCAGCTCGGTGACGGTTAGTTGTTGTCTCACTCGAGTAATTCATGGCGACAAATCGTGTTAAATACCGTAACCGTAACGGTCATATTCGACTTGCCTATTCTGCTAGTGCGATGGGGGTAGGTCAATATACTTTTTATCGGTTCAAAGTTTCTTATATAATTTGAGATCATCTGTCCTGCTGTTCAAATTCGAGTAATTCCATCGAGGGCCCTGACGGAGGAGTTACGTCGTGTTCGCGATGCAGCCAGGCAGCCTGGTAATGAAACTGGCTACTCGTAAGTTGTTAAGACGACCCCATTTTAATCATATGATTAGAGAATGATTTTCTTGACAGGTCAGCTGCCTGTGGTATGTAAATAAGGAACCAGTTAAGTTCAGTGATGTTGTCGGATTTGATACAAATTATAATGTTGATGGAAAATGCCATCCGTTAAATCCATCTGGGCAAACCACACATTCAGTGACAATGGCTTGAGTCTAGCCCAACTTAGGACCTAACTCAGACCTAACTCGGTGCGCAGTGGGCCTAGCCGCTTTTAGCAGCGGAGAGTGGGACATGGCAGACGCCAACTCCACTAACATTCCGGGGAAGCGGGGTCTAGCGTCTTCTGAGCCCACTTCGTTATGGCTGTCGCACACGTGAGAAGATCCTTTCTGCTATCACCTTCGTCTTCGAAATATCGAAGAATAGAGGAACGAATATTTCGATAGGAACAGGTCCAGTTGATGATTGAAGCTTGGGGAAAGACGCCAGACTCAAACACTTATAACCGAGTGACATCACAGGCTAGTTGATCGACAAGCTTGCGTATCGAATGATGCTCTGATGTGGTAACGAATAAACAGGTACCTACAGTACCCATCTACCCCAACTCCTACATTACACCTCCCTTGCTCGCACCATGCATCAGCGCAGAGTCAGCTCTCATACACCCTAAGGAGTAATGGGCACACATGGTTCGATAGGCCATAGTAAGGGCAGCGTCACCCTGTAAGATTTGGCCCATGGTAGGCCGACCTGCCCTGCCTGTCTGCTACGCGCAATCAGCTTGATCCTGGATCATACCCAGGATGATTGGACCTGAGGCAGCAACTATGCTTTGTTGTTATTGGTTTACCCCGCTTCCTCTCAGCGTCTTCCCCAGACAATGGACTGGGATCAAAGAGGCGAAGAGGAAGTACGGGAGTAACCATCTGCCACCCTCCCCCCTTTAAAGGTTCATGGTTTCCTACCTATCCAGTTCCTCCAAGCGTTACATGCAATCCTTCTTTGCTTGCACCTTTCAACACAACCTTCGACATCAATATCAACATCAAATTGTATTCAACTTCAGTACCTAGGTACCTAACTAGAATAACACGGATCCTTTTCAGCTGGCTGAGGAGATCTGGTATGATGGGACCCATTCTGTAATGCTGACCTCGCCTTTTCGACTAACAAAGCCATCACTGTCAGATTGAATAGTTGCCTCCTTTCAAACCTGTCATCCATCACTACACATTACCAGACAACTCAAAATGCCTGTCCGTATCCCCAGAGCCCGCTCGACCGAGATCGCCACGTTCGGCTTCGCAGGCGTGGCCGGCTTCGCACCGCTCTACTTCATGCTCCCTGGCGCCGAGGAGCGTTTAGCCTCGCAGACGGCTCGGTGGGCGCCTCGCTGGGAGCGCAACATCTCGTACTTCGCCACTCCCGCGCGAAGAGTCGCCCAGCGTGTAGAGCCCCGCGTCGAGAAGACAGTCAAGAAGATCGACTCTCGACTCCCGCTTGAGAAGATGGCTCTGAACGTCGACCGACGGATCAAGCACGGCATCGACAGGATGAGCAAGCATTAAAGAACCCGATTAAACATGATGTCTAATGCTGAGCTGCAAGTTAGTGTATGTGGATGTATATACTTAAGACACAGGAATAGGAAATGATGGAGTTGGGGTTGTCACCCACAAGTTGTACTCCCTTCGTCTGTTTCATTGATGGAGTTAAGTACGAGCGCCTAGCGCTTCGGACCAGCACACGAATGCCTCGTCCGTTAGGTAGTAGCATGCAATTAAGACTGTTCTACGCCCTTATTTATGTCCCACTTCTTGGTGAGTTGTGGCAGGTCACGACCACGCCAGGAATCAGATACTTCGTCACCTTCTCTCGACTAACGCCCACAGAAGCCATAGACCCAGGCTTCGACTGCCTGCCCGTGATCAATCCACTAAAGAAAGATGCCGTGATAACCTCTTTGACAGCGAGGCCACCTACTGAATACGCCGCCGCTGTCTCCCCACTGGAATGGCGCACCATAGCAGAAGGTTTGATTCCCACAGATTTAAGCGTGTCTACCGGGGCAATCTGAAGAGCCGTACAGATGGGCTGGGAGAACTTGGCTTCGTTTATACGGCTGTTCTGGGATGGCTTGTCAAGCTCATCTTGAATTCACTAACCCAAGCTTAGGTCCTGAAGATAAGCGTCAAAAGACATGCTGGTACGACGGAAAAGGGGGTTGGGATGCAGGAGTTCGTATGTGGAGTTATATTACCGCCTAAGCAACTAACATGTCAGCAGGCTCTGCGAAATGACTTATAGATAAGTATTTTATATACCATCTACCCCTTACTTTATGTAAGCCAAGTCGGTTGGTGTGCGGTTACACCCAACCTCTAGAGTCCCTTGCATGCTTATTACCTCTGAATGGTTAAGAGATGGCACATTAGACCTTTTCTTTTTATTTCTCTTATCGTTTCCATTATCCATCTGTATGTCAAAAGCCACGATGGAATTGCTCGATCTTATCTCCGTATCTCTAAAGTATGCCACATTAGCTATTACAACATGGGTAAGGCCGCATAGAATCATAGACACATCTTTTCGCTAACGGTATTAAGATACTTCTCTTGTTCGCGTATCGTCTTACTCTGCATCCTCTGCGGAAGTATCCGGGGCCATTTCTTGCGAGCATCTCGGATGCATACGCCGGCTATTACGCCGCATCAATGTCTATTCATGTGCGAACGCGACAGGATCAGCTCAAATATGGTATGTGATCGAATGATGTAGAGACTTCTCCCTGTGCCAACATCCATCTAGGGAAGATTATGCGGTACGGCCCGAATAGGCTCATCTTTAGCTCGTCAAGGGCATTGAAAGGTACAGTAGCTGGCTCACCGCATCATGTCCACTTCTTTGCTAATAAACGAAGACATCTACCAAAATGAGAGAATAGCCAAGTCCTACGTGTATCAATACACATCTGTCACGCCTGGCGTATACAGCTTGTTCAACGTTGTCGATAAAGACATACATCGGGTCAAGCGAAAACTTCTAGGTCAGGCTATTTCGGAACGGTCGATGAGGGTATTCGAGACCACGATGTTGGAGCAAATTGATATATTTCTTAGGATTCTGGCGTCGTCTCCCGGTTCCACTGTTAATATGACGGAGAAGATCAAACGCCTTAGTATGGATATTGTTGGCTTACTTGGTTTCGGGTATCCTCTCGAAACGCAAACCGACCCGACAAACCGGTTTCTCATCTCAGCACATACGTTTGGAAACTTCAGGAGTAACCTATTCATGCAGTTCCCGCTGATAAGGGCTACAAAAATCTACAACCTTCTTGAGTGCCTTGCCACAGGCGCAGTGCGTCGTTACTTCTCCACGGTTGAAAAGATGATAGCATCGCGTGTCGCTGAGGACATCCATGCCAGGCACGATCTTTACTCCGTCGTTGCTGATAAGATGAACCCTGGCGGCGAGTACCTAAGAGGCAGTGAGATTTGGGCAGAAGCTGTGTTCTTCCTCCCAGGAGGAGCTGATACTACATCGACATGTTTGAGCGCGGCATTCTTCTACCTAGCTCACAATACTAGTGTCTACAAAAAGCTCGCTGGTGAGATTCGCACGGCATTCAAGACTGGAGGAGACATCCGAGCAGGTCCTACACTGGCATCGTGTCAATACCTTCGAGCCTGTATCGATGAAACGCTACGAATATCTCCCCCCGGGCCGGGTACCCTGTGGCGGGAGATCTCCGCAGCAGACAAATCAGGAGAACCCCTCGTTGTCGATGGAGAAGTTGTACCTCCTGGAGTCCAAGTTGGCGTTAACATGTACGCTCACCATCACAACGAAGAATATTTCCCAGATCCTTTTACATTCATACCCGAACGCTGGCTCGACTCTGACATGCCCGCGGCCCAGAGAAAGCAGATGCAGGACATGTTCGTGCCATTCTCGCTTGGCACACGTAACTGTCCCGGAAAGGCCATGGCATATCAGGAAGCGAGTCTTGTCTTAGCCAAGACATTGTGGTATTTTGATTTCGAGTTCGCCCCTGGCGACCTAGGCAAGTTAGGTGCAGGAAATCCCACATTAGGTACTGGGCGGGAGAGGGGGGATGAGTATCAACTCTACGATATTGTAATTGCGACGCATGACGGGCCAAACCTGATTTTTACGCCACGGCTGAGTATCGACGATAAATCCCCCCTCGGTCTCTAGAATCGAAACATACCTATGTTAGGTTGGTACCTGGTATTGAGTACCAAGTATATCGTATAGAGGATTTTGAGACACGTACTGGCAGTATTGTCTCAAGGCGTGTATACCTAGGTATATATATAATATTTGGCTTCTACAGAGTCCCATCCATGTAGCTGCCCGAGTAGTAAGGGGAAGCAAGATACAGAATCTATGAAGCATAGTCAAAGCCCTGCCTTCCAACATCTTCGCTCTCCAAGCTAAGCTCCTTGATAAAGAATGATAGGAAAAGGCCAATGCCAGAAAGGCATGTTATGATAATCCAAATAGCCAGGAACGGTTTCCGATACGCCTCCACGAGAGTGATCATGTATTCGCTTGGCAAGTCTAGTGTTCTAAGGCTAGGAATGAAACCGACCGCCTGGCTTGGATCATTGAGAACTCTCACTTGTTCCGGAAGGGTGCCTAGTGCTGCAATGGACCGTTGAAAAACCGAGCTGAAGGCAGTCGAGCTAATGGCAAGCCCTACTAGTGCGCCAAACAGGCGGAAGACCACGAGCATGCCCACCGCAAGGCCTGTGTCATTGACATCCACGACACTAGCCTGCATTGGAACCTGTGTGCCGGTGAAAAGAATGCCCGTTCCAGCGCCGATCAAGACCTGAAAGACGTAAACCTCGGTCCGGGATGTATTTTGCGCTATTAAACACCACAGTCCCAGGAACAGAGTAGTAACGAGCCATCCAACCCACAGAAGCACGCGGTAGCGGCGTGTGATTTCAATAGTGATGGGCGCAAAGAGGCTAAACGCGACAACGAGAGCGCATACGGGAAGGATTGTCTTGGCTGCATCTAAAGGGGCCTCCAGAAATACTGCTTGGAAGAAGAGCGGCAGGTATAACAACATGGTGTACATGATGAGCCCATGGATGAATCCTGTAGCTAGCGACAAGACACTCGTAGTGTTGGCAAAAACGCGGTAGGGTAGAATGGTGTTCGTCACGCCCTTGTCCGCCGCCCTTTTCTCATAGAAACAAAATATGGCGAGTACGATGACACCGATAGCCAAAGGCACGATGGTCCTCCAAGAGGACCACGGATATAGCGAATCGGCCCAGCTAAGGGGCAAAGCGGCGGCGCAGGTGCCTACGGCAAATAATGCCATGCCGACCCAGTCAAGCCCACGGACTTTTACGCTAATGGATTGCGGGATATTGCGGAGACGAAGGAAGAAGAAGGCGAGCACAAAGGCTATCACCACAAAGGGTAGATTAATCCACCCGATCCACCTCCAATCAACAAATTCGCTGAACACGGCCCCTATAACCGGGCCCGAAATGGTACCAGCGGCGATGGCCACGGCGAGGACACCGATATATAACGGCCGCTCTTTCAGGTTGGTAATATCAGCCAGGATGATTTCCTCGAGAACATCGAGGCCGCCGGCTCCCAAGCCCTGAATGAGCCGGCCGACAATCAGAACGGGCATGTCGTGGGCGACGGCGAAGACGACAGCCCCGATCGCAAAGAGCACCATCGAAGTATACAGTGGTAGCTTACGGCCTAGGATGTCGGACACGTTGACATAAATAGGTTGTGTGACAGCCACCCCGAGGATAAAGGAGATGCTGGCCCAGAACGATTCGAGTGTGGTCCCGTGCAGCTCTCTCGTGATCACCTGGCGACGGGAGGGAATCAGAAATATTGCTCTTGATAGGTACCTGTTATGGAGACTTACCGGCAATGCAATTGCTAAAGATGTCGAGTCCCATGATGTGATCAGAGATAGCAGCCCAAGTCCAAGTATGGACATGTAGAATGAAAACGGTTTCTTGGTGTTGGTCGGCGATTCCGAAATAGTCACTGTGGCTAGTTGGATGCTACCATTCTCAGCAGGCCTAGACCCGAACTGTTGCTCGCCCATCGTGTAAGAGGTTGTTGCTTGAACCGTCAAGGGCGCTTAGAGTTGATCCGCTAGAAAATCGTCTTGGAATGATGTGCGCCGGTTACCTACCCTATCCATATTAATGAATGCAAGTTTGCAAGGCCGTAGTTGGGACTCACCTCTTGGGACCCCTTCCTAGGTCGCACAGCAAGGGGTTTATATCAATCCCCACCATCCTTAGCTGAGTGTTGGGTCACCTTGTAAGTTGGTACAGCCAACATCAGATGAACCAGACTGCCGGTTTAGACCACTGGCCCTGTTGACAAACAACAAATTCATATTTTGGGTTGTCAGAACCTGGGGACCTTTGTGAAATATATAAAAACGTATTAGAAGATTGCGTTATCTAATGCAAAGAGCAGGAAGAAAAATCCGATGTCAAAAAAATAAAAATGGAAAGAAAAATTTTGACCCTCCTCGGGCTCGAACCGAGAATCTCCTGATTACTTATCAAACATGTTTTCTCATGCTCGGTCGTAGTCAGACGCCTTACCATCGGGCCAAAGGGCCATTGGTGAATTTGTTTCTATTACAAGAATATATACCAACTTGCAGCGGGGTAATCTCCAGATAAAAGTATTACGTAATCAAATCGTCTTGTCTGAAATCTTGTTCTTTCAGATCCTTTTTTCTTTTTCGACGCACGCAATGCTGCCAATTGGCCAAGGCGACCCTGTCTTGATGCGAAATAGCAGCACCGTCCTAAGTGATATATATTGAAATGCTTTGGAGCTTCGTCGTCTTAATATGCCCTATTTCGCCAAACATGAACAGAGAAATATCACGGAGCCGAGAGCGCGTCTGGGTGTGGTGTTTGGGCGCAAGGAGTTAACCCCTGTAACAGCTTCGAATCCATCTGCAGCCAGCTGAATCAACTTCTCAAGGCGGTGATATTCTGCAAATAGCACAAAACATACACTGGGTTTCGGACGCCAAGTGGCGCGGAAAATAGATCAACAACCCTCCCGATGACCATGGTAGGGCAAAGTCATGAAGATGGGATGTACACGCCACGACCCAAACCCGGGTTTGAAGTTCGAGATGTTTCAAGATATACTTCACATCCTTTCTGTCAGCAACACCGGCCCCGAACAAGAAACTAGGAGGATAGGACTCTAATTCAATTGCAGATAGTCGACGTATATAGGCAAGGTAATGCATTCTTTATTTTCCAGCATGTGTACAATAGCAACGGCGATTTTCTTTTTGACATAACTACCTATACTATCTCATGGGCCTTTAAATACTTGATATATTCAGCTCCCCAGCAAGAATGCTCTGGTGGTCTTTGATTATTTTTGTTCTGGGAGTATCGGCTGTGCCGGCTTCCCAAAACCCATCAACTATAGGACAAACGTCAACAGCATGTGCACAGATATCTCGTGCCTTCCGTTCGATTCACGCATCTAATCGTTCGGGTCTGTATTGAACCAAACCATTGCAGATGAGTTAGATATATGCTGACAATACGTTTAGTTACGCCAACTTTTGCTGGGTCCCTAGCATTCGACTGTCTTGCTTCCGTGCCGAACCGACCCCAGCCAGCGGTAAAACTTGTGCAAAGCCTCAAGGCTTTTGCGCAATGGCAAAGCACTCTCGCATTCCTCAAAACGCCTCCGCAGTCTTACATGCTTCCTCCAGTCGACATTCAGGGCAATCTGGACAATATCTCTGCCACCGCTTCAGCTGGGGGATTCCCAAGCGAATATGACTTCCAGGTCAATATATTGCAAACGATTTCTGCTGCACATGATGGGCATTTTCTATTTCTTCCTGATATCTTTAAAGTCTTCGGTTTCTCAAATTCCCTTGCAGAAGGCATAGTTTCTGTGTCGACTAATGGTACATCATTGCCCAAGCTATACCATTATTGTGAGTTTAACTCGCTACCTACCTAGCTTTGTCTCTATACATATGTCTATTTCTCATACAAGGCCGTCTAGCTACTTTATTATCCAACAGAAGCACACCAGTTGCAATCGCTAAAATCAATGGTCAGGATGCTGCTACCCTTCTACTAGCTTTAGGCTCGGCATTCAGTCTCACTCAAGATGTCGACGCACAATGGAATACGCTGTTCCAAATCTACTCTAACCCGGTTGGGGCCAATCCTCTTGCCTCCTTCCCGGTATTCCTAGGTCCTAACTTGACGCTTACCTACGAGGATGGGACGACTCAAACTCAGCGAACGGTCGCCACGCTGAATCCAGGTGTGGACTTTTCAAATATTGCTTCGGGGGGTGACTTTTACGACAAGTTCTGCAATCCAAACATAACCACCGGCACGCCGGCAGCGTCCTCCGTTAACCTCGTTGAAACCAAGCCTGGTTTAAAGCGACGCTCGCCTACGCTAACCGACTACCCGGTCCCTGTAGTTCAAAATAGCGACGAAGGCACGACGATGGGATTCTTCGTCGACGGAACTGGGTTCGAAGATGTAGCTGTATTGGCTATTTCGGCCTTCCTTGAAGAAACCGATCCCCTATATTTTCCCAAGTTCCAAGATACAGTAGAGGCATTCCTGAATCAAAGTAGAACTGCCAAAAAGCAGCGACTGGTCATTGATCTCACCAGTAACGGAGGCGGCTCGGTTCTTGCTGGATTTGAGCTCTTCGCGCAGGTTAGTTGATGGTTCCAGGAGTGCAATTCGATTAGTTCGACGTCTTGCTAATTCCTTGACAGCTCTTCCCTGGCATTGATTCATTTAATGCCAATAACATGCGTCTATCAGAGAGTCTCGCCAACATCTCTCGCATACTTGCGGCCCAGCCTATCCAAGACCAGAAGACTGATATAGCGCTTTCAAGTATATTACCAAATCTGTCGCCTATAGACTTATCAGATCCCCAAGGAGACAAGTTTAACACCAGCGACGAGATTCTTACCCCGGTTACTCTTCAGGGTGATCAATTTACCGCGTATATACGACAGCCAGCAATATCCGGGTTCACCCTAACAGGAACAGGAGACCGATCCAATCCACCGCCGGCATCCTTCAAACCAGAGAATATCGTCCTTCTTACGGACGGCACTTGCGGCTCAACATGTACCATATTTTCTTATCTCATGATCTTCCAAGCCAACGTCACGACCGTCTCGGTGGGTGGACGGCCACAGAACGGCCCAATGCAGTCTGTCGGTGGCGTCGAAGTAAGTTACACCATACCTCCGGCGCAGTTAAGCTTGCAACGGATTCTCAAAGGAGCTATGCTAACGATGCGTTACAGGGTTCTCAAGTTCTCACGTTCTCGGAGATCTCCAATTTATCCGCCACTGCCATAGGTCTTGTCTCTGATGAAGCGCAAGCCAAGCAGCTCCTGGCAGGAGAGCTTGGTGTACTTGCCGAAGGCTACGCCATCCGACGAGCTACTGACCCAGTCGGCTCGCCCGGTACCATCAACTTTAGGAACGCTTTTGCCCCCTCGGATTCCAAGACGCCCTTGCAGTTCCTCTACGAGCCAGCAAACTGCCGCTTCTTCTACACGCCCCAGATGATAAAATCGCCCGAGCTCGTGTGGAAGTATGCTGTCAACGCCAAGTGGACAGACCCCGCTCGCTTCTGTGTGCAGGGGAGCAGGGTCCAAGCAAACACGACCAAGGTTCTTGATCCGGCGTTCCAGGGAAAGACGAATGGTGCCGGTGCCGGAGATGGTACAGACGGTGGCAGTGGGGTAGAAAGTGGTAGCGGAATGGAAAATGGTGATGGAAGCTCTCAGACGAAGGGACCAGAAGAAAATAACGGCGAACCCAAGAATTCCGCCGAAAGAGTGTTTAGCAAAGATACCACGCAGGCAGTGTGGTTACTTGCGGCTGTATTAGTTACGATGCTATATTTTTAAATACTATTGATGGGGGCTACCATTGAACAGCAATGCTCCAGGATGCACAGGGGAAATGGGATTACTCTCGAGCGGCCAAAGAAAACCGCGGCTAGCCTCAGACAGAGTCTTACATCTTTTCATTCATCAAAACATGCCTGCACGTTTGCCACCAGCGACTCGTCAAAGTCTTTTATAGAAGCCAGCAGCAATGCAGAGTAAGCAAACACCTCCGTCTCTTACTGGATGGTATGGAAGTCCGACCTCCTTAATCCTCCACTATAAAAATTAGAATGAGAATGCACAGGCTAATTTCGAGATTTGAGTCTCAAGATTGGCAGATTACACAAAGTTAGAATTACTGATCATTATACATCTAAACATGACGGTTTTTATCTACCACATAAAGTCAATGTGAGAAGTATAGGACCTGGTGCTTAGAGTACTTGGTGCTGAAAAGTTGACCCCCTTATCAGGCTTGATGCATCTAGGCAGCGCAAAACAATCCGAATACTTAAATCAGTCCTGCAGAATTACGTAAAGTGTTGTTAGGTAGGCGTTTGACGTTTTCGGAGTGTATGATCAATGAGGAAGCATAGTTGCTTTGTCGTGGGCGAGCCCAGTAATGGCTTTGTTAGACATGCAAAGACTACCTGATGAGCTATAATACTACCTTAGACATCAGATCAGAGCACGGTTAGTCGAATGGTTACAAATTTGAGACCAATTAGACGAATCACTAACTCTAGCTGCTTTCTTTCACTCTCTGTTTCCCCCTAGTAGATGATTCCATCACTACACCGTATACACCACGTTCTATCTCTTATTTCTTATTATTTTTATCTTTCATGAATCCACCGCCCGTTCCAGGGCCGCCGGCCAATCCACAGCCGCCGGCCAATCCACAACCACCACCCAATCCACAACCACCACCCAATCCACAACCACCACCCAATCCAGGTCCGCCGGCTGGTACAAACACAAACCCCCCACCCAGTACGAATCCGCCAGTGAATACAAATCCCGAGCCCACACATACTCTCTCTGAGTGGGCTCGAGCGTGGTGGCCTCATGAGGATCCTTTCTGGATAAGTGACAACAATGTTATACATTCTGCATTTTCACCAATTATCCCCTCCCGCTCGTTCGAGAGAATCGGCTTTCAGGCCCTACCGCCATCAGAATATGTCAAGAAACCTAGTCGAGAGGGTTTTGTGCCGCTGGAACCGCCACAGGAAATACCTAACTTCGATATTCTGGACCACCTATTCTACGGCGAGAAAAGCCAGGGCATCATGTTTGGGGGGATGAAATCTTGGCAGTTTGGCGTCCTATCCGCCGACCTCTATAACGGCACCAAAGATACGCGTACATATGGAGGCGACAACGCAACTGCTTGGAACAGGTTTAAGACTGAAATGATGAAACCAACACCTCAGGACAGATTCCCCTGGCTGCACAAAGATGCCTGGTACGACCTTGAGGAAGACATTGTGAATGGCATGACGCATCCTTCGCAGCGGATTCAAAATTCTCAGCCAAAGCACTGGAGTGTGGACAATCCTCTCGTATGGGAATATGTGGAATTCGCCATGTTTTGGGCAGGGCGTGCTTTTGATCTCCTCGTCGTTAACAGACATTGGGTATGTCTCCCGAAATCGTGTCATAGGCCAAGTTGCTCACCAGATATAGCGGTGTGTTTAGCCCCCTCGTAACAACTTACCAGCTGTTGAACTAATTGATTCTGTGCCTTTGAGGCTGCACCGACTGTTATTTGATGTGCCGGAAAACCCACCACCAAAGCTGGACAGAGTCAACTTCAAAGTGTATCGACTACCAACAGAGGATTTCAAGCCTGCGAGCGCAGATGAATTGAGGAATCGTCTCAACGAGCTTATGAAAGGGGTGGTGTTTGGCTTCCACTGGGATCAATCAGGTGAATCTCAGGATACTGTTCACGGCCAAACGACATGGTCTTATACGACTGGCAGCCCCATAGTAAGTGTTAACGTAGCTCTACTGCGACCGCTCTTCGAAACCAAGACGACTCCAGCCGAGATGTGCATGTGCATTCTAAACCTCTGTACAACAGTATGAATCTTCCCAGTCGAGTATCATGCCGTGCTATTCAGCTAACTCCCCTTTAGGTATACCATGAACTCATGGTGAGACACCAATTGCAACACATCTGGAGGAGTACATTACTAAATAGATGTGTAGCACGCCATCTGGGATTGTAGAGTAAGGGAACCGGACAAGGAACCGGACAAGGACCCTGACAAGGACCCGACTGAGCCAACTCAGAAAGACCCGACCCAGAAAGGCCCGCCCGAGAAAGAAACACCTCAGACAGAACCAACTAAGAAAGATCCAACCCAGAATGATCCAACTCAGAATGACCCAACTCAGAATGAACCAACCAAGAAAGACCCACCCCAGAAAGCCCCGGCGCAAGAAGCACAGGAGAAGCCAATTCCGAGCTGGAAGCTAAAAGAGCCTGTTAGTACGACCTTTCGCCTTCGAGCGCGTTTGGAAACATAGTACTTACAAGATATATACATAGCATTTCGAGGTCGAGGGCGAGATCGAAGGCGAAGGTGAATTGGGATGGTCCATGGAAGCTGCATTATTTGGTGGCCATTTTGTTGGAACCAACCCGCTATTAATACAAAGGAGCGATCTTTCTGGGGGCATCAACCGCAAGCGCGTAGGCCCAGTACATACCCTATCTTTAGACAGCACCCGAGTACCGTGGCCAAAAACGTTAGCAAACGTACAGAGCGCGAAGGGGGAGTTTCCAGGCACCCACTACACGGGGGAGCACATACCGATCTGGTGGACATCGGCAATGCTAAGCGAAAAGTATTGGCAGAACACGGTTATGAAGTACATGAGCGAAGATGGCTATATTCGCCCGGATGCAGCATTTAAATTCGATATAATGTTGGGCGCATTTCATAGAGAAGTATATCCACCGAGGCCGATTCAAGACGACGAATTCCATATGGGAGGACCAGCTCGAAACACAAAGGAAAGCCACTATACAATCCGGCGGCGATGGGCAATGAAATTGCAGGAAATGAATAAGCTGCGGCCGTGGTATGACGACCAGCGTTGGATGTGGGAGACGACACCTTGTACGTAGCATTTATCCTCTTCCGGACTTGACTCTCAAAATACTCACCCGGCTATGGCAGGGAGTTGGATTTCGGAGAGAGAGGTAATCGAGAAGTTCAAACGAGCACATGCAGCCAAAGACGCCATAACATGTAAGAGACTTCTGCTCAGCTTTGACCGCCATCTAACCAGACTCAATTACAATACGGACAACAAGAGATATCGGGAGAGCAACCCACTGTGGTTATTCGTGAGTCAAACCCCTGACGGGTCAGTGAGCAGCACTAATTCTAGTTCTTCCAGATAGCACTCTGTTATTTGATGCATGCGTCGCTGCCGTTCCTCAGGGAGCATTTGCCAAATGCGAACGGGCAGACGCCTAAGATTCGCACGTACGTAAAACACACCAGCAGGATCAAAGGTGTTGAGAGCTTCGAGAGCAGCTATTTGGATATCAAGCCTCACGTCCAGAAATCAACAGTAGAGCCCTCTGTCTTTTTGGACCTATTCGACGGAATATTCGAGCAATTTCTAAGCATGTTTCCAATCCCAATGCCCTGGGCTAAGAATATGGTTCTCGCGGCGCGCGACATAAAAAGAGGTCGACAAACGAACAAGGAGGATTGGTGTACTTTCAGTTTCACTATCCCTACTTACGATCCAACCTCGTGGCGCATGTTAAGACTAGGGGGGAAATTGTATAACAAAGAGGATCTAGTACCTGCGCTACAACCCCGAGAGTATGCCATCGCACGGGAAGCCCTTCGGTTGGCGTGTGGGTTAGGTTCCGAATCAATCGATGCTTCCCAGGTGAATATCGACAACGTTCGCACAGCCATTGCCCAGGCTGTAGATACGTATCTACATTCCTTTTACCCTTTACCCCCTCACGGACGGCCACCCGCGCCAAAAGGCCCAAGGACCGCGATCAGGTACCTTTCCGCCCCCTTGACCCTGAGACCTGACCCCGCCCAGGTCGTCGCCGTGCAGAAGTCCCTCCGGGAGGCTCTTGGGCTAATCAATAACCCACCTGACGACCTTCCCGCTAACGAGCGCCCCACCCTTGTCCCGGCTATCATGACGGCCTACGACCTAATTCGCCCTGCTCCCAGTGATAATTCTTCCGGTAGTACCTCCGAGTTGGGGAATACGAGACCCGACATGGACGAAGATTATCTTCTCATTCTGGACGCAATTCGCTATGTCTTTCGGGTTGCCGGTATCGAGCTTGACGTTATCACCTATGGGCCGGTTGCCACATCTGTTCAGGTTTTTTTGGAGGGAGAAAATCCTCCTTCTCCTCCCATCGGCGGTGGCCATAGTCCAGGGAAAGTTCAAGGCAGAGGTCAAGACGGAGGTCAAGACGGAGGTCAAGACGGAGGTCAAGGCGGAGCTCAAGGCGACAGTCCAGGGAGAGGTCAAGAGGGAAGTCCAGGGAGAGGTCGAGGGAGAAGTCTTCCTATTCGCCCTGCTCCTAGCACTCCTGGTCAAGGTGGCGCTCCTATTCGTCCTCCTCCTAACCCCCCTGCCGGGCCTGCTCCCCCTCCTGCTGCCGGTTCTTCAGGTTTCGCTCCGGGAAGTCAGGGGTATTTTTCTATTGGGGAAATCACAGACCACAGGAGTGCATATGATGCTTGGGTGGTTGAACCAAACAGCCAGTCTGGATTTGACGTATATGATATCACAGGTAAATCCCTCCCAATCTCATGTCTACTAGCAAAATGAAATGGTCTAACTAGCTCCCCTAAGCTTTCCTGAGAAGCCACCAGTGTTCCGAAGACCAGTATCGATCGCTCATAGCCTTTACGCAAGATGGATGTCCGACGCTGTCCCGTGAAAATGTGCCGGCGCAGCGGGTCCGCGAACAGTTCGGAAAGACCATTCATCGAATAGGGTACCAGATGATGGAATTGTATCCGGAAGAGGTCGCCGAATATAACGGCCTCGACGGCTCGGCGCTGTGGGTTGCGCTCGGCAACAATGTATACAATATAACTCGTACGTTTCGAATATGTTCCGATCAGCGCAGCCACTTTGCTAACATACTTGTAGACTTTCCATTTGCGTCGGACCAGGAACGGGAGCAACTCATGCTAAGGTCTTGGGGACAAGCCATCGTAGGTGCCGACCAACGAATCGATTTAATCAGTCGTCTGGGGCCGTATAAGTGCGGGACTTTGAAGGTTCCGAAAGGGAAGCGTCCAGAGAAGCTCCGCACTTTCACCCCGCGTATGCTTCGGTTCCACGACAACCCTGGTACAGGTGTCTACGTAGCCATAAGAGGCTTCGTCTACGATATCACTGGTAGGTAGAATTCTGCCATCGCTTGTTGGGAACATCTGCCATGTCATCTCTAACGTAACCCCTTTAGACCGTCTCGACTCCTATCCCGGGGGCAGAACAAGGCTCATGCGGAGCGGAGGCGTCGACAGAACTGCCGATTTCCCCGAGGGGCTATTCCAAGGAGATAACGATGATATCCTAATCGGTCGTATGGTTGAAGAGGGAGGTATGGAGAGAGTAGGAAAGCAGCATGTCGTCGTGAATGGCTGGGTATATGATATCTCGAGTAAGCAACCTCCCTACCTAGTGTCCACGGACCACCTAGAAATGCGTCGCTTTTCCGCCCGGCATTCTGCTGAACGCAACTGACCCTCGTGGCAGGTCTCGAGCGAACACATCCCCCTATGTACAGGAATCTGCTCCCCTTTGCCGGAACAGACGCAACTTCCGCCTTGACCGCGCCGGACGGCAACGCGCTCGTAGGGGAGCTCGACCTCAAGCACTGGGACCTCCGAGTGGGCAAGCTAACAGACAACCTGATCAACCAAAAACTAACAACAGGGGAACTGGCGCGGCACCACAATCCCAAAGATGCCTGGGTCTCCGTTGGCAGATACGTGTACAGCGTCGCTGGTAAGCAACGATCGATTCCTCTTAAACACCCCTCTTTTCCCCTTACCTTACCTCCAGCCCCTATCTTCGGGTCTTCGTCGTGACATCCTTGGCACTGCGCGGCATTATCATTATAACTGACGTACGTCTCTTTTCTCCCCCCTCGGCACAGGCATCGCGGAGTTCCCCGACTACCACGACGTGGGCTTCCCCGCGGACACGCTGGGCCGGTCCGTCGACCACGACCCGCAGCGGGTCCAGTGGCTCACGACCGTGCACGCGTACCGCCGCATCGGGCGGCTGGTGGCCGGGCCGCCGCGGGACGTGCCGAAGACGCACGTGACCGGGAAGGAGCAGAACGTCGGCGAGCTGCTCAAGCACATGATGGAAGACGTGCCGGAGGAACCCCGGGCCAAGAGGCCGCGGCACGACTTCTTACCCCCCGGGTACAGCTACGACGAAGGGTACTACGACGAGAACGGCATCTTCCTCGATGACAGGCTCCAGTACGGCGATGAAGGGTACGAGGAGCAATGGACCAGATGAAGGGGGGAAATGAATGTTGGCTACTACATATCTATGCCTCGAAGAGTTCGGATCTTACGGGCAAGGGGAGATTAGTTCGGAACGCTCTTTACTACTACGGTATTTTCTATAGTTTCGCTTGTATTATTATGTCGTACCCTAGTATATCTGTCAATTCAGGCGTTTTGATTTACTAGTCTAGAGTAGTCTCTCTTACTTGCTGGCTGGCTTGGCTTGACTTGTCCTATATTCACTAGTGAATCGTATATCCTACAAATACCAACATGACTAGGCCATTAATGTACGTGAAGCTCCCCCCTTTGCGCCGTTTCACAACGCCGGGGACCTTGGGTACAACTAGACGGCCCACGTTCAAACACGCAACGACGCCTGGGCTATGAAGGGATAATACAAAGAATCGGGCTGGAAGGGGTAGAAGAAAGAAAAAAACTCGGCAAGTATATATATCCTGCGAATGTCTCAGGACTTTATATACCACCACCGCTACCATCCGGATCCTCGACATCGGCGTCTGGAGCCTCATTGCCGCTTCCCACCTCGCCGACCGGGTCATCCGGGATGATGCCGTTCATGCGTTCCCAAACCTCGCGCCGTATGCGGTCGTCCTTGGCTTTCCTGGCCCTCTCCACCTCTTCGAAACCGCCGCTCTTCTTCAGCTTTCCTTCCTCGACGAAGTTAGTCAATTCCTTCGTTAAGGGGTTATCCTGTCGGCTCTCTAATTCCTTCTGTCGAAGCTTCTCTGCGCGTTCTATGGCTTCCAGCCGATCTTCGTGGTTCGGCTGTAGCGCTCTAACCTCTCCTAGCACGCCCTCTTTTGCCGCGGTGGGATCGGCACTGTTCCCAAGATTATGCAGACCCTTCGAAAATTGCCTCGCTGCGGGCATATTCTCCTTCATTTGCTCCTTAGTAGCTTGCTCGACCAGCGCAAAAGTCTCCGACGCCTTCTCGATATCATCCTGCAGGTCGACCATGAGGTCTTCCATGACCTTAAGCTCGTCGCGGCCTTGGCAAACCTCCTCTAGCTCCTTCTCCCAGATCTTGGTCCAAATGGGCTTCTCTCGCTTCATGTATCCCTGCACCGTCTTCAGCTCCTTGGTTAAAATTTGGATATCCTTAGACACGGTCTCGAGTTGGCGCGGTAAAGGTCTCACGCCACGGTTAACGACGTCCTTGCGCAAGTCCTCGACAAGATCTTGAAGATCGTCTACTTTGGTGACAAGACGGTCCGAGTCCGTATTGAGTTGTTTGCGGCCCTTTGTTAGATAGGCATAACCCGAATCGCCTTCCACATCAGGGACCGAGGCCTTGGAGGCCGCGACCTTGACATTGGCTGCCTTGCTTCGCAGCGAAGACATGGAGCTCTGGATCTCAGTCTGGAAGTTTGAGTATGTTTGTCGCAACACAGCAAGGTCACGACGGAGAGTCTGTAGCTCTCTGAGCTGGCTTGGGCTAAGCTTGGCGCCAGTACCAGCTCCACCGGGTCTAGTATTATCCACGATAGTAGGTGGAGCTGCCGCCATACGAGCCATCTCCTTAGCCGTCTCCAATTGCGTGTCGGAGACTCTCTGCAGAGCGGATCCTTGGTCGGCTACGTTTTGCTTAACTTCATCCACTGCCTTCTTCAGAGCTCCGAGGCCCTCATCGAAGTGTTTCTTGACTTCATCAAGGGGCTCTACGTTTAGGGCGAGAACGGTACGATCTTTAATGTCGGAAAGGTCCTCGAGTTCGTGCCGCACGCCAGAGACGGGGTCTTGGATATAAATCTCCGGCAAATCGCTTCCGTTCAGAGCAGTGTTCCACGAGAATTTCTCGATGAAAGCGAGCTGCAAACGTCCAATTGTCAAGTCGGTATAGCCCTCAGGAAGGACAAATTTCTTAACCTTCGACTTGTATTGTAAGAATAAAGTAAGCTCCTTATCAAGGGGTGGAGATTGGTCTTGAGCGGGTGGCTTTTGCTGCTTTTCGGGAGGGGTTTGGGGGCGCGCTCTGGACTCCCCCGCTGTATCTACACTCGGCTTTGTCTTGTCGGGTGATCCGGGAGCGCCAACCACAGGAAATGCGTCGTCCAAAGGCCCAGATATGGTGGCGCTAGGCTTGTACTTATCTTCGGGCGACCGAGCTGGCGGACTATCCGATCGAGGAGGCGGCAAATTGATCATAGGGCCTTCCTCAGTTACCTTACTAGGTATTCTGACCGGCGAAGACGACTCATACGCATTCTTTGATTGGGTGGATGTATTGCGGTTATGTCGTAGAGATTCCCGGACTTGGACTGCGCGCATCGATTCTCTCACCTCTCCACGCCCTCGGTTCGGTATCGGTGTATTCTGAGTAGGTAGCATGGGAACCCCATTGGTAGGCGCGCCTAGATGCTTGGATATTTGGTAGGCAGAATATCTTCGAGAAGCCCTTCTCTCTAGATCACCGCCTCTCTGTAAAGCAGCAAAGGCGCTCTGCTGCGACTTGGGCGGTGGGGGCGGGGGCGGGAAGGAGTCGATGTCGAAGTTGCCAACTGATGGACCTGTCGGTATCATCGTCTCATCTCCAGGATATGGTGGCAGTACAGGTATGTTTTGCATTGCGTTGCTCGATAACGAGGATTGCTCGGAATTGAAGGATGCGGCTGATTGGTCTCGTAGAACTCGTCGGCTGGGGGATTGATTTCCTAGTGGGCCATCGCTCTGCTGGGCTGGTGTTCCCCTCTCGCTCGGTGGGGTGGTAGAGTATCCGTTCTCGAGACCCTCGTTTATGAGGTTTGTAAGACCCGTATTGCTGCTTCCGGTGGTACTGCTACTCATGGTGCGGGTAGCAATGCCAGTCGACTCGGGTGAACCGCCTTCTTTATCACGAGTTTGCTTCTGCCGAAGTTTTTGCTGCTTCCGCTTTAGCCCATGCAGAAGGTGGATGATAATATCTCGTATTCGCGGCAAGTATTTCTCAAGACTTTCTGTGTTGGCTTCCTGACTCAAGGTAGCTTCCAAAATATGTCTCAGGTTTTCGGGTACGTTTCCGAGGTCAGATGTATCGACGTTGATTGCCGTGAATGCGCGGCATGCCATATTAAACTCGTAACCCAACCGCACGTAGACGTCAGAGACCTGCGTGTCGGTAGCTTGACCGCGAGACCATTGTGTTAAAGTTTCGAGGAGCTGCTTTGTCGCAACCAACAGGTGCGTAACGCTTTTTTCTATTTGTGAGAGCGGCATTGATGTGCCATTAGATTGCTGCGCCGAAAAGGTTTGGTTAGCATCTCTAGCTGGTGCGGCGGACAAATAAAAAAGGAAAGAAAAACAAATGAGTTGCGACGGCGACAAAAACGGGAGGGGAACGATAAATTGCCGAAGGCTGTTGGGGAGCAACGCTTCGGATTATTTACGCCCCTTGACACTGCACTCACATTACGCCGTGAACTTCCAGCTGATCTATTTGAAGCAGTCGAAGACCGCGGTTGCATGTTTGCAGGCGATATGGACCGTATTGGCACATTTGACGGACCGCCATCGGGACCGGGAGACCGTCGCTGTATTGACCGTTGGGATAGATTCGGCGCCTGCATTTTCGACGTGACTCTTTAAACCCCCCTCCTATCAAAGTTTCCTATATACTCTTCCTCCTCTTTCTCTCGTATCGCCCGTCCAACGTCTACGTCAACAGTCTAAAGGGTTCGGGTTACTATCATTCGTACGAACGGATCGAGGGTCGATAAGGCAGGAAGCGACGACGGTATGTACAGACAAAATGGATGCGATCAAAATTTGCCAATAGGAGAAGGTCGCGATGGAAAGACGCCAGGAAGATGGGATTCCGAGGCCGAATGACGGATGACGGATGACGGATGATGACAGCTGAATCGACGAGCATTTGCCCGTGAGGCGCGACGTCGAAAAGAACGGAGTGAGCCCGACACGCGCTAGTCCAAATTTGGCCAGGTGCACGCAGGGGCAAGGATCAAACACGCTGGTGGCCGGAGGTAGGATAGGTTGGGGTAAGGACCACTTGGTCATAGCGTTCCGTCTCCTGCCATCTGTCCAAAGTATGTACTAAGGTTTAAGGTAGATACCTAGTAGTAGTGTTCTTATCCCCGAGAAAGCCGCTACCTAAAACAATGTTTCAAGCCAAAAGTCTTCATCACTAAACTGTATTCTAACTTCGACAATAGACAATGACGCCATAATTACCTGGTCTTATATGACGAACCTATCGAAGATTCTCTTATTTATCCTAACAAGGATCTATCACATGATAGAAGGGTATCGACATTCTTCGACTTCAATAGTTGATCCAAATAGGTTGATTTGATCACATTGGTCAGAAGCAAGGTGTCGGATGCGGATGCGGATGCGAGTTTCATTCGGCAACACTACTACCATATCGCTCAGGGGTTGTTAGTGACTCACTCATGTTGGCACTTGACAGCCACGATGAGAATTGGTAACTTATTAGGTGACTCGCAGTCCAACTTGTCTGGATGCCGTATTGCCGCGCAAGTCTAGAAGCTGCAGCCTTAAATACGCCTAAGACACCTGATACTCGGTTTTCAACGGAAACGCGAATGCCGAAATACTATGCAACCTACGTATTCTGGAGGATTGCTTATTGTATATTATTCAGCTACCATACCTCCTGTGCCGTCAGCTGTGCTTGTAATGGAAATACTGTGTAGATTGTTTCCCAAGCTAAAGAAACCGTATGTTTCTATTACCTCGTTGCAATGCAGAATGTATCCCAAAAAAGTCCATAATGTGGGCGTGCACATACCAACACATCAGCGCTAACGAGCCACGATCCTCTTTCCATCCACTGTTCATGGCCACGATGATTATTCCTTGCACTGTGGTCTATCAGCTAGGTAACAATGGACTATATATGGGCGAGTATCCTCCGTCTTGGCAAAGCTTCACTGGCTTAATACCAGGCCAGTCTTATTACACTACTTTGGCGAGAACCAAAGACTCTTTACGTTTGCAAAACCGCTCGAAACAATGTCTCCCCCGAGAATCGCCATAATAGGGGCTGGACCTGCGGGCTGCATGCTAGGACGTATCCTATCATTATCCAATGTCCCTTTCATAATATATGAGAGCGATGCGAGTCCCAACTATCGTTCCCAAGGAGGCAGCTTAGACTTACACAACGGGACAGGCTTAACAGCCATGAAGGAGGCTGAATTATGGGAAGAGTTTCAGAAACATGCCCGCTTCGATGGAGACTACCTCATGATGGCCGACAAGCAGCTCAAATCCTTCATCCAGATAGGCCCTAGTAACAAGCTAAACGAACGGCCCGAGATCGACCGTGCCGACCTACGCCGGATCCTCACTGAATCACTTCCCGAGGGAGCTATCAAGTGGGGGCATCGTCTACAGCGCCTCGATGAAGGGAACACTTTGGTCTTCGAGCATACGACCGAGTCAGGTTTCGATCTCGTCATTGGATGCGAGGGAGCTTGGAGCAAGGTCCGAAGCTATATCTCGCCGGAGGGGAAGCCTTGCTATACTGGTATTGGGCTACATCGCCTCGCGATACCAGATGCTGCACACAACGTACCGGGTCTCCACAAGATCGTCAACCGGGGAAGCGTATTTGCAGCCTCAAATGGACAGAGGTTAGGAATACAGCAGCAAGGCGATGGAAGCCTTCACATGGCCTGGTATACGCGACGCCCGGAGAACTGGATCCAGACTTGCGGGTACAACCCACATAACATTGAGCAGGTGAAAAAGGCCATCCTTGAGGAAATGTATGATTGGAGCCCACAACTGCGCGAAGCTGTCGAGAAGGCACATGAGGGCGTGTGCGACCCCAAGAACCTCTATATGCTGCCCGTCGGTTGGAAGTGGAAGCATCGCCGCGGCGTAACGCTCATCGGCGACGCAGCACACTTGATGTCTCCGTTTGCTGGCGAAGGAGTAAATGTCGCATTTGATGACGCGCGGAAACTGGCTGCTGCAATCATCAGAGGGGTGCAAACGGACAGCGGGCTAGACGAGCTGGATAAGGAAGTGAAAGCGTTTGAGGAGGAAATGTTCCCACGGATGGAAGTTTATCAACGACAAACGGACGAGGTCATGAAACTCTGGTTCTGGAGCGAGGGTGCTATGCGCGATGTCATTCCGAAAGTGATATACTCGCATGCGAAAGCGAAGGTACCGACCGTTTTGCTCCCTCTCACCTGGGTACTGGTGAATTCATATTGGTTCATCAAGACCAGATTCTTCTAGCTGGTAGATACCTAAGCACCGCACGGTTCCGCATTGGATCGGAGTATGATCTTATTGAGGGAGGGCGTGGAGCAAATCAGGGGGAAAATGTCCTCACAGAACGAATTTTCTTAGTGTATACTCAAATGACATGTTATTTCCGTCTCCTTGCATTATGACACCATCAATTGCGATTTTTATCTCTAAAAGCGCACGCTCATCTTGTATAACGGTCACACCTATTAACCGGGGAAAAAGACGCCATTTGTTAGGTATTAATCAATTCCGCTGTACCTAGCTCTTGTTTCAAGCGCATGGATTGCATGTGGTGAAGTTTATTGCAGGCGAGACATTATCTGCTGCGGACCTCACCCGATTGATTCGATATGTGCCTTCGATGGGATGGGACGGGAGCTCCCATGGCGTGGAGACGGGACATGCAGGGGAGGGGTGGCTCGGCTTTGCAGTACCTATGCCGCAGATCTTCTTTTCCTGTACAGTACCTATTACTTGCAGGTGAGCGCAAACGAAGCTCGTTTCCATTATTAGTATTACAAACTGATGAGAGATGAGGTGAGAGTAGGAGACCAGAATGGATGCTCAGCATTTCTCGGGAGCAACTGTGTCTAGTCGTTCATGGCTGTCCTTCTGTTGTACGACCTATCAAGCAAGGCGCAGAGCTTTATTCTCCCTCGTGTCTGGCCCCAAGATAGCAGTCCTAGGGTTACAGTGGGCTGTCGTCAGAGTAGTAACGACAATCTGAGCCTCATGGATGTTTCTAATCATGCCACCCACCATCAACCAAGATGTTCACGATGATTGGAGAGGTTTCGGTGCTGGCAGTTTGAACAGTTTGATTCCCGCGTGGCGCAATTAGGCCAGTTTTTGCAGCAAACGGAGGCAGTTATGATGAGAGATGATGATTTTAGCGAACAAGACCCAATGAGCACATGCAAGTTGGGCTATCGAAGCGCCAAGAAACCGAAGAAGATGATTAGGCCCAGGAATTGGGGTCGTCTAGCGTTGCCGATCTGACGGGGGGTAAATTGGGTTGCCGTTCCTAAGCCCAACCCTATCTTGACTTTACCTACCTAGACGCCAAGATACCAAGATATGTACTTCATTCAATGGCGTTTCGCTGATAGTTACACGTACGCACACACGCAGCTATAACCATGCTGAGGGGAGTCAAACGGGCGACAAGCCGACTTCTAATGCCCATGTCCATGCTCATTCAAAAGTAAACCTGACAGATGCTGGGGAGACTCACGATGTTAGTCTTCATCCGCAGGCGATTGATCTCGGTAAGTGGGCTCTTCTACTTGTG
This sequence comes from Hypoxylon cercidicola, assembly GCA_022578845.1. Taxonomy (NCBI): domain Eukaryota; kingdom Fungi; phylum Ascomycota; class Sordariomycetes; order Xylariales; family Hypoxylaceae; genus Hypoxylon; species Hypoxylon cercidicola. Next base: position 3,089,408 of record MU399494.1, on the reverse strand, counting down.
TCACAGGTTTACGAAACACTCATAGGCTTATACGCCTCTTACTTCCTATCTTAGCAGTTCCAGCCTGTTCGTTTCTGACTCTTCGTCGAATCGGGTGGCTATGCGACGGACCTATGACTAAGTACCAGCTAGGGGTCACAGGTACCTATGTTTAGATGTTTTATCTTGACGGATAGCCTAAAAGTAGACCTAGGATGGACATATCCAAAGATTTTGTAGATGACAGAAGCTGCCTTCTTGGCAATACTTGCCATTGACTGATGCCTACATCGTAGATCAGTCAAGAGAGAAATTGACATGGTTAGACCGTGCAATGAGTCGTCTCCTTGCCGGACTAGAGAGAATTTAAGATGAGTAGAATAATACATTTGTGAATTATCTACATGATTTAGTATACTAGCTAGCAATCAGCGTATCGCGTCGATGAATTACATATAAGCCAGTCTGATTTGCCTACAAATGTAAACTCCGGAACTCCAGTGGCCAGAGTTGATAATGACGGTTAGGCTTAATGGTCACAAAAGTAGGCCACATAAGGCGGGCAGAGCTCCGTTGGTTGTGAGGCAGTTTTAATTGTAACACCAAAGCGAAAGGAAAGGCAACTTTGCTGAGGTGTTAGGATAACATTGTAGAGGCTTCTAATGAGGCAGTACGCTTCTTCGATTCCTGCATGTGTTCGAGTCTGGATGAATCGGAACACTTGATACTTCAGCATATCTCTTCTCCGGTCAGAAAATGCCTTTCCTTGGGCTGGCAGAGTGCCCATCAGAACAATTGCCTTTCAAAATTATCTTTCATGTGATTCACTGCTGCTAATAAATAGGTACTCTTCTGTGAGGGTATCTAATTATGAGCCAGTGTTGCGTAATTGGTAGGTAGCAAAGCAGGTAGCCTTTTTCCGTGATATCAATTCTATCAATTCCCCAGTCAGGTCAGACTTGCTTCGCTACCTACATATACCTATGGCGACTTAATATAGAATGCATGCCTAAGATATCCATTGGCCATTGAATCATCATTTCGCAATCTTTCTTTTATTGCCCTTGAATGGAGAAAGGAGGGGTTGAATACAGTAGCAAGTTTTGTATTGTACAATGCAATACAGGCGTTACCAAGTGACCAATTCGTTAACTGTTAGGTGCTAGGGCCGTTAAGCTAGGTACCTAGCGATGATAGGTGATAGGTACTTACCTGAGTAGTGCCTATATCGTAGTTTCACCAGTTAGACCATGCTTCTCCTCCAATCAAATTCTCATTAGCTCGACGCACGGACCATCCCTGTGCGCTCATCAAAAAGAAAAGGGCCCCCCCCTGCTGCCAGTTTCGCATGTTTCCCACAAAGCCCACCAGAAGCCCACCTGTCGACCCTGGCCCACACTTAAACCTGACCGAAAAAACGCATGTTCATATTGTACCTTCCACCCTACCCACTACGTACCAGACGCTATGTAACTTGTCTGCTTGTCGACCTCGACTTTTAACCACCATCAACCTTACCTACAACCTCCACTTTCCGCATCAACTTTCTCCAACACTAACGTCGGCTCTCCACGATCAGAGCAACAATATTCCGTCCTTTGCGACGAGCTGCGAGCTGCGAGCCCATCTGACAGCACTAAGCTCGAAGCTGGAAGCTGGGGGACGCCGAAGCTGAAGGGAGACGAGCAGTTGGCCAGGTCAGCTAGTACAGAATAGATCGAGGTAAGACATGACCCTTTTTCCCTTGCACTGGTAGTACCTATCCCGGAAATACCAAGCCGTTACCCAGCACCTGAGTCCCCAGCATCTCTCTTCGGTCTTATGTATTTTGGGTAGCATAGGCGATCCGTGGCCAGCTGCTGGCCCGCACTGCCCTGCCCTCTTCTTTTTTTTTTTTTATCGAGGCCATGTGCGAGAGAGGCCCAGAGAGACACAGACAAATTGTCCTGATAGAACGAACGAGCCAGCAACTTTGACCACTTTTTTTTTCCTCCCCCCCGGCTACCTCTAAAGTTTCCCATTTCTCTTAACGTTGGCCCTGTCAACAAAGCATATCTTTTTTTTCTCGACACTCTGTACCGTTTTTCTCTTTGTTTCATTTCACCATCACTCCCTCGTGGCAGCAAGCTGCTACTAATTCTTCTGCACTTCAATCACACCCCCCTTGCGCTCTTTCTATTATCCTCTTGTTTCTAATGCGCTGACGTCCAGCTTTCCAATCCACAATAGTCAAGCTAGTAGCCGGCAGAAGGCCTGGGCATCGGCCAGAAGCAACACCCGTTCCTACGACTTTGACCGCTACAACTCGACAAAGCCTGCCTTTGGAGGAAAAGCAGAACCCATCATATTCTCTTTGCGAAGTGAGTTGGCCCAAATCTATTACGGTCGCTAAGTTGCTTGTCATACGTCGGGCTTAGATTCGCGTCACCTCCACCTCCTTCCCTCACTCCGCGCTAGTTGTTCCCGATTCGCAACCTCCCCCGTTACCCTCACCACTTCATCTTTTCCATTCCTGTCAATTGCACTACAGACATCGTATTGATGATTACTACTATCTTTGGTTTTTCCTAAACTTACAAGTCTTTTTGTACAGGGTTAGAGGGTTCGGATTCCCCTCACCGACGGTGCCGAATTCGAAGGATCTTATTCGCACGGGTACAATTCGGTCTGTCGCCCGAGAATGGTGCAGCAGAAGAAGGGTTCGGGAGAGTCGAACGGAATCAACAAGAGAGAATATTCCACAATGTCTTCCCAGAAGAAGGACGTCTCGGATGCTAGAGTCATGGGGACCAACTCTGGCAAGGGCGATGTCAAGCAGAATGGTAAGCTTTAAGGATTAGAAAATATATTATAGATGTCGTCGGGTGGGACTAACGAAGCGCAGGCTCGACGATCGGTTCTCAAAACAACTTCCGCACCGATAGTACCATCTCGGCCCGCCCGAATCCGAGTCGTGAGCGTGTCTTGCAGCCGTGGGTTGGCCCTAGCAGTTCTGATGGCCTTGACCTAAGCTTGGAGAAGTCTGCTACTGGCGGTGCATGGGATCAGTTCGCCGTAAACGAGAAACGATTCGGCATCAAGACCACGTACGACGAAAACATCTACACCACACAAATTGACAAGAGTCATCCGCAGTACAAGGAACGAATGGCTGCCGCAGAGAAGAAGGCCAGAGAAATTGAACGAAGCGCAGCATCCACAGCCCACATTGCTGAAGAGAGAGTCATGGACTTTGCAGGAGGCGATGATACCGGTGTGGACGAAGAGGAGAAGTGAGTTTGCGACCTGTAGTATCTTTATATAGAACCCCCTATTAACTCGAAATAGGTACAGCGGTGTCAAGAGGGTAGATTTCCCCCCTTTACCTAATAACCGAGAGAACAAGTATACTCCCCCCGCCAGACGAGCACCGACTGCCTCGTCTACTGTGAAGGGCGCACCAGTGGACCCAGCTATTATATCTGCCCAACTGAAGACACAGAAGAATCAGTCTGCTGCTCCCAAGCAGGATGACAGCAAGTCCCGCACCGTTCCCAAAACCGAAGCACCCTCGGCATCTCCTACCGCCAAACCCACAGACCCCAAGCCAGAGAACAAAGCTGAGGTAGCTCAGAAGCCGTTAGAGACCAAAGTGACGAACCAGAACTCAACTCCCCTAAGACCCTCCGCGGCCACCAGCCGAACCATCTCTCCCCAGGCAAAGGATGGCCAGCCTGTTGCGCCCAGTGCGACATCTACTGTCGAGCGAGATGTTCTGAAGGAGTTCAAAACATTCGCCAGTCAGCAGCGTCTCAATGCCGAAAAGGTCCGAAGCACCAAAGCCAAGGCAGACAAGGAGGTCAAATTAATAGAGCTGAGGAAATTCGCGGATAGCTTCAAGCTCCCAACTCCGGTCCCCATGGACCTAATTTCGATCATCGCCAAGGATCCCGTGAAGCAGCGCGAGATCCAAGAGAAGGCTAAGAGAGATGCAGCGGAGGTTGCCAAAAGGAAGGCTGAAGAAATCGCTGCGAAGGAGAAGAAAGGGACCGCAGCAAAGGAAGCTCAAGCTACCACGACTACCCAGTCAACTACTGATAACAGAAGCGGCCGCTCAACTGTCAACCCTCCAAATGCAGTTCCCGCTGCAGCCCCATCCCGTCATCAGAATAACCGTCAAAGCTTCGTCCCTCCTGCATATCCTTACCAAGGAAATCGTACAGGCGGTCCACATATGCAACAAGGCGGCCGCCAGGGCAATCTAAGTAGGCGTATTCAGGCCCTAGAAATACAGAAGTCGGGCCAGGATCGACTACCTCCTACCGGTCCAGCTAATGCGACGGATTCCTCCTTTAACCGTCGCATGGGTGCCGCACAGGGTCACATGAGCGGAAAACTCAATCCCAACAGTCATGAGTTTCGACCCAGTCCCTTCGCGCAAACGTTCAGCCCGAATGGCCACCCTAGCGCGGGTTCGAGCCCCCGCTCAGCTATCAACCACACGCCTGAAGTACAGACTGGTGCTGCCAATATGAGTTCGCAGCTCGTAGTCGTCACTAAGAAGAAGAGCGCCGTTGATCCCAAGAAATGCGCAATCTTGCCTTTCATCAAGACGATCCAGCCGCCCGAGAACAAGAATTGGAATGACAACGACGGTCTTCGACCTTCTTACGATACTCAACCTACCTGGCGTTCAGCGACCGATGACGAGAAGATGGACTCGACTATGCGCCTAACATACAAGGAATACTTCGAACGACAGCCCTTCAACACACAGCCTACCCCCAACCCTCCTCATCTTCTCCCGCAGATGGCACATCAGCACCAACTGCCTTTACATATGCAGCATGGTTCGCACCCCGCTGCACCGCGGCACTCGCCGCACGTTCCTCCCGTTCAGATACATGCTGGCCAGCATGGACACGTCCCTCACGCCCCATTCAATGGAGCAGATGATCACAGGATGATGCATTCAAACTCATCGCAGTCGTACTCGTCCCCAAGAATGGGCCAGGTACCGATGGTGTACCCGCCCAATATGAACTCGGCAGGTCAAATGCCCTACAGCCAACCGATGATGCCCTCGTTTATGGGCCCCGGAGCGCCGCCCATGAACCAATTTAACCGCAGCTTTTCTAATACCCAGTATGTCCCGCAGCAGCCGGGAGGGATGGGCGCACCGATGATGATGCAGCCCCAGTTCATGACGCCACAACCAATGGTCGCCGCTCCCCCACAGATGCAACCATACCCTACAGGTGGTCATCTTCAGTTTATGCCTCCCGGTGCTACGCCGCCGCAGCCAATGCCTGGAGCCAACGGGTATCCTAGCCCGGGAAGACCAACCGCGCCCATGATGGTCCATCAAGGTTCACAGCAGGGCCAGCCTATGTACGGCATGAGCCCCGGTATGCAATATCAGCAACCAGCAACTTTTATGCCACAACAGCACGGCCAGGGTAAGTTGTATAGACGATATTCCAACCAGAACCAATAAGCTAACAGATCCAAGGGAACAACATGAGAGGATATAGCAACCCTGGTCCGCAACAATTCGGTACGAGCCCGCAGCAAGTCCACCAGTACGGACCGCCGCACCGGAACGGAAGCAACAATTTCAAGGGCTACCAGAATCATAACCAGCATCAAGGTCCCCAGGGTGGCCACGCGATCCCAGCGGGGCCTCAAGGTCGATCTTCCGATGGTCCTGACGAAGCCAAGTGAGCAGAGCCTATCGGGACGGCTCGCGAATAACTTATCAGCGCCGCGCTCTAGCGCGTATTCACTTTATTCACTCAACCCCGGCCGCCTATGCCTGTCGATTCTATCGCCGCCAGTGCATGGATATCTAGCATCGTCAACGTGGCGAGATTAGTCGGCCCCGAGTCTCCAAAAACTCCCCAGTTGGCAACACTTTATTACGAGGACTAACCGCCCTGAAGACTTTGATCGCATATCTTGTTGAATCTTGAACAAATATGCATGTGACCACTATCTTCCGCGGCGTGGCCCTGGTTACCTTGGCCTCTTAGGATATGTCTTTCGGACGTCTCTTTGCCTAGGCGTCAACTGGCTTGGGAAGACATGGACCAGGATGAAGAGAGCGTTGGAGCAAGCGGTCGATGGCCATAAGGTGAGATGGAGAAGCATGTTCAAGCTTCCACGGGCCGACGAAGAAGAGGAAGAATCCAGTAGCTTTATTAGGCTGTATAGCCTTGGTAGTTCGGATCAGTTATGTCTATATCAGCGTCATAGTCTATCGTCATCGCGTCACCTACCTTAACCGAAGGATCGGCTTCAGCTAAGAAGGAAGACGGGTTATTTGTAGATTGTTGGTCGAAGCAGCAATCTCGTAGCCTAGGTCATTTCATCGATAGGTCCTCAACTTAGGAAATCGAGTGGTTGCTATGTCCTAGCATCGATATTTGAGATAACCGAGGAAAAAAAAAAAAAAAAAAAAAAAAAAGTACATTATACCCAGCGCCTCAACTGACAAACCCAAACCCAGTGAAGAATGTCGATTGTATGTTATGTAGTCCGATAAGCAAGTAGACTGTTAGCCTAAGGGTAATCTTAGACGAAGCAGAGAGCAAGGCTAATAGAATAGATTTCGACCAGTAGCTCCATCGCGGACGAAAACATATACGAGCTAATTGCTTCGCCTCGACCTGCTGCCGTCCATTACGGCTTATCCGACCTACCTACTCGACTTAGAACATGGTCTTTATCTGAAAGAGGCGGAGTAAGAAGAATTCATGCGTTTTCAAACTTTTGATCCATGAAGATGAAATGAAGGAACCGTAGGCAAATACATGTCATCGAATTATATAGTAGAAGGAATTCCCTCATGTTTTATTTATGTTGGCATGAATCACTATACCGTAGGATTCCCCCTGGGACATATTGTCTTCGACTTCTCCTCACATGTCAGCATCATCAAGAAAGCGTTTTGAAACGGACAACACACCGAGGCCGAGCTAGGCTGACTTGACCTCTTCACCTACCGCAATCAGGCATTCCGTCATTCCCACGGCCCCGCTCACGATATCTATGAAAATAGCGTTGGCCACTATATGTGAGGAAGTGGTAGATATGGAGATGACGCTTCATGCGAGCCGAATGACTGGCCGGACGGGTATTCGTTTGGATGTTTCAGTGTTTCAAACTTGCAGCCAATAGGCTACCGTTTGTAGGCTCCCTCAATTGTAAGTCTATCCTAGCGGTTTGGGATCTGGGTGCAGGGGTAAGGGAGAAAAACAAGGGGCTTGATTTAGACGTTTCAAGATCAACCTTCGAAGTACGTAAGTGCTTCTAGGAAAGATAAAAAATAAAAACCACCGAGATGCAACTCTACCTATCCATGTACCTACCAGTTTGCCAGTTTGTCAGATAGGTTTATTCCTTTCCTTCGGCATCGGATCCGGGGATAGTCGGCTATGTCACATCCCGCCTTGGTGATGTATCTCCATGGATGCATGCATTGTAAAAACGGTATACCTATTCCTATGCCAGCATGCGGTTGGCGGCTTCTTTTTTTCTTCTCTCTCCTCCCTTCCCCCTGGTGCGTGATGATGCGATTTGCTGCCGATCTACGGTGACTGCCGAGCGGTGTCGAGCCAATGGGAGACATTTCCCCCTGAAATTCTTTGAGCATCTTTTTTTTTCTTTCTTTCTTCGGCTTTTTTAGGTAGTCCGTACCCGTGCTTGCACATCATCCATCAATCAACCGAACAATAAAAAAAATCCGACAGCTGGGAAATCCCGGGGTCTCGTGGCCCGTAGTGTGCATTATGGAGATCGTACCTATCGCACAAGAGGATTTTTAAAAGGGGGGGGCTGCTGAACAAACAGACGATCTCACGATGTCTACTAGTAGTCGATGTGTCGGTGGCTTACCACTTTTACATCCAAACGACGCGATGAATCCCTTTGTTGTCATACATCTGCGCTCCTGATTCATCTCAAGGTTCTACTTGCTTCAACCCCACGTGCAGGCGAATCTGAATCTGCGCCGCCCTTTGATATGCGCACGCGGAATATATATGTAGGTGTGATAATGGATATATTCCACACCGACACCGACGGCGTGGAATAGGGGCCTCTCAGGGATAGGGGGTCTTAAAAAGATAAGTTAAAAAGCACCTAGTGTTGGTCAAAAAAGCTTGTAAAGCTTGAGCCTGGACCTGCGATTGCAAATGTGGCTAGGTACTGCGTATGGGGCCAGCTAGGGAGGTTAGGCATGTAGACTTCCAGCTCGACTAGGTACTAGGTGCTAGGTGCTAGGTGCATAGGCCTATCTTAGGCACCTATCAAAGCGCAGGTCCCCTGAAGCCCGCTTTTCGACTCGGGCGATCGTCGCTTGCTCTGTAGCCAATGTTAGCCAATGTTAGCCAATGGCTGGCCGTTCTTGTCAAGTTGTTTCACCAATTCAGGTACCCGATGAAAGTGATTGGTTCTGGTTGGTTTCCCCCACCACCCACTTCAGCTTTACCGCCCCTCATGAGCAACGATCGCGCATACCTCTCCAACCTCAGCCATCCGTCCAGACTTTTTCGAAGCGACTGCCAACCTCTCCCTCCCGAACCGTCTTCCTTGCGCCCCCATGCTCCATCATGTTACAACCGCAGCTTTATGCTTAACCCCATGCTATCTTAATCCCTAATCCTACCATACTCCTACAAACGCTTAGGTATGCCTCTATCTACGAGGCATACCTACGCCTTGTCAGTAGACCTGTACCAAGACATGAATAAAGAAGGTTGTTTTGCATATGCTGTTTGAAGATCGTCTCCCCTGTTTAAGCTATGTACCTTGTCAACCCTGCCGGCAGGCTGCTGGCCACCCGTTCGACGACCAACTACTTTATCTCTTTCAGGAATGTGTGGATCTGCGTCGTGAAGATCGATGCGCAACCACTCCACCTCAGCGGCTGCCCTGCCTGCCTGCCCGCCTGCCTGCGGACTTTTTTATCCATGCTGTTATGTGCCGTCTGCTATGTAGGCGGTTTTACTCCGTGATAAGTCTGCGCCTGTTGAACTCCGGCTTGCATTCCTAATGTAGACAGGTGGACAATGTGGATATGTGGATATGTGGATATGAGCGGCCTGGCATAGCGGGGGGTACCAACCCATGCTACCATGTCCCGACTTCACGATCCAGGGGCTCTTCCGACTAAGACACGATGTCAGCCGAATGAGGGCGCGCGGCCTAGGCGAAAAGCCAGCCATCATGGGGAGCGCAGGATAGCCGACTAACCTAGGGGATCGACTTGGTTTGGTCCCTTAGGTGGATGTGACGTTGCCGCTTGCCGCTTGCCGCTTTGCAGGCCTAAACTATGAATATAAAGATGTTGTTTCTCGGCGCCCAGTTGCACACTCACTTCACACCTCACCTCATCTGCATCAGAGCAGCAAAAGATCTCTCGTCTTCCCCAACACTCTCCTTACTACCCTTTTTTTTTCACCCTTGCTGGTCACTAGATCAGGAACTCCCTGGTGGTTTCCTCTTTCTTCCTTGTGCACTCGTGCCTTGACTTCTTTGTTTGCCCAAGGTCATTTTTGGTACCTCGGTAGCATCACAATCCCAAATTGCAACTCGTTGCTGCAACTATTCGAGCCCGCTCCTTCCCAAACAAAGTCACTGAGAGGCAAATCTCGGGCATTGATTGCTTTTGTTACTTCGCTGTTGCCGACGATTGATCGCTTTGACGGTATCTTTATTAGACCCGTCTGTGTCCCTTGGCAACATCGCGCCGCCAATCTTCCAATCTTTTCAACTCTTCCCACTAGATTGCAAAATCTACGACGTACCAATTCGGTGCAGCACATTCCTTTTCAGCGAGACTGAAAATATTTCGATCCATTCTTTACCGTCTTTTACAGAATCAAAATGCAGATGCGATCTTTTCTCGTTGCCGCCCTGGCTGCTGGTACAGCCACGGCTCACATGAACATGAAGGACCCTCCCCCCTTGGCATACAAGGGTAACCCCAACTCGAAGGAACCGAATATCGACTACTCCATCACCTCCCCGATCACTGAGGCTCAGTACCCCTGCAAGGGCAACCTCAAACTTCTTGGCACTCCCGAGGGTGCTTCCGTTGCGACCTACGCTCCGGGTGGCAAGTATACCATGAGCGTCGAGGGAGGCGCCTCGCACAATGGAGGATCTTGCCAGCTCTCACTGTCTTACGACAAGGGCACCTCGTTCACCGTCATCAAGTCGTTCATCGGTAACTGCCCCACCACCTCGGGCGGTACCTACGACTTTTCCATCCCGTCTGACGCTCCCGAGGGCGACGACGTAGTGTTCGCTTGGACCTGGGTCAACCACACCGGAAACCGCGAGTACTACATGTCGTGCGCAGTTGTCACGATCAAGGCTGGTGGCTCTAAGCGCGAGGCTCCCGCGGTGAACTCCAAGCGCGATGTTGCCTTCGGCAGTCGCCCCAAGGTCTTCGAGGCCAACTTGGGAGGCGAGTACTGTACCAAGGAAGGTGTCGATACCGTCTTCCCCGATCCTGGTCCCGATGTCGAGAACACATCTACCAGCCCCGGCCCGGCTATCCTTTGTGCTACCGGTGCCGATGCTCCCGAGGGTTCCTCTGGTTCGGGATCTGGATCTGGATCCGGATCCGGATCTAGCGCCGGAGCCGGAGCCGGATCAAGCTCTGCTGCTGCCACTTCTCAGGCTCAAGCCACCACCTCTCAAGCCGCTAGCCAGCCTTCAATGTATGTTAAGCCCCCTTTTCATATTTCTGTCCCAAATTCTTTCGCAAGCGCGTTAGAGGCACCAGCTCATCCTAATTCTAGTCCTGACATCCTAACTGTCATCCCGATCGGCGAACTAACGTCTTCTAGTACTGGTGGTGTTTTCTTGACTGTTCCGGCTTCGAGTGGCGCCGCTGCTACCCCTACGACCTTGTCTACCGCCGTCGTCGCCTCTTCGAGCGCAGCAGCTGATTCGAGCCCTGCTGCCACCTCTGCAGCTGCATCATCTTCGACTGCCGCTGGCACACCTACATCAAGCGCCAAGATTCCTTCGACTACTGGTGGCGCTGCCGGTACGCAAGTCGGCCCTTGCAGCAACGAGGGCGATTGGGCCTGTGCGTCAGATGGCTCGTCATTCCAACGATGTGCCTCAGGGCAATGGAGTGCCGCTATCCCGATGGCCGCGGGTACCAAATGCACCCCGGGTATCAGCAACTCCCTCAGCATGCGACGACGAAGGGATCGCGTCCGCCGCTCAGGCACCGGCTTCCCTGGTTTCTAAGCAGCTTCTGGACCTTTCTAGACTACCGACCAAGGGGATCTTCGATTTGGGTACCTAACCTCCCTTCATTTCATGGGCCGAGGAGACAGGATATCTTCAGCCATTTTTTCGATTGTACATACTGAACTTTTTTTTCTTCCTTTTTCACTTCTTCACTTTCTTTCTTTTGAGGACCACCATTTTTTCTCTTCTTCTTCCAATAAGGGTATTTATGTACACTAGATCCCAGCATAAGGGGCGGTGTTCCGGTCTGCTACCTTACACATGAGCCATGATGACGGATAGGGTGGTTTTGCATTCATTCTGGCAGCAATCTGCCCACACAACGATAAGGGGGACGGATCGGATATAAAAACGGGGGAGACGAGACTCGAGATCATCTGCACATCCCATCTTTAGGATAGCCCTCGTGCTTCGGACCGAAGCTAGATAGAGCAATGACGATCTTTATGAACACTACAGATGTATTGATGTCAATGATGTGTCTTGACGCTTTGCGTAACGTGACGTGTATCCAAGGTATATGAACAAGCTAGACTTGAAGAACTTGCCAGCATTTGAATTCATGACACATACCTATCAAAACAATAGGAATTGCTCTCTCCGCCACCTATATACTTTTAAATCTGATATCTTGAGTCTTACAGTACCAAAGTGTGTCCCTCTTTACACCCCATGGGTGTACTTGGGTAGCCTCGTAACCCGTCATCTTACCTCAACATTGTACTGTCTCCTTCCAGGGGCTTCGCACCAAATCACGCACATTTCTTAAAAAAATATAGCTACAGCTTTACTTAACCCCGTATCTCGACAGCAGCGATAATCCCTTGATCTCCCGTTGTGCACACTCCAGTAGACAGTCCTACCTTTCTCAACACAGAATTTGTTTTGCTGGCATCCGTTATAGAATATAATTCCACATCTTGCAAACAGTAAAGCGGTTCCCAATCTATTAGCCTGTCATTGCATGTTAACTTATCGAGACTCTTATTCGGGGACTCGGCCTTATAAATCTCTGTTCTTGAACAATGTTTTAATTACTATAGTTCAATGCTGTTGGGAGTGTTCAGAATGGCTATATATTAGCAGCATTGCCTCAACAAAGAATTCCATTTTCACCGTCCTCTACACACACCCACATACATACCTACATACACACACAGAGTCATCATCCAGTGCTATTACTATTATCCAATAATCTTGCACACTTCAGTCTTTCACAGATAAAACCCTCTTCGCTGCCACTATGTCAGGAAACAACAACCACAGAAACATCAACTGGGCCACCTACATTACCAGTAGGAGGGCCGGGCAAATCCCAGCTCCCCTAGGGCATATACCGCCGTTCTTGAGGAGACAAAATACCATCTTAGCAGATGCCACCCTAGCAACCCGCATTGCTCTGACCGGTACCCCATTTGCTCGCGGTCTTGGCGATGGGCCTGTCCCTATCCCCGTTCCTGTGCCTGCGCCGGAACGTGGCGTCCTGATGGAGCGCTTCGCATCCCGAATCGAAGCGGATAGAGAAGCAGCAGCGCAGAGAGAAGAGCAAGCCGCGGGTGGAGAACCAGCCGACACGCCAGATTATCTCTGGGAATTTCGCGACGTCGACGAGGACGGCAACTCGATCAGCTCCCGCTCCCCTACCCCTGGTCCTTCCCCTCCCCATTCCCCTTCCGACTCTTTGGTATTTCCCACCTTTAGCGCCGACGGCGTGCTGTCCGATGCCGAGTTCGCCTTGCTGTTTCCCGAGCTCTCGTCTCTCCCCGAGCATCATCTAGACCCGTCCGACATGGCGGAGCCCGAGGACGGCCGGCGCCGCCGCCACGTCACCAACGAGGACGTGTCCCTGTTCGGGGACATACGGGGGCTCCTCCGGACGCACGCGGACGCGGACGGCAACCCGGTGCTCCTCGACCTCGCGTGCCTGATCTGCATCATGCACTACCTGGAGGTGCCCCCGCCGGTGGCGCCGAGGCGGCCCGCCTACCTCGGGGGCGACCCCGAGTTCCTGCAGGTGCTCCCCTGCGGCCACGTGCTCGGCGGCCGGTGCTACGCCCGGTGGGACGCCGTCAACGTCGAGCGGAACGCCAGGCCGCACTGCCCCATCTGCCGGTTCGTCATGGTGCACCCGGGCTGCCAGCACCGCATCTCCGTCCAGGCCGGCGTCGGCGAGCGAGAGATCCCCCTGACGGTTCCCGAGGGCGGACAGATCGCAGACAGGTGCTCGCACTGCGACCCCAACAAGCCCGAGGGAAGTTGGTAATTGAGCCTTGGCGAAACCTCGCGATGATAATGTCGGCCGTATATTAGCGGCGGCAGACAGGATGGTTTCCAGGAGAACGCCAGCGAGTCGATAATAGGAGTCGGGGAGCGAAGACGAAGCATAGGTGAGCATCCCCGAAGGCTACTTAGCACTGACATTGCATATGTATAGGCCAGCGGGTGCCACACGAACCTAAGGTAAGCCAATGCTTGATAACAAGTGACGCCTTAGTCCATGCTAGCGAACTCATATAAGGGGTGGCGGGTTACAGTACTATGTAAGTACCTTAGATTGATATAGTACCTAGATCGCCACTGAATAAAATACAAAAAAAGGTTGAAAATAAGAGTGTCAATTTTTTAATTATATGTCAAACTCAAATAACTACTGGAGCGTCTTTATTTCGAATATTCCAACCTATATTGAGATCGTGCGGTGCTGTTAGTCTTATATTCTGGAAGCAGCAGGAATTAAACAAAGGTAGCAGATATAATAAAGAGCTTGTTAGGTACAATAGGACAATCAGATGCAAAGTTACAAATGCAGTTCATGGTGGTTATGCGTTAAATGTTCAGTCCAACACGCTTTTCGAAACAGTTCACTACGAAGGGACTGTTCTATTAAATTCTGAAATATAAAAGGTAGATGGTACGCTAATGCTTTACATCTTCCCGACCTTCTTCTTGCCACCCCTGGGTTTCTCTATTCGCCTTCGAAGTGACTAGACTCAGTCCCGTAACCATGTTAGTGCCAAGTTAGTTCGAGTTGGTAGTCAACCAAGGGTTGAAGTGCCGATTGTACCGGTGTGCCCCTTCTGGAGGCGGACTCTCCCGCCGTATTCCGGAGAACGTGCAGCTGTACTCTTGGAGTTCTAGGCAGTACGGCGTCGGGGTGGCCACATCTCCAGCGTCGCTGTCCCAGTCCGAGAAGTATTCCAGCGGATCCTCGCCGTAAGCCTTGAGCCCGTTCCTATTGGTGAACTCCCAAAACGTTGTCTCGGCTTTGGCCAACTCGGCGTTATCCACCTGCCAGTAGTATGTCTCGTCACTAAAGGGTTCTAGTTTCCGCCAGGTCCAGTATGTTTTCTCCTGGCTATCCTTGAATTCTCCCTCGTCTCCTTCGTCTGGACTTCCCTCTCCGTCCGATTTAATCTCCTTGAGGTCAGTGTTGTAGTACGCGTGTTTGAACTTATTTAGTTTCGAGTCGAAGTAGGCTGCTGTGCTACATGTGCGATGGTCGTAAATAGATGCTTCCGTCCTTATTTCGTACCGGCTATTGTGAGGAATGGGTTCACCATCGGCGCCGATGATGACAGATGAAGCCATGTTGACAAAGGGAAGAATGCGTTCTTGCGGTAAGAAAAGAGTGGACTCATCGTTGTCGCTCCGAATCGTAATTGAAGCTAGCTCGAGGTTTGGCGTGCCTCTCAGCTGGACTAGATCTGGGACGGTTACTTTACACATGAAAAAAGTAAGGTGTCGTAGCCGTCTGGAATGTCGTCTGCAGAAGCGGCCGAGCATGCTGCTTGGTAACTGAATACCTCCCAGCTGTAGGGAAGTCAAATGTGGCCATTGATACCAGAGAAGGACGTCCTCTACCAACTCTCGCCCGGACTTAGGTGATGTCCTCTCGAAACACAGCGACAGATTTCTCAGTTCTTCTGCTTTACTCAAGAAATGTACTACAGTGTCAAGGTCTCCCTTCTCGAAATGGCTAATGCATAGGTCGATCGACGTGAGCGCGCTGAAGGCATGGGGGGCTTCAGGGTTTAGATTGAAAAGGCTCGAGTCGGGCCTCTCATCTGCCCAGTACAGGGATTTAATTCTGGGCTGCTGTATTAATATTGGTATCATGAATCTAAAGAAGCCCTTATTACCGCCAATAATCTGCGAATTCTCGTTGACGATATATAGATCGGCTTGTAATGGATATCCTTCGTAATGAAACACTCGGTCACCCGGCATAGCGCATGAAATGAACATTTTTAAATTCGGCATTCGGTCCAGAGCGGCCGTGAAGTATTCCAGGAAAGATTCGATGATGAAAACTCGCCTTATCGTGCTGAAGGGCATTCTCGGCAACCAGAACAACTCCGTGTCGTCTACAGCCCTAGTCATGAGTTGTGTTATAGAACGTAAGTCACGACCCATGGAACCATGTTGAGGATTCCACATTTCGAGATTGAGCTCATGCCAAACTAGCTGCTGCACGTGTTGGGCAAGATGGGGAGTTGCAGAGATCCGTCCAAGTCTATAGGCATCTTCCCTGAGACGAGAGATGCTGATCCGGCGAAATATAAGAGATGTTACGTGGTATTCCCAGCCCCGGCATGTGAGACGCAAGGCTTTCCAGTCCCTCTTCGAAAGCGTTTCATCTGATATAACTTGAAGGAATAATTCGAGAGGAAAGTCGGTCAGAGTAATAGCAGGTGCCATTGCAGCCGCGTTAAGGATATCCTTTGCAAAATGCTCACAGGTTGTAAAATCACTAAGTATCGGTTGATTTTCTTAAGTAGATCTAAGGTAATCAGAGAAACGTACACTATGGGTTGAATCGGAGTGCATATTACCATTACTAGGTCTAGTCTGAGGCGACTGGTTTATATGTAGAGATTGGGGAGAAGTAAGGGGGGGGCTGGATACTTATCATACAAGATCAACCCGCAAACCCAAGGTGATGAATAGGCAATGGGTTGGGCTTCACCTGATGAGGTGGGCAGCTACGTTGACTTTCAACCAGTTAGCCTGGCTTGGTGGTTTCTTTCGACAATCAACTACCATAGATTGACTCATAGAGATGCGCTGTACATTTATAGATCTAGTCAAAGGAGACACCTACGTGTAATTTCTGAGATATTTGCATATTTCCATGAATCAGCGACTCTTCCATACACAGGGTTTCTGTTATGTACGAGCTTACTCATACTCACTATCTATGAAAAGAGCAAGCGTTGACAGCGTTAAGCGATATGTATTATGAAATAACAGACAACTCATCAAAACTTGAGAGCCATACTCCAACCTTACTTACCGTAGCATACCTTAGTAATTCGAATGAGAGGAACCATACTTGGTTGAAAGGACCACAACGGCGGAGTGTTTGGACTTGGGTTGGAGCGTGATGTGGAGTTCTTTGCTACCCCTTTTACCATTTAATGAATACGAGAGAATAGACATATAAAAAATGAAGAGCCTATACTAGTAAGAGAGATGTGGGATTAGACTCGTCTCATGGACTAGGTACATTGCGGTAAGGGAGGCCTTGCTGCAAGTTTGTGTCTTGGCGTTTAAGGGTTGGGAGGCGACGTAGACGTCTCGAAAGCGACGGCGCTCTATTATCTCAAAATAATCTTTCCCGGGGTCATTGAGAAGGCTACATATTCTAAAACCTGTACTACATAGAACTTAGTATGAGCTAGGCAGACAGCGACGCCGATGTTACCTGCATGTTCAGAAACGATTGCACCCCTTGATCTTGACCACATTACGACACCACGAAACACTAACGAAATGTATGGGTAGAATAGCTACGCCGCCTCACACCCGCAGCAAATTAATTAACCAAGGCTTCTTAAATTATGTAATCTTCTCAAATGGCATTCGTTTTATCGTTAATTCGCTTGAGACTCCCATGCTCTTCGTAGAAATCCGACCCTCTTCTTGTAGGGTACTTACCATTTATATTCCTGAGCAAGGCCTTTTGTTCACTTCCTACTTCTTCTAGGCACGGAAACGAACGAACGAAATCGGCTTTAACATACAGCAAGTCCGGTACACTGCATCTACTTGCCTTCGGATAAAGATATTTTACCACTTCCCGCAATGGTGTTTTCCACATTGACCACCATCACCACCACCAACCCCTCCGTATACCCCTTGACGACAACCTTCACGCCGCCACCTGGTTGTCAGACTCTGTTTTTGGATGCATGCTACGACGTAAGCGACTGCACGGCCACGCGTCCATCTACGGTATGTCCACGCGGGACTGAAGAGATCAGCGATCTAGGAGGTCCGGCCTGCTACCCGCACACCAGTGTCAATCAGTACGGAAGCTATAACGGATACTACATTACCTACTCCCCAGGCCTGGTATGTCCGATAGGCATGATGACGGCGGCGAGTGCGATTTCGCCCGACGGGGTGTGGTGTTGTCCTACCGGTCTAACATGGGCCGCCAATGCACCCTGGTGCACTACCAGGCTGACGGAGGGCGTTTTCATTTCCCCCGCAAGAGACTGCAACACCGCCGGTCCTACTATCACATTTGGAGCTGCCGCTGGCACCGAGACTTTCGTCACGGACTCCCTGAACGACGGGTCGTATGTAAGCATCATGCTTGCAGCTAGCGAAATAGTGGTCACGGCCATGGCCGTGGGCATTTTCCTCGCAGGCCAGACCATGGCCGCTACCGCTGCTTCTACCAATCCAGTAGCGGCTGAGTCCAGTAATAGACAATCGAGTACCGGTATTACAGGTGCCACGGCGAGAGGTATCGTAGGAGGCGTCGTAGCAGGTATAGGACTACTTCTTTTCTTCGCTTTCTGGTGGCGTAAGCGAAGTCGCCAAAAACGAGAGCGAATTAACGGCCAGGCGGGGAGCGTCGAGGAGGTACATTACGCTCCTGACCAGTCGCACAGCTTCGAGAAGCCGGAGTTGGACGCTTCGGCGAGCGCGACGCGGAACGAGCTCGAAGGAAGCCTAGGCAAGAGTCGGGACGGCGGGGCCGGCATCTACGTGCGGAAGCCGGAGCTAGAGGGCACTCCGGGGACAAGTGGGGCGGACGGGACCGTGTATGTTCTTAGCAAAGCAGAGCTGGAGGCGTCACAAAAGACGGTGATCGCAGAGCTAGAAGCCATTTCCGTATCCAGACTGAGGGGGGGAAGGGGACCCGTTGCCGCAAGCTCCTGGTAAGTAGCAACAGCAGAGCAGCCACATTTAGGTCGCTTGCAGAGGGATCTTGCAGGCGAAAGGCGTTAAGGAGTACATTTTCAAACGTCTTGGCGACGTTTTTTCTCGGCCAATCAAGTTCTCTTCCTAGGTACCTAGGTACCCCTTCTTGGTGATTTCTCGGAACGGATTAGCTCACAATGCCGAAACGACGCCATGTAAGCATCTACATCTTGTCGTTTAGGGCAGCTCCCTTTCCGCATATTTCTGGGCCGGTCGACGAGACATTCATTAACACGGATTCAATCATCGCATAGAAGATGCACATGTCAGATTCGCAGGCTGACTCCCGCTCAGCCTGGGCGGGTATCGCAGAATTAGCCCATTTCGGAAGACTTCAGTCCGGTCCCAGAAGAAGTCTGGCTGACTCAGGCCTCCTGAACCGGTTTTGTGTTTAACGTCGCCGAGCCTGCGACAGGAAATGCAAGCGCCTCGAGGCCGCTGCTCGCAGATTCCCCTTCGAGTCCGAGTGCACATAGCTTAAAGCTTGCGATTTCGTCGAGTCGTTAGAGATTGCAGGTGTACAGACAGCATGTTCTAGGTATGAGTGTTATAAATCCTTCTTTCATCACCAACGGCCATTGATTATTGTCTCATACACTAGGTTCGTGCCTCTCTAGACATCATAAGCGTACAAGGCGAAGAACAAGGTTATATTAAGGCTAAAGTATTGTGACTGATAGCTTTGGCCGTACCGCCTGGCCACGGCGATGACCCTTCCGGCCTGTCTCTGGCCAGTGCATCTGTAGTTCTTCCAGTGATTATTGAAGGCGTCATCACAGTGGCCAGGCAGCACGGCCAAACCCACCTGTCCCAGTATCACACGTAGATCGCCGCCCAGGTACGATGAGGTCCCTTGAAGTTAGGCTTTGCAGACCAACGACTTTCGCCCCCTTTTCTGCAGCTGAGCCTCTGCGTAGTTCATGCGAATCGCATCTCGTAAGATCCTGAGACATGACATGCTGTTCGGTCCCTCTAGCAGGGCGTCGCAGCAACCACGCAACGTGTGATTGATTGTTGTTACGTTGTATCGGAGCTTCAGCGCTAGAGAGGTCAGTCGCATCTCGTGCGATTGCTGCGATGCCGCGCTAGACGGTCGAGGTGAGGCGTTGGAAGATATCGGAGACACCTTGAGGGACCCAAGTTCTCCGGGTTACTCCCATAGCTATTACGCCGTGGCTGTTAAGAACTGTCTATGACAGCGGCGAGTGGCGGGTTTATTATGTTGTTGAGAATCATCCATGCAGAAATTGGGATCTTGAAGGTAAGGTGTTGTCCAACACGGTGTACCGTAAAATTGGCTCGACCTCCCATCACGGGAGCTAAGCTCTAGGCGAGCCCTTGACCAAAAAACTAACCGAACTTCTTTAAGTTACCTGAGGTGTCGCAAGGAAAAATCCGTAGCGGATAGGTAATCATCGATTCTCCATCTACCTCCTCGGCTAGCGACGAGACCTAGAGAACAGACATCATATTCGTTAGTCCACTGTTATACCTCACGTTTTCCAGCAAGATATATAAGCTACTTCAAAACGAAAGTGGAAGCTGTGAAGAGAGAAATTACCTGTATCTGGGGGGGTGTATCGCAGTTCAGACAGTCGGAAGTCTAGACCGGCTGACCGTGGCTCATCTCAGCCGTGATCTAGTCAGTCCTCGTTCTCCCGGCAAACCTCAAGGTCGCCGTATGGCTAACAGCCATCCGGACAAAGTCTCGGTTGGGATCGAACGTTGTGAATTCGACCAAAACACCGTCTTTGGGTCCCATTTACCCCCCACCCCCATGCGTTTGGGGGTGGAGAGCTTCAAATTTGGCCAAGGGATCAAAGGGGGACACACACACGCAATCGATATTGGTGCCGACCATATTTGAGGGTCTCAGCGAGTATAGACCGGTTGTGCCGCGTCGGTGTATAGAAGCCAGTATATAAGAGCGCTGCTCCCATATCAAGTTGCAATGGCAGTATTCCGGCGCCCCTAGAGGAGGTATGCAGGGCCATTTCATAAACTTTTATCGAGTTTACTGTCGCCTCTGGCCACATTTGTATGATTGGGTCTATTGAATCCATCTCGAGTCTCTTTGAACGGGAGCTTGGAGACACTTCGGCCGAGAACGTTGACGACTCAGTGAGTTGGCCAGTTCTCTCTCGGTGACCAGCTAAACATAGAACATTAGCTAGATTATTCGGATGCTGATTGTTTTTCCAGTCAATAAAGAAGGAAGTAAGGATACTTACAAAGCATTCTGCCTGTCTAATTGGCGGTAGCCTCTTGCTTCGGCAGAATATCCAAGACATAGGCCCACATAGTGGACGAAGAAGGTGCTGTCGCCGTAATAGACACAGTCGCCTTAGTGGACGAAATCACCTTGCTGGGTGCTGTCGCTTTCCTAGACGCAGAAAGGCGCTGTCGCCCTACTAGGCGCAGTCTCCATATTGGACGCAATTGCCCCAATGGAGGTAGCCACCTTGCTGGACGAGGTCGCCCTAGTGGATAGAATAGATGTGGCAAGGGCAACAGTGCTAGGAGCGGTGAGCCCTAGTAGACTTGGTAGGTACCTAGGTAGGTAGTATTGGAACTCGGCAGATGTCTCTGCAATAGTGAATAGGCGTGTTAGAATAGTAAGAAAGGAATACTAGCTTGAACGTACGTACCTCTAAGCTTTTAGACAGGCAAACAATTCAACGTCTAAGCGCAAAAGTGCAACGTCTGAGCGCAACGTCTAACTATAACGTCTAACTATAACGTCTAAGCGCAACGTCTAATTGCTCCTCTGTCGTTACACAGACGTGTCTGTTCTAGAAGATGCGTTAGATAAATACTACGTTTTCACCTTTACGTATTACGTTTCAAGAAATATCACTTACCAGTTCGTCTTTGTCGTCCATTGAAGAGCCATAGAAGGTTAGAAAACTAAATGGCCAAAGCGCGTATGAAGGATGGATAGCAGGTGGCCTGCGAGGGGATGCTGTTGAGGATGCTGTGGAGGTAAACAAGAGTTTCGAAGCGAGATAGACGAGATTGCGAGGTTAAATGCTACAGGCTAGGAGAGCAACGCGGGTCTGTAAAAAAAAAAAATCAGTAACTTAGGTACCTAGGTACCAGGCAACCCACGAAATCACCTCCGATCAACGGCCAACCTTTAAAGATCATAGGTACATAGAAACGTGGGCGGATCACGACAGCAACGAGTACCCAGCAACATACCACCAGCTGTGATGCAACAGCAATGTACCGAAACAGGTACCTAATGGACAGACGGGTCTCTGCAAGAACAAGGGCTAGCACATAGCAGTTTAGAAAATAACAATAATGCATAGAGGACTACCACGCTTACTCAGATATTTGCCTTGTCTGCCATAACTCAAGCCGGATGACAAGGACGAACCCATTACCTGATATCACCACTTCTAGAGCATTTTGGGCACCGAATGGACAAGATCAAAGTGAAACATGTCGAAAAGATGATATCTGTTTGTTACATAGCTGGAATCAAGATTCCAAGAACTGTATATTAGGACTACGTAGCATACAAGACGTGCAGGCGTTTATCACTATGATCACGTTTACTGAAAATAAACGGCCAATGAGCTGACGTTATGTGTATTAGGTGAGTACCCAGCTATTATGAGTGAAGGGGAAAACCCTGCTTTATTACACATCCACGCTAAGTCTCCATGTACTATCCCTTGACCCTTCATTTCAACCTCATCGTCTCAGTCCGATTTCATCGTAAGCCTAAGCCTATGCCTGAAACTAGAACTCGGCTCCCTCGAATTTCTTCGACCTTCTCGCGGACGAAGCCGCGGCCCGGGCTTGTATGTGTTGGCCTGGCGTCTGCTGGTGTTGCAGCTGTCGAAAAGGCGTTTTCCGGGCCTGGGATTTGATGCGGTATCTGTTGAAGAGGTGTCTGCCGATGTAGTGCAGGTTATAGAAAATGCCCCATCAAAACTTGCTGACAAGAGGGTTCAACGAGCTTTGAAAGTGAACACATGTCGATGAAACCGATGTCCTTCGTGACGACGATGCGGCTGATGTTTGCCGCTTTCTTCTCGTTCTCAATAGTATAGCGTGGGTATCATCAACCCGTAATCGAGGATCGATAGTAGATAGAGGCTCGCCAGATATTTGCATATTTTGTGACAATGCGGCGTCGAACTCCACTGGTGAATGTGCGGTGTCGATTCTCGTCAATAGGGACATGGTCAACATCTCGCTGCCCCACGCCAAACCTGCCAGCGAACTGCCTGAACTACCCACATGGGATGGCTCGCTGGCAGATTCGGCCTAAGGCAGCGAGGTATCGAGTGCTCGGGGATTCTAGGATGGTGCACCTTGACATAGACCCTCGGAAAGCCTAGCCACGTACTGCTGTACGGCCGATTATAACGCATAGATGGTGAGGTTGATGAGATAGATATTTCGGGTTGCAGAGAGAATTGTGTGGTTTAATTCCAAGAAAACTTATTTTCGCGTGCGTGTGTGTTCGGAAGTTGCACGAAACATTGTTAACGTGCTCTTCGACTTGCCCATGCCGGTGAAAGATGTAACCACAGGAAACACTTGCTGGTTGAAACAAGTATATGCTCTAGTAGTTTGCTCACTGTTAGCCAACTTGAAGTGTTAGAGTTGGGGCATCTGAATGTTGGGCTCTAAGGGACGTAAGGGTAGATAGGGATAAAGAGAGATACCAACCTAACCAACATGATAAGTCTGGTTATTGCACACCACCGTTGCACAGGTCGTGGTGTCTTCTTTATATACTGGCACCTCCTATACATAGGAGGTCCCACAGAGACGAGGATATGCAAACATAAAATCCGACCGGCCTATGTGAAGGGTGTGCTCGGGATGTGGAATAGAGGCGTCTGACACGTCCAAAAATGTATTCTTGAAGGTCCTCTGGGGCCCTTACAGGGACTTGTCGGAAAATCCTGGCCATCGCTGCGCAAGGCATGAATTTTGGTAGGCCAAGAACCGGCAGCGGTGTTCGGGGAGGACACGTCCTTGTGGAGAATGGTGAACAAAGGATTAGATGGCCCAAGTGACAGTGAAGAGCGTATGCTGCTCTTGACGAATAACTTCTTGGGTGGTGTTCTTAAGACTGCCATGACCTCCAGGGGCATTCCCGTTCCTGGGAAAGACAAAGCTGTTTGCTGCTTCGGCCAAATTTCTAAGAAGAGTCACCTACACCGCAGTGTCAGCGTATACGGGTCATAAGGGGTCGAGATGCTCTTACCTCCACTCAAGTAAGTTTCTTTGCCATGCCTAACTACGACCATCATCCTCGTAGATGGGTACCAAGGGGATAGAAGGGTAGGCGTAAGCACGAGGCACGGGGGTTGGTCGGACGCGCATTGCACCCGGAGTGACAATCCAGAAATTGCCAACGATGCGTTGCCGACGCAGTGCTGGTAGGCGCTGGTTAACTAGCGAAATCCCCCTGATGAGCAAGAAAGCTGCTGGTAATGGGAGCTCCACGCGCTTGCTGGTCAGTTTTAGCTGCGCCAAAGCTGGCGCTGTCACTTGCGCTCAGCTATGCGTTTGACTTTGAGACGGGGAACTAGTCGATGATGCCATTCGTATTGTAGAGTTTTCGAGACCCATTGCTTTGCCCTTGGTGAAAAAGACATAGTAGAAAGTGCGCTTCCTGCACAGGAACTTTCCGTTCTTTTAGGAATATATCATGCCTTTCCGCTGGTAGGCCTTGCAATGCCAAGTGACTCGAAACCCGAGACCAGTCGGCTCTGATTGGTTACCCAGGGAGTTCCGCTGGGGGTAATACAACTTGAGAGTCCTATAGGGGGCATACAATAGGCCAGGCAATTTCTTGTTGGTGGTGTGGCTTACTGGCAATGCCATTGTGAGTTTGTGACAACATAGCTCGACTTTCCCAAGTGGGTTGGCCCCTCTGTCCACATTTTGGCTGAGGTCAAGTATACGGTTCTTGAACCTCAGTTGGTGGAGCCCTGATGGTGTTGGGAATGGGACCAGAGTTGCGAGGAAAAAGATTAGAACGAAAGTTCGGTTTGGAGGCTGAAGTTTGGAGGCAGGGTGAAACTCGGGGAATCCGGTCGGTGCTTTATAAAACCGGACAGGGCGGGTACTATCCTCGAGATTTGAAGCTGAGTGTCATAGGCGAAGTACTATTCGGGCCCATACCCAATGACCACAGGACCTAGTTTGTGGCCACGATGTCGATGGTGCTGAACTGGTTGTGTCTAATGCTGCCTCGGAGTGCTATAGATCACAACGCGGAGTTGACGTTGAAAAGTTGGGAGTTGGTGTACCGGTGTACCAGTGTTCCACCAGATAGGTTGAGAGCTCCTCGCGCAATCATGGTGTTATTGTCGCATCCGTGACGCTCACATTACGGTGAAATGTAGTAGAGGGAAGAGTGTAGGTTTCTGACGAGTTTCGCGCTGCATTTCACAAGACTGAAAGGTTCTTTGAAGGTCTTGGAAGTAGTGCAGAAACGGCGCATGGTAAAAGTTAAGTTAAGTGTTCTCGGGTTTTCAAAGGATATTTAAAATATTGGCCGTAGAGTTACTAACACTGACTTAGCGTTCTAAGTACGCGACCGTTGCTATGGGTATTAGAACGAGAACGATACAATTAGTTGCAGAGCAACGGCGTTTTTGCAATCACACGCTAAACCTATTCGGCTATTGATTAACGTGATTAACTTTTGCGTTTATTACAGGTATCTTTCCAGGTTTGATTTCACTTGTCTAAACTATATTTTCCGTACCTTTGTAGACGTCAAAGTCCACTCAGAAGTAAGTTGCAAGATCAGAAACTGGCATTAGGTACTATAGCATTTAATGTACCTAGTTACATATAAGGGCATAATAAAATATTTTGTACCTAGGTAAGCATATAGGTATAATTGCTACGCTTTTCGAATCAGACCTTAGAGATCAAACCTTTCCCTATAGGGCTGCATAAATATGTACCTAATACGAAGATATGACTGCGAAGAGAGCCCATACTTTCCTTGATTGTGTGTTGCATTTACCATACCTCCCCTTACTATCTACCTGTTTATGACTTAGGCGTTCACATCCTACTATGAGAACGTTGCCAGTTAAGCAGCTAGCATGATGAAATTAGAACAGATACTCAGATTTCTCGCCGTATTCACAACCCTGGATTTCTTTCTGAAGGCCATTGTAGCAAAAGTTTTTAATGTTACGCATTCTACTGGTTTGCATGTGGCTGATCTCAGATTGGGATCCCATATTTAAGTCGGCCTGCCAGTCGCAGTGATATGCCCCTATCTCCAACATGAAAACTCAAAGCCAAGCACATCTCGACAAGCACGATATGGTGAAAATTTCAGATCTGTTCCCCTATTGCAGTCATATTTCAGTCATATTCCAATCAACTAGTAGAGTAGGCGTGTTATGATGGAGAATGCCTGGCTCTTGTATAGAGGTATAGACCATGAACGTAACGCAATACCGAGTTTGAAGTCTGATCAATCACCCTCAGTACCTAGGTCATAATAATGTGCTTGAAAACATACACAATAGAATTCGGAAATCCTAATATCTCTAAAGTCTACAAGAATATACAAGTATCTTTAATATAGCAGCCCAGTGTTTGCTAGAAAATATATCTAAGCCGAGCAGTCGGTCTTCAGCGTTAGAAAGCATTGCCAATTGATGTTCGTTGAAGAAGGAAGAATTGCTGTTTGATATCATGCGCTAAACCTGATTCGTGTCTTGGCAATGATCCCTACCGACGTCCCCTGGCGGATCGTCGCTCAAGTCATTTCACCGATGTTTGGCCAGAATTGACAAGGACCGCAGACCCCTGTCGCCCTGTTCGAAGATAGAATTCAGGAGAGAGACCGGCGCGATCATTTCCTTCACACATCATCGTCGCCCTTGTTCTCATCCTTCGTCAATTGAGCCACCGCAGTCATTCTTTACGCTGCGATCTCATCACTCTCATTTTTTTCACAGTCATTCTTTATTAGACAAAACAACAATCGAACTTCTGTTTCGCCGATTCTACTCCCCCCCAAATCGATTCGGTCGTGTTCTCGCGTTGCGATTTCGAAGCCCGTGTTTCATTTGCATTTCTCGCTAGATTCCCCCACGATCTGTTCCAGTTTCCCTTCGAGCCATATCGATATCATATTCATCATCATGCGTGCCTTTTTCGCCATCTTTGCCGCCGTTCTGGCTTTCGTTCAGGTCGCTGCTGCTATGCCCCCGGCCTGTCTGTTGGCTGCTCTCGGGTATGTTGATATAAGGATATTGGGCTCGGAGGATTCAAACAGATTTCTTGTCCCGTGTTATCAAGACTAGGGAGCTGATGTGATTATCTCGTATACAGTGTTCAGGATAATCCGACCGACTTGAAGGCAGTCTGCGGCAACCTTCAGCATGCCATCCAGGGAAACCTTACCGAAGCCTGCCACCCGAACATGCTTCCCAAGGCCTACGAGGCTTACTCTTCCAAGTGCTTGGAGGAGGGCATGACTGTTGCCGACCTCCCGACCTCTACCTCTTCTGCGCACTCTAGCACCGGCACTGCTTCTACTACTGGTACTAGCAGCACTGGTGTCGTCTCCGTCTCCGCTTCCGCCACCCCGACTAACAGCGCAACCGGTACCTCTGGCAGCTCTGACACCTCTTCTGCCAGCGCTACGTAAGTGTCTTGCTCCAGTAGTTCAATATGGAAGGTTTGCTAATGGCTGATTTTCTAGTGATTCTAGCACCACTGCTGCACCCACCGACAGCGCTGGCATGGCTACGGGGCCCCAGCCTTTCCTGTTCGCCGCTGCTGCTCTCCTGGCCACGGGATTGACCAGTGTTCTCTTTTTGTAAACGGTGTGCTGAATGATTCGTACCGATAGTCGAGTTGAGGTGCATATTGAGGAGAGGGTGACTACTGTTGGATTATCCGTGGCTTATGATACCCTAATCCACTCGGGCCCGGTTGAACTAGTTAGGATCGTATGCTGGGGAACAGGCAGTAGTCTTAGCCAAGAATATCTGTACAGTTGCAATAAAGTGCTTGTTCTATATACCACTATCTAGTAGCGAGCTAGCCAGTAGTTCGTCTAAGAGCTTGGGTTCTTCATAGAACATATGTGCTTCTTTTGCGAGCAAGAACGCTCTATTTTCCTCCCATTTCAGCCACGTCATGCCTTGCACGAGACAGTCAGTTAGATCGTCAAGTTTCCGTGGCTCCAACTTTTCTTCCGCGCCCTTCGACCTGCGAGTGCCAGTTAGCAGATTGCGGAACCGCTTGAGAGCTTCCTCTATGTCTTGGTTCGCCGGTAGTATGATCTCATCGCTCGCTAACCAGCTGGCGAGGACGCCAATCTTATGTTTCTTGCTGCTCAACTGTGCCTTGGTTTTCTTCGGCGCCTCTTCTTCCGCGACACCCTTAGTAGATCGCCTGCTCCTAGTCTTTGGTGAATCCGCGCCGGTTTCCGTAGCCGGTGGCCAGAATGCCGTGACTCTATCCGGCGCCACAGACAGTATCTCGCCATCCCAATGCCCCAACTCGCGCAGCGTACGCAGCGACGCGTGCAGCATGGCCTCGAGCGTGTTGACGCGTAACGTCCACTCATGAACGCCAGCCCCGCCGCCGCTGCGCCATCGCTGCCGCTCGATCAGCACGTGCGTCGGCTTGAGAGGCAGCAAGTCCTGGCGCACCAGCCGGTCCGCTATGACAGCCAGCGAAGCCGGGCTGAACCTTTCGGGGTCAGGTGCTGCAGCCTCGGATTCGGGCCCCAGCAGCGCGCGCCGCTGCCAGGCGTGCAGATGGACGCGGGGCGGCTGGCGGAAATCCGGGGGCGAGTAGTGCTTGACCGAGCGCGGAGACGCAACCGGCGCTAGGAGGCCGATGCCCAGGTTGCGGATGCCCAGGTCGATGCTCAGGACCAGCGGGTCGCGTCTTGTCGTCGGCTCCGCATGGCGCGCGTCGGCGATGGCGGCGAGTCGATTGATGAGCTCCTTTTTGTTGCCCGAGCTCTTTGCCCCGCACAGGAAGGCGAGCTGCTTTAGTGGTTCGTTCTTAATACTCCGGGGCTTAAGCAGCAGCGTCAGTATCGACGACTGAGCGGTGATGGTTGGCATTACTACCTCCGAGGGTTGACAAAATACGATTTCTCCAAAGCAAATCGAATGTGCTAACCTAGGTTAGTCGGTACAGTGGAATGCTGTGTAACGGCGTAACGGCCTACTACTAGTGAAGAGAGACACTACCTAGTTGGCTATTCGGCCCTAAGCTGTGCTTTTACACAAGATTCATGGGATTAATTCAATTAATCCCATTATTTTCGCATAGATTGAAATATTCTTTGCTGGTTCTTCAGCGATCTAGGTACCTAGTCCTTCGATGCCCCTGTACGCCACACATCGCAATTATCGCATCGATTATGGCCACAATCGGGACAATCCATTTGATATATATATGAATTATTCATACCAGATCTACGCATACACGCACACTAAAACCAGTTAGTAGATATACAATACGTGAATTTTTCATATTTTTCACTCACACAATCCCGTCTCCATGTCGCCTGATTTGTCGTTGATCCCCCCTGAGCTCCACACGATGAACCCCCGCCCGCTTGACTTGTGCTACGAGGCGACTGGTCTACCTTGGGACGACCAACTTCTTGTGCATTCGCGACTTTCGACTGCTTCTTAGCCTTTGGTATCTTCTCTAGGGCGTGGTACGGATGATCGGGAATGGGATGTGTCACGCTCGAAGCATTTGATCTATATTACTGTGGTACCGAAGGAAGACCTGCGACGAGAATTCTTTTTCGAAGAAAAATATCGAAGTCTTGAGTTACCTCGACTGCTTCGCACTAAATCGAGTTCGGTATGAGGTCTTAAGTTATCCGACGATAATCGGCAGTCTAAAGGAATGATATTTTCAGTAGATACGGGGAAGGCAGACAAGAAATTTGCAGCTTATCATCGGCACCCTGCAGCATGGACTCGGCTGTACTGACGAATAGAATAACAATCCCATCCTCTAGCCACTCTAAAGGCTTAAGGCCAACTAGAATTGAGCACGAGCGTTTCGGTCCTGGTTGAGGGGGTAAGGCTTTTCTAGAGCGATGTATCACAATCTTTTCAAGTTATCTCCCCCTTGTGTATCATTCCCTCAGCGCTTTACCAAGTCCATCCGAGCCCTGTTTATATAATTTTCACTCCTGTCCTGCTCTCTTCCCTATATATAATACGCTCGATATCAGCGCCGGGCTGTTTCAAGAGGTAAAGATTCGCACCGCAATGTGATGTGATGATAGCCCAGCTCATAATTTGGTACAGGCCCAATCACAATACACTGAGGACAACGATGTGTGGTACAGCCCTGGCAAGTGGGATAAGACATCGAATTTGGGTTATAATTGCATTGACACTAAGGAGGCCATTTAGTTGGAGATGTACAACCCATAGAGTAACAGTTGTCGCACTCACACAAATCCAAGTCCCGTTGTTCTCCATAGTTAGTAACAACTTCGCGCAAGGGATGAGCGAAATAGAGAGTCGGAGGAACTATGTAGAGATTTATTTCTGAGATGTTGTTACAAGGTCTCATCTGAGGGCTTGGAATAATTATATTCATTTAATAATAAATCGCTTTGGTCCCTGAGGTCCCTAAGGAGAGAAAAAACCTCTCTTTGAAGAAGAGGGGGAAAACAGCTCCTTATACCCGACTTAAGCGCCCGGCATCCGGACTATTAGATAAACCGTATGACAGATGTCTATAGTGATGTGAGAGAAATAGTATAGATAATTTAGATAAATTGTGAAGGGAATTGTCACTTGTCGAGCAGCTCCGAGCGTCGGTCTTGAAATCACAACATCAGAGTGCCGATCATGAGCGCTCATCGCATTATGCCTATGGTGTGAAGAAGACCCCAGACCCTTATAATTATACAATGACCGACAATTTACCAGCTTATGTACCTGTGTCTTTCCCCATTGTTGGTCTCGAGTCCATTCTCAATGTCAATTTCGTCCCTTGGATCGTCCCTATTGTCGTCCCTGCGGTCGTTCCCTTCAATGCCTTGTACGCCAGATATCGCAGGTACTACATCGATTATGGCCACAATCGAGACAATTAAATTGATACATGAATGAATTACCATTCCCTCGTAAACACTGACACTTGAACCAGTTAGTAAAGATATACAGTATGTGAAAATTTATTGTTTTTTACTTACACAATCCCATGTCCAATTCTGATCACTACCTGGTCTATTAGTTGGTTGAGAACTGGACGACGCTTCGGGCCCGTTTTCATCCCCATCCCCATTCTCGTCGCGGTCCCCGTTCCCGGACGAGTTCTTATCTCCAGACTCGTCAGGAGACCGTTCATTCGGGGCTGAGAGCCTTTGCTGCCGATTGCTAGGAGGTGGCTCAGCGCCTCCTCCTCGGGCCGTGCTCACTGTGACATGCACGGGGCGCTTGCGACATTCCGGGTCTGGTAGAGACACCTGGTCTATCTTAGGAGGAGCAACGTCTCGTCTGGCCACAACGGCCGGGCTTTTCTTTCCTTCCGGCTCTTGTTTAGAGATGTGTTGTTGATTCTCGGGACTAGGGAGCTTCTCATCATTACAAGATGGTGAATTCATCTCGTTACATTGACGCTTCGGCCAATTAGTCCAAGATATGGGATAAATATAGGTAGTGTGTTATTTTTTACACTTACACAATACCATCTCCCATTGTGAGAGCATTTCAGAGGCCACCTAGTATTCTCAATAACATCCATAATTCGCGATAACCTTGCGTTAAGTGAAATGTGAGATGGAACACTGAAGAAAGGATCCTTTGAAGCCTTTCCTAGGATGCCTTAGGGGCTGTGAGAAAAAGCTGGATAGGACCCCTCGAATGCTACAGGATGAGCTTATGCTTTTAAATTGCGAAGCGGCTCCGGGTGTTACTGTCCGTGATCGGCGCCCTGCTGGTAACATGCTGTCCAGGTAGACTTGAGTTGAGCCTCTTATCAGAGGATGGCTCCATATTTTCAGAGACCATAGATCTTCGTCATACACGAATATATTCCTTCGAGCTTTGTTACTTACCTTGGGAATTTGTCTATCCTCATAGGAAATGATCCATCGTTGTGGGAAAACTTAGGAGGCATTCCACCTATAGGTACCTTGAGAAGTAGGTACTAAAATTTGCTTCGAGGAGGGCGTGCTACCTCTATTACAACCTGCGGCTTCAGTACTACTATCTATGTTACGCAACATATGTACAGCCTACCGTTTGAGGTACATTCCTAGGTAAGCCGTCGGGTAAAATCACTCGTTACTAACGGCCTCTGGCATATATACAGGGAGGGACCCTCTCTCTGGGACAACGCTGATACCTACCTCGTAACCCCTCATTCGTAGGGCCAGATACCTGACACTGGGCGAACATGATATTTTGGAAGAAATCTGGTGTGCTACCGGATGAAGAAAAGGTATCAGGGGGCGGGCGGGAAAGCGTAGAACCATCTCAGGGCGATATCAATAATCGGCCGTGGAAGTATATCGGCTACAGAGGCTACACAGAGTTTCTCGCATCTGACAATGATCTCCTCATCTTCCGGCAGTTTGGAGAGCTGAACACCCGAATCGCTCTTAGTCTTCAGGATAAAGTCTCGGTACTTGAAGAGGAACTGAAGGCATTAGAGGATCGCTATAGCGCGAAGGAATCTGGCCTCATCAACAATGGGTCCTTCAGAGATGACATGGAGAATCGTCAATTGCTCTTGGACAAAATCGAGAAAGCTCTCAATCACTACAGTATGTGCTGTTTATCTTCTAGTGTCAAATACTAATTAATATTCAGACAAGTTTCTCACCAATCAATCTGGTATGAGGCAATTCAGCAAGGTACCTAGCCGTGACATAAAAAATATCAAACGATGGCACCAAGAATACGACAACAGGGTAATCGACGACGTTGAGCTTAGCTATTTGGATCAAAACGATCTCATTTGTTTGAGCCAAAATGATAAGACCCCTTTACGTCAATTGCTCGACAGCTCACTTCGCCTCAGGACCCTCTCGATATGGCGTGATACCTCCCGTCCAACCATGGGTAGCTCGGGACATGTGAGCTATTTCTCGGACAAGAAGATGAATGCGTTCGTGTCCATGATGATTGTATTCATCGGGACCGCTATGCTGATCATACCAATCTGGATCTTGGAACGTCAAGATGACCTAGAGCGCAAATTGATCGTGATAACTGTTTTCATCTTCATATTTCTCGTGGCCCTATCGTCTGTTATGGCCACGAAACCATTTGAGGCGTTGGGGGCAACAGCAGCGTGAGTCGGCTATATCCTGTCAATGCCCATAGCCGATCTATACATGTTAACAGAGTGGCAGATATGCGGCGGTTCTTATGGTCTTCATCCAGGTTGGTGGTTGATATAGCTACGGTACTGAACGACGGCGGTGATCTCTCCTGACGGGCTGTTTCGAAGGGAGTTTATGGCTACTTGAACACGACAGAGGTTGACGAAAGTTGGCAGGAGAGGGGAGCTCTATTATATAGGTACAAAAGATTTGTCAAATTCATAGCTCTCGTCTAATATTCAAAGTGGTTCGAAGTCTAGTTCCGGATGACAAAGCTACCACCGAGGCAGAGATAAAAATAGGGGCAGTACGTGGGGCCCAGTGCCCCGCAGTACGTCCCCTAACTGCTTAGCCGCACCTAGATTTGTCAAAGATCCTGGCGCATCCTCGGCACGGTGATCTGATCGGTGATCGAGGTTACAGCGCGAAACCCGGTACGGCGGTTGCTTATTGATCACCGTCCAAGCTTCGAGATTTTTTTTTCTTTTTTCTAAGTGCCTTTTAACCTCCTCGTAGCTACCTAACCAATTGGTGACGGTGAATCCTCCATCCACCATCTTAGTAATTGCCCTGCAGAAACCCTTACTTTACTAT
Organism: Hypoxylon cercidicola; assembly: GCA_022578845.1. Taxonomy (NCBI): domain Eukaryota; kingdom Fungi; phylum Ascomycota; class Sordariomycetes; order Xylariales; family Hypoxylaceae; genus Hypoxylon; species Hypoxylon cercidicola. The sequence continues at coordinate 3,056,026 of MU399494.1, read as the reverse complement.
TCCAACTCAGGGTGCTGATACGAGCTGAAACTCCCCACCCTACCCTTCCTTTGTTATCTACCTATCTACAGGGCATTTATTTTTAATTCCGCGTGAGACCCTTCATATAAGACGTCATCCCCTCCCCCCCACCAACGCTCTTCCTCCGTCCGCCGGACTACAATAGCCGGACTACAATAGACAAGTCAATGCGAGCGTTTGGCATATTTGGTCGCATATCGGCTGCTGCGAATTCTGTGACCTGGTCTTCTGCTTCTGCTTCCGCTTCCAGGACGACGACGGCCTCCCTGCGGATAGCGTCCTTATCTAGACACTTCTCCTCTACCCCGCGCATCATGGCTCCCATATCCAAGGAAACCGACTTCCTCGTCATCGGCGGTGGCAGTGGTGGCCTCGGTGCCGCGCGAATGGCCGCTGGCAAGTTTGGCGCCAAAGCCATGATTGTCGAAGCTATGCGTCTCGGCGGCACCTGTGTGAACGTTGGGTGAGTGTGGGGGGGGGGGGGGGGGGGGGGGGGGGGGGGGGGGGGGGGGGGGGGGGGGGGGGGCGGGGGGGGGGGGGGGGGGGGGGGGCGGGGGGGGGGGGGGGGGGTGGGG
>MU399494.1:3010681-3055420 GCA_022578845.1 Hypoxylon cercidicola | reverse complement strand
TTGGGGTTGGCTTTTGTGTCAGTTTTTTTTTTGTGTGTCGCCGGGGTTGCCGGTCCGCTGTTATTCATTGGGTTGGTCAAATATAACCGCGTTGGGTTTTGCTTGCGGGGGTGTCCCCCCCCCCCCCCCCCCCCTCTTTCCCTCGTCGTACCGTAAAGAAGCAATACGGATATGAAACTAACTCCCAGTCCGCCATTAGCTGTGTGCCGAAGAAGGTAACCTTCAACGCGGCGGCGCTCGCCGAGGCCATCCACGACTCCAAGGCGTACGGGTTCTCGGTGCAGGAGACGGCGCCGTTCGACTTCGCGACCTTCAAGAAGAAGCGGGACGCCTACATCAAGCGGCTGAACGGCATCTACGAGCGCAACCTGGCCAACGACAAGGTCGAGTACGTGCACGGCTGGGCGCGGCTGCTGAGCCGGAACGAGGTGGAGATCACGCTCGACGACGGCACCAAGACCACCGTGCGCGCCAACAAGATCCTCATCGCCGTCGGCGGCCAGCCCACCAAGCCCACCGACAAGATCCCCGGCGCCGAGTACGGCATCGACAGCGACGGCTTCTTCGACATCGACACCCTCCCCAAGAAGGTCGCCCTCGTCGGCGCCGGCTACATCGCCGTCGAGTTCGCCGGCATGTTCAACGCCCTCGGTACCGAGACGCACCTCTTCATCCGCCACAAGACCTTCCTGCGGGCCTTCGACCCCATGATCCAGGAGGGCGTCGTGGCCGAGTACGAGCGGCTGGGCGTGCACGTGCACAAGGAGTCCTCGCAGTCGCGCGTCGACAAGGACCCGAGCACCGGCAAGCTGACGCTCCACTACAGGGACGCCGGCGGCGAGGGCAAGCTCGAGGGCCTCGACCACCTGATCTGGGCCATCGGCCGCACGCCCATGACCAAGAACATCGGGCTCGAGGAGGCGGGCGTCCAGTTAGACGACAAGGGCTATATCGTGACGGACGGCTACCAGAACACGTCGGTCGACAACATCTACGCGCTGGGCGACGCGTCGGGGCGCGTGGAGCTGACGCCCGTGGCCATCGCCGCCGGCCGCCGGCTGGCGGAGCGGCTGTACGGGGGCGCGCAGTTCGCGACGGCGCGCATCGACTACACCAACATCCCGTCGGTGGTGTTCTCGCACCCGGAGGTCGGCAGCATCGGGCTGACGGAGCCCGAGGCCGAGGCGCAGTACGGGCGGGAGAACCTCAAGGTGTACAAGACGAGCTTCCCGGCCATGTACTACGCCATGATGGAGCCGGAGGATAAGGGCCCGACGAAATACAAGGTCGTCTGCGCGGGGCCCGAGGAGAAGGTCGTGGGCCTGCACATCATGGGCCTCGGCAGCGGCGAGATGCTCCAGGGCTTCGGCGTCGCCGTCAAGATGGGCGCCACCAAGAAGGACCTCGACTCCTGCATCGCCATCCACCCCACCAGCGCCGAGGAGCTGGTCACCCTGAAATAGGAAGCGCGGCGGCGAGGAGTTGGTGTATAAAGGAAAGAAGAAAAGACATGTTTCAAAAATGAATATAATGAAATATTGAATATATGGGTATTTAGATACGAACACTTATGAAATACATGATAGACATCATACCTTCCAACGCTATGTACATTACACTAGCAATGAGTCCGACTTCATTAGAATTGATAGATTCGTCATGAAATACTGACAGACTCTAGATTAGAATTTGCCGCGAGTAAAAGGGGATAAAAGCTTCGCTGCTACTGTCAGTACCGCGTATGCAAATAGAGCTATGAGAATCGAAAGTATATCTCCATTAACTATACCTATGTTATTACTACACTCAAAGCTAAAGCTACAGCTTGACGTGATGTAAGCACCATTTCGTGAGTTAGAAAGTAACAGCAAGCAACACGACGCGTATGTCGTTGGTATTGGACCCTCCCCTATTCGTTCTCTTCATGAATGCCCACTCTCGCAGAGAATCCTCAAGCTTCACTGAAACAACACGAAAGGGCAAGAATTCGAGTTCAGATTTTCAGTTGGTATTCAGGCATTATAATTGACATATATTGATTCGTATTATCGAAACACCGGCTCCATGCGTTGCTCCAGTGGGTTTTCAAGTAGTGGGTTATCTTGTGTTTCCTCCCCAGCGCCAAGCGGAAAAGCAAGAAGGCATCCCATTTGTGTCCCGTATGTCCAGGATGCAGTACAAGTATGCAACAGATATAAATTAGATAGGAAAGAAAAAAGCGTTGAGCGGAGCCGGCGCGCAATCCAAAATTATTTCAGCCCGGGTTCTTTGTAGTCCCAATGCCGCAATCCCGCTACATATGCGTCCCGGCTGAACAAATTAGAGTCGATACAGTCCTCTTCCAGGACATAGGGGAGTGCAGCGCATCTATCGGAGCAACGGTCTGACCCAATTTGCCTAGAACGAGGGTTTGTTTAGGCCATTATGCCGGTAAGATGTAGCAGGACCAGAATTCCCGTTAGGACTTAACATAGTCGACAGACCCTGACGCTCATCCTGTGACGAGGTGGAGGAGAATGACGAATTTAGAGAAGTGGAAGTACTGTTCATCGTCCCGGAACGTGACAACGATATACTTCCTATGCCTCCCATCGACATCAACGCGTCAGCCCTTTCGAATACGTTCCCGTTAAACGCATTGGCGAATGACGCGCTCTGTGGCGTCGATGGTACGGTCGCCTGCACAGCTGGCCCCAGAGCAGCGCTCTGAGGAGTCATAGGCATTTGCATTTGAGTGCCTGCGGAAGCAGAGGAATAGTGACTAGGCGAGTAGTGATTGGATGCGTCAATCATATTGCCGGCATGTCGAAGGAGGTATGCCCACGGGGAGGTCATGATGAGATGATTAGTCTCTTTCACGCCAATTTGAATGGGTCGCAATCTAGTCCTGATATCTAGTGGAAGCGAAACTTGCTCCATAGAAGACCTCAACCTATTTCCGAACTCAGCCCAAGAGTCGATGAAACTCTTGCAGAGACTCCAGAAGAAAGGGTCCGTCCTGACACCAGGCTCTTTCAACTTGATTACGGACAGACGATCCTTGAGGCGTTCCGTGTCGGCGATAGCAATCGAACATTTTCCAATGAGGCTCCTCCAGCAACGTACAATGGGGTCCGGAGCTCGTTGGATCTCGGCGTTGCGTCTATAGAGGGCAAACTGTTGGTTGATATTTGGGAGAATGCGCATGACCAGGTCTGACGAGTTTTGTAACGACAAATATATCTTTTCGAAGAGGCGTTCGTCCGCAGTAAAGTCGGTAGGATACTTCAGGTCTGGATTCGAAGATGCGAATGACTCGCCGGACCGGGGCGTGGCGGAGGTGATCTGTGCCATTCGGCCAGTACCATTGATATATGGAACTGACATGTCCGTCGCGACGCGGAGGTTGCTGGGATTATGGACAAAAGCTCCCGGCCGTTGCCGACTAGCTAGGCTAGGCCGATCTACCGTAGGTGTCACGGAACTTTCCCGCGAATGGGCCCTAATTGTATCTTCAATTGCTGGTCGATTCATTTCTGGCCGGTAATATCCCTGGTTGAATGCAGGCCCAGAACCGGCCGCGGATATCTCGTTAGCCGTCACACGAAGCTCCATGATACTGTGATAGAGCAGCATCATCATTGTGCGGATGTAACGGGGATCTCCGTTGTCAACGATAGTGTCCATATTGTCCATTAGGAGTGAGCAAATATGGCTGTAGGCGTTGATCAATGTTAGGACAGCTCGCTGAACATTCTCGTTTTCACGTGGGGTGTAGGGGCCATTCTCGGTAGCGAATTCGTGTTTTTGAATCTCCTGCTCCAGTTGCTCGATGTGGAAATTCGTATTATAAAAGACGATCTCGAGGCTCGACCGCTTTGTTGTACCATCGTTGGTGAGTCTAGTAAAAAGCTGTATCATTGGGTGGATCTGGAAGATAGCATAGAGAATACCCTTGGCAGACTCGAGAATAGAGTCGAAGACCTTCGACTCCCGTCTTTGCTCTGGTAAAACGGAGAGGCGTCGTACGTAATTTGGTCGATGGAGTAGTGGTTCAGCCGGACTATTAGGGCTGACGGCGGCTGTTGCATTGGGATTCAAGTGGCCCGTCATGGACGAGCCGTGGCTTAACCCTCGGTAGTGGCTGAATCTGTTGTTCGCTTGACCTTCATCCAAGGTGCCGAGTTCACTTGCCTTTCTAGATACAATGCCCATACGTCGGTTTCGTTCGGATGGCCGCTCTGCTCTCGATGCTTGTAGAAGGGTCTCACTGTTGGAGCGCAATCTCTCATTAGGATTGCCAATAGTGAGCGGCATAACCCCGGGCCGTCGAACCGCTGTGTTCTGTTGAGACAGACCCCGGGCGTGCGATCTGGATGGGATTGGTGGTGGTCGGAGTATGGCCGGGGATCGAGGATCTGATACATCGCTACCATTTACTCGGATGGGAAACCGACCACTAACTACCCTTCTGATAGGCATCCGAGGTGTTTCGATTCCATCGCTAAGCTCATCTCCGCCATTTTCACCCTCCTTCTCTTTTCCATTCATGCTCTGCGACTTCTGCTTTAAGAATTTTTTAATATGCGCCGTGACAGTAAGTTCGGTTATCTCGCTCTTTTCCAGAAATCCTTCGTTGGGGGGACTGCTAGCTTGAACCTGTAGCACCTCCTTGGGGGGGAAGGTTATGTTATTTCCGTCCAGCCTCAGCATTTGTAAAGAGACCATATCAGCTAAGCAAAGTGGAAGCTCCTCTATCCGATTCTTTTGTAGGGCAAGCACCTTAAGCGAATTCAACTTTGCAATCTCGGGAGGTAGCACGCGGATTCTGTTTCTTCCCATATCCAATATTTCGAGAGACTTGATGTCGCAGAGCTGGAACACGGTGAGACAAACGGTTAACAAGTCTAGGAAAGGGGAAATTACCGATAAGGGGAACTCTTTAATTAAGTTGGCCCTCAAATTAAGATAGCGTAGATGTGTACACTCCGAAAACCTGGCCGGCAAGGATGATAGCTTGTTATGAGAAAGCGCCAACCTATATAGAAGTAAGTCATGTCAGCGCTCGCTCAGGTGACAAAACAGCTAAAACGGCAGGAACTTACCTTTCCAATTCATTCTTGATTATGTCTACCACTTCGTCTGGCAGTGCCTGAATGTTTTTCCGGCTGAGGTCAATGGTGACGCCAGGTTTGAGCTCGGTGCTAACACCACTGGCTTCGGCTGCTTGGGTCTCGTTCTCTTGCAGAGCGCTGTTCATGGCCTCCCTAGCAAGAGCAATGACTTGACTAGCAGATAACGGAGCACCTGCAGACAGCATAGAACCAGAACTACTACTAGACATAGTGTATTGCTCGGGTATCGGTGGAGGCGGAGGAGGAGGCATCGCGGTGGCAGGAGGTAACCTTCTCATCCCTTGAGGTAGATTGGGAGGCAGGTTTCTCGAGGTTGACGATTGAGGCGGTATGATGGTAGCGGCCATACCGCCTAACGCGACCTCCATAGCAACAGGTATTTTCCAGGTTACCAGGTTACCAGGTAAAAATATCGTATTCGAATGGGACGGGGTGGATTGTCGAGCAGATCGAGGTTTGCAGGTGTGTGGTGTGTTGACCAGGCGAATCCCTTAGGCAAATAACAATTACAAACTACCTAAGGTAGGTAAATCTATTGTGTAAGAAAGGTCAATCGGAGAAGCAATGCAATTGCGATCATCGTAGTCAGATACGAAATTGACTTGGAAGAAAGGACGAATTCAACAAGCGAAAGTCAAAGGCGCAAAATCGGCTCTTGGCTTGTCCTTTGGCTTCAGGAAAGACGTTGTAGACGCATGGTATCGGACGTAAGAAGAGGTAGAATTGTGAGTAGGGTGAGAGGCGTTTCGACTGTCACTCTTGGCATCGAATGTGAGAGGTTCAAGAGTTTGAAACACGTCCAATGGAAAGGGTGAAGCACCGATGTCGTTGAAGTGTGCAGGAAATCGTATGGAGCCCCCCGTTCCTTGGAGTCTTGGTCCTCCTTAGAGCTCTTTCAGGCGGCCGTTAGGGGGGGACACTGGGGCAGGCACAGCGCGCGGCGCAACCTTTTACGAAGACAAGGGATCAGGGCCTTGGCTGCTTGGGCACCAGAGAGGAAGAAGGAAGGGGTTTCTTTGTCACCAGTGATTGACTATTGAGAGGGGGGTCGACAGCGGCACGGTGGGTGTGGGATATTATATCCACGACACAGGCAGACAGGATGGGAGAGGGGGCGTGTGTGACAACAAAAAGGGGAAAATTGGTGTGGACGAATTAGAAGATAGTGGGGTGGGCGCTTGGGGGGTTCCCCTGTTTGTGAGATGTCTTCACTCGTGGGAGGCTCGAGACCACTGACCCTAGTCTCTTTTTTTTCTCTTCCCAGCTTCCCACCCTGCCACCTAGCAGCCTAGGGCACCTAAGGTATGGATTCAGTAGGGATACCGAATTGGAGCTGTTTGCGTGAATCTTAGCCATACCCATCGCATTGTGAGTGAGTCACATGCATTGGAGACTGCCCTGTTGTGCCATTAAATCTTTTATTTTTCGTCTCAAAATATCAAAATATCTTGATTAGTATGGACGGTATGACGACTTAGCAGGATTTAAAGTTCTCTGTAATCCGTACCTTACAGTTGTGGCACGAGCCGGTCGCTGGGCCGCGGTCAAAGTTGGTCAAGGACGGGCACTAGGGCGTATCACTAGGGCGTGTCACTAAATCTTGCATCCACGGAGGCACGGACCAGGCATTGCCTTATGTAAGATCCAATTAGCCCAGAAGATGCAAGGCACGTTCCATGTTCCCACGCGACAGTGGAGCTTCGACGCGACCAGGCAATCAAGGTTAAGGCAGAAATCGCGACGGAGAGTGGGAGAGCCACTTAGGTACCATGCTGCCATGTAGACTTGCAACGAACCAAGCTACCGAGGTAGTGGAAAGAAAGCGTTATCCAGGTTTATCGTCATACTTCTCCAGAGGCGAAAAGTTAAGACCATCCCACACTCGTAGATGGAATTGAGTTTACACCAACTTGACCTCAATCCCAGATTCCCAATCCTGCCCTTGCTTCTACACTACAATCTGTATTCTACCATCAACGTATAACGCATCTCTCGAAGGGATGGTGCACAGACAACGTCAGCGAGAACTCATTGGACATGCCCAGATACCATCATCCGGCCGTGGTGTGAAGTCCAACCGCGGACCCAGATAACATACCTACATGTCTAATCTGCACCTTTCCTCGAAGGAGCAAGAACAGACTACAGACTATCAACCTTTAGGAATCTAACCGAGATCCTACCAACCTATTTTGAACGGTATTGAAAGAAAATACTCCAAAATGCCTGCTTTAGTTAGGTCCAACTCATTCATCTTCCCGGACCTCGACTTCACACTACGTCGGCAATTCAATAAGGCCAACTTTCGCCCCTTCCAGCGAGAGATCATACAAGCTGCACTAGACGGCAACGATGTCTTTGTGCAAGCAGCAACGTCCTTTGGCAAGAGCTTGTGTTTCCAGCTTCCTGCTGTAGTGGATCAAGGCAGTATGTTCCCGGCATCCAGCTCCGTTTGCTCTTTGTTCCCCGCCTCTATCCCCGTGTTCTAGACTCACACTCGGATATAGTTACCATTGTCGTATCGCCACTGTTGAGTCTCATGATGAACCAGGTGGAGGCTCTCCGGGCTGCCGATATCAACGCCAGCTCGCTGAACAGCAGCACACCTTTACCTGAAAAGGACCGTATCATGAACGACCTCAAAACAGGTCACCCGCGCATCCGTTTGTTATATGTAACACCAGAGCTCTGTGCCCAAGACCGCTTTCGGGACCGGTTGCGGGTGGTCCATGAACAGCGAGAGCTGGCGCGCATCGTTATTGACGAGGCGCACTGCATCTCGGAATGGGGCCACGACTTCCGTAAAGATTTCAAGAGACTTGCTTGGTTTCGAGAATCCTTCCCAAACGTGCCCATCATGTGCCTAACAGCAACCGCCAACGGCCAAGTAAAGGCAGATGTCCTCTCCGTCCTCGGATTAGATGCGGACCCACAGAGACTCAAGATATTTACGATGACGGCCCATCGACCAAATCTCCATCTTGAGATTCGTTACACAAAGGACGAAGATGATTCACGGCTAGAAGATTTTCTCAAGTGGATTCGTAGCGTATATAAACGCAGGGCCGCCAATCAACGGATAAGCGAGCTTACTATCGTAGGAGAGCGTGTCGAAAACGTTCCTGGCATTATCTACACCATTTCACGAGACGAGTGTGAGAGCCTTGCGTCACAACTGAGACAGGAGGGCATCGGAGCTCAGCCATTTCACGCCAGGCTGTCTAAGGAGACCAAGGAGCAAATCCTTTCCAAGTGGATTGCTAACGAACCTGGCTACGATATAATAGTAGCCACGACTGCATTCGGAATGGGCATCGACAAGAACAACGTTCGATTTGTAGTGCACTGGCGAATGCCCAAATCCTTTGAGGGCTACTACCAAGAAGCCGGACGGGCAGGGCGCGACGGCAACGCGGCGTACTGCTTTCTATACTACAGTCGCGAGGACCGAGACCGAGTCAGCAGTCTAATTGTGCGAGACCGCTTACTCCCGAACTCCAATTTCGAAGCCCGCGCCAAAAGCCTACACGCTTTGACGAGATATTGCGAGAGCGTCAATGCCTGCCGCCATGAGTTTATCTGTAATTATTTCGGCGAGAAAGACACCCCGGAGTGCGACTACGCATGCGACTTTCACAAGGACAGCGCCGATCTCAAGCGGCGTTTCGATAAGGGCCTAGCAGACGAGGAGTGGGTCAGCACACAGAGGGAAGAAGGGCGGTTAGAAGTAGATTGGGATGACTGATGTAGAGGAGCTTAACTGGCAGACTGGGCGAATAGGTCCGATTCTGCTGTAGCATTTTACGTCAGTGACTGACGAGAGCTGACCAACGGAGGAACATCGCTGGCACCTCATGCAAGTCATTTTGGGATCCCTCCAATAAGCTTAGCTAACCCCGCATACGTTAAACAAAAGTCCGCAGGTCTGGGAGCTTCGACCACTGGAAGCTCTCCTTTTCACTTAAAAAATTAGGTATCCAATCTACTGCACAGCCTTTCCAAGAGGGTTACAGTTCTGCGCACTGCCGTTGCCAAGCTGTAGCTGTAGCTGTAGCTGCGTCCCAGTGAGAAGTGCCTCAAAAATGTCGGCCCCAACGTCGGTGCACCCTCCGCTTTCTAACCTCCCCGCCCCCGAAGCTCCGGGTAGTAGCCGGCACGCTCCAGCTCCGAATAATGCGACCGGTTCGTCAAGTACGACGAACTCCCCATTCCTCACGCCGCCATTTCAATCCAACACCTCGCGTCCGCACCCGTCGAGCTCCGCCTCGGCATCCCGAAGCGTGACGTCAGCGCCCACGACCGCCGCCGCGACCGCGACCGCAACCGCGACCGCGGGCACCAGCGCCCACCCCCGCGCGGCCATGGACCTGCACCCGACGCTGCCGTCGCGCGCGACGCAGCTGCACGTGGCGGAGGCGCGGGCGGCGCTCGTGGCCTCGATGTCGAACATGCTGGACTCGGAGCTGCAGTCGCGGGCGGCGCTGCTGCACGGGAACGCGGCGGCGCTGGCGAGGCAGGAGCGGGACGTGGCGCGCGGCACCGCGGGCCTGCGGCGGGAGAACGACAAGCTGGAGCGGCTGGCGCGCGACACGGAGCGCAAGATCAAGGAGCTCGGCAACGTGCAGAACTGGGCCGAGGTCCTGGAGCGCGACTTCCTCGTCCTCGAGGAGACGATGCGCATCGTGAAGGGGGGCGGCCGGAGCGGGAGCGGGAGCGACGACGACGGCGACACGTGCAGCGAGTGCAGCAGGAGTACGTGGTCTGGGAGCTATAGCGCCGAGGGGAGCAGGGCCGGCAGTCGGAGGGGGAGTATGAATGGCGGGACCGATGGGGATGCGAAGAAGGATGTTGGAGAGCAAGCGGCGAATGGGAAGTCCGTTGTGAACGGCGCCGTGGGAGGCGATACCCGTAAAGGGGGACACGATACGAAAGTTACCGTGGACGAATCGGTCGCCGCCAGTATCAGCGAAGCTATGGCTACGAATTTACATGACGCCTTCGAGCCGCTGACGCTAGATCCGACTCCCGCTCCCGCCCCGTCTACTACACAGTCGAGAGCGTCCAAGGGCAAGGAGCCGGCAACAGAGGAGATAAGCGATATTGATACTGCTCCTGAGCCGGTGCAATCACCTAATACTTCCCCATCAGACAGCGTGGAAGAACAGATGACGATAGATAACGATTCGAAACCTACGACAACAACAGGATGATGGCAATGGCAGCTTTCTTGGGGGCTGGTTATGTGAATATGATACCAGATACGAGCTTACGACATAACGAAGGGACACGGACGACCTATATGTTCGAGGGAGGGACGTATGAGCAGTGCCATATTATATATAACTACCTGGTGTATATCTTTTTCACTAAGACATAAGCTATCAAGAGATTCACCCCGTTCCGTGCCTACACATATAACGGTATATTAAGCAGGTCCAAATTATAATTATTTTCAACTCTACTCTAGATCTTTCTCAGCTCGCTCGTGTGTAGACCATTACATTATCACCAACCTTCCCATATCTCATCCTTCATCCTTGAAAGTAGCAGAAGTACCTAAAGATAAGACACGTATGCGGCTTCTCTCATGCATCCATCTCCGGGAGCTGGGCCCAGTCCGAGAAGCTTATCATAGCAGGCCGGGGAGCATGACGTGGCGCTTCTTCTTGTACTTGTCGCCGAACTGCTGACGGTAGGCCTTCTCCTTGCCCCAGCCCCAGGTGTACATGTAGTAGCAGCCGATGACGAAGAAGAGCAGCAGGGAGGGGCTGCGGGTGACGAGGAGGATGCCGATCCACGCGACGATCTCGAACATGTAGTTGGGGCAGGTGACGAGGCCGAAGCCGTGGCCGCGGGGCAGCTTGCGGGCGGTCTCGCCGGGCTTGCGGATGTGGGCCAGGTAGTAGTGGACGTCGAAGTTGGCGAGCTCGCCGAAGACGTACAGCGCCATGCCGAGGTAGGAGACGTAGTCGTTGGCCGGGGTGGGCTCGACGAGGGCGGCGGGGGAGAAGGGCGCGTACAGCTCGAGGGCGCCGAGCAGGCCCGCGGCGGCCCAGTAGAAGAAGGAGTTCCGGAAGACGTAGTTGAAGGGCATCGTGTTGGCCGAGAACTTGTGCAGGAACAGCGTCTCCAGCTCCCGCTTGATGAAGTGCAGGATGATCATGGCGAAGCCCGCCTGCTGCGCAAACGACAGCTCTCCCGTGCGGGTGACGGGGGTCGGCACGACGTTTTTGATCAGAGGGTACACGGCCGGGTACAGCTGCTCGCGCACGCCGTAGAAGAATGGGTGAAAGAGCAGCGGCCCGAGGTACTCGAGGAAGTAGACGAGTTGCCAGCCGATCTGGGGGCCTGTCCGGATGCTCCTAATTAGTCAAACGTCGCATTGTATGTTGTGTATACTCAATTGCAAGGAGAGGACAGGAAGAGAGCGTACCGAGGTTCTTGACGAGTAGTTCGCCATTTTTCATAACCGCAGACTGGTCCCGCAGCAGGGACTTCCTGTCCTTGAAGGTCTTCTTCGACACCGGATCGAAGATACCGATCCGGTTGTAGTCGGAGACCTTGGCAGCCTTCGCGATAGCGATCTTCGCATCGTCGATGGTAGCATTGTCCGGGAGCTCGACGGAGGAGGGTAGGCTCTTCAAGCCTTTGCGGGACCGGGCGGTGACTTTTAGGGATAGGCCGGCCATTGTCCGACTTTAATTCGAGCTAACAGACGACAAGCACGGACTCAATCCTACAGGATTCTGTCGAAACGAAGAAGGAATGCCTAGAGGCCTGGTGGCATAAACACGCTAGGGGACAGGTAACGGATTAAGTGTGGTGTTGTTTTGTTGAGACTTTTGTGGGAATTCTATTGAAGTAGAGGCCCGCTCACATTAAAGCTGAACTTGTCGTACTTTACTTTTTTTTCCAAGTCTCACCATGATAAGACAACGCCAATTTGCCGAGGTTCCCGATATTCAAGCATTGCATCACTGTAAGCAGGCCGAAAAAAAGGGGGACATGTTTCGGATGCCTCCTAATGAGAAGCAATCAAATTGATTGAATATTGGTGTAAGTTTATAATATATCATTTTGTCTATACCCATCCATCGCCTTGGTAGCCTTAGACCTCGGGACACTTCGCATGTGGCGTTAGGTACAGCACAAACGGGAGCTTGGCAGCTTGGTCCACCCTACCAGCCTACCCGGGGCAATGGACTTGGGTGCCAATGATGACGCGTATTTACACGCCCAGAACATCAAAGTTTTGACTATGCAGTTAGCCGCTACAAAATACCGCCACTTTTAACTCCAAACACGAAACATGCACTTGTCAAGTATAACCATATAACCCCTCGGCTGTTAGAGCTGAGCGGTTGTAAGGACGGAGCCTTAAGTCGGACAAGTTCTGACCATTCTGACCACTCGTTTGACTTCGAACCTTAACTCGAGGGCTGCCCTTTATAAACGAGGGTCGAGTCGATGGAACTCCCTTCCTTCATCCCTATGAAACTTCATAGACATCCAACATGCCACCGCCCAACACCCCGGAAGAAGGGCTAGTGTCTTCCACTACCACCCTGGCTCTCCGGCCTTTGATTGGCGGTGACGCTCCCCTTGACACCTTAGATCTCCGAAACCTCGATTACGAAGGCAGTGTCGACGAGAACCTGATATGTCCCATATGCCGAGTCCCCTTCGTCTCTCCCATGATCACCGACTGCGACCACGTCTTCTGTCATAAGTGTATCATACAAGCCCACGCTCTAAAGCCCGTCTGTCCCATCGACCGCCTCCCCCTAAAGCTCGTAGGCCAGACACGGCCCGCACCGAAGATCATATATAACCAACTTGACAATCTCCCCGTCCGATGTCCGAATGGCCCACGCGGGTGCGATCGAATAGTTTCCCGCTCCCTAGTCGAGAACCACGTCGCCCGCTATTGTGACAAGAGTCTCGTACCATGCCCCCACCCGTCCTGCGACAAGACGGTGGTGCGGAAGGACACCGGCAAGGGATGCCTCCATTATGAAGTGAAGTGCGAGTACTGCGAGCAGGTGAAACAGAAGGCCGATCTGGAGGAGCATCAAAACAACGAATGCCCGAACCGGAAGACGGAATGCACGCTATGCGGGACGGAGTACGTACGGCACCAGCAGGAAGAACACATGGAGGAGTGCCCCGAAGCCTCCATTCCCTGCGAGTTTGTTCCCTTCGGCTGCCCCCAACACGTCAAGCGCAAGCAGCTGAAGGAGCACGTCCGGACGTGCCAGTACCAGGTGGTCGGGCCCGTGGGGGCACAGCTGGCCGAGCTCCGCGCCGAGGTCAACGCCCTCCAGATCCAGGACCGGCTCAAGGAGCGACGCATCAAGTTCCTCGAGAACCGCGGACATCTCATATCCGCGGCGGGCTCGACGGAGCCCGCAGTGGCGGACTACAGTTTGCCCGCGGTCACGACCCCGACGCACGAGAGCGCGCCCTACGAGTCCCGAGACCAGTATTTCTTATCCCTGTTTGAGACCATGGAGAGCAAGGTCGACCGCCTGGCTGCGGTGCTCAACGAGGTCGACGGCCGCCAGTCGATGATGCTCTTCAACGAGAGCGCGCAGATCAAGGACCAGCTCACGGACGTCCGGAGCACCATGGGCGTGCTCGGCATGCATGTGCGGTGGCTCATGAACTTCCGCCTACAAGAGCGAGGTAGGCTTTGCACCGGCTCGCACAACATGTCCGACTCGTTCTCGGGTGCCCAGGAGAACAACGGCTACCCGGATCTGCCGAGGCGCTCAAGTGACAACTTGCGGGATCACCCACCACGATTATGACGACACGGAATATTTCTTTATATGTTCTATGGTCGCATCGTCGGCGATGCTCTACGTTAAAATGGGAATATCTGCTTACCCCTTTTGGAATGGCTACGAAGGATGGTTTAGTTTTTTATCGGAAAGACATTCGGCTCTCCGGAATACGGTGGCCTCATACAGCATGGTAGTACGGCAATGTGGCGCTGGGATGGTTTTATAAGTCGGTTAACTGTTACTTTTTGATGTGAAATTGACATCTTTGCATGGAAAGCGTACATTTCTTCCTCTGTCTAGGTAATGAGACTATCTGTGTTTGGAAATATCCTCTTCATGGGCTAGTCCACGCGTTATACCCCCATGAGGTTTGCCGAATGCCATATCTACCTTGCAAGCCTGTCTTACCGACTGCTTTCTCCGGACCTAAACATCTCTTATATATTCAACACTCGCCTACGGTGTGCATTGGGATGTTGCTCGCGACGTCCTGGTGGACTTGGCTGCAGGGTCTTGACGGCTTGGCCGGTGATCAGCAGGGCACTTGCAATGGTCAGGAGTTTTGGGGAGAATAGACCAAAGGCCATTGTGGAGAGTATCATTGGCGAAGGTTGTGCTGCTTGTCCTTTTGCGATTTGGGGTCCAGATTGAGAGGTATTGAACTTGTGGTAGTATACCAGGGAAGTTCTCTGGCCAGGGGAACTTCAAGTTTAGTAACGTCGAGTTGAAGAGGTTATATCAAAATGGATACATTTCTCGAAGCCAATTCGCTTACTGCGCTCTCTTCAAAGGGAGATGGTCATGTGTAATACTGTGGTATACAGTGGATCATCATGTATTATGTGTGATAGGAAAGTCATCGTCTCGGATATCTCCCTCAGCAAGCATCATGAAGATCAGGTGAAAGCAGGCTAGCAGAAGACTGATTATCCAAGGGTATCTTCATATATTCAGGCAAGTCGTAAGAAAGTAGTATGGCCAAAGGAGGCGCCGAGGAAAGTTATGAAGAGCTAGGGCTAGTTGAAGACGAAGATGAACTTCGACCACATGTTCAAGCTATGAACCTCCGTACCGAAAAATTGGGAGCTTGACAGGATTTCATAAACATTGCCCTTTTCTAGAATTATGTCCACATGATTCTTGGATGAGTCCTTTGATGATTCATCTTTCCTCCTCTAGTCGCCCAATAAGATACACGTCCCAGGGCATTACCTAGCCACCGGTTATAATCGGCACTAATCCAACCGACGAAATCGGGGTGATCCTGATCAAAGAGAGGGCGCAGAATGGGATCGAATTTAGATTGCAGCTGTAGACGATGGTGCGCGTCGACGTCAACCCCCAATTCCAAGATCCAATCTATGACTTGCTGCAGAACATCGCTGTAGTCTGGGAACCAAAATGAGACCAACGTTCTGAGGGAGATGACGTGACTATGCTTGCTAAGAATGTCAACAGTCTCCGGGGTCGCTTCGAGATAAAATAGCTCGCCATCTGTCTTTATTCGTACCGTGTTTGGTTGATGTTCTGGCTCCGACTTCGGACGCTCTGAGATGAAATACACCTTGAAGACAAGTGCTTTCTCACTCCTAAACCCATCCGTCATTGCCTCATATTTTGTCGTGCTCGCCACTATAGCAAATATTGGGTTCACGCCTTGGTAAAGCAGAAAAGCAATTTCTGCTATAGTGGGTGAGAGCCCGACACACCAGCATTTGATCAAGTTATGAAATGCAAGGCCTGAATTCGGAATAAACTCAACATTAGGTGAAGCTCCGTTATCCAGAAGAACTTCAAGTGTTTTGCAAGTTCGGCGCCATTCATCCACTTGTTCCCTCTCGACATAGCAAAGACTGAAAATGGATGCAGAAGTGCAATAGGCAATCAGCTCAGAGCTGATTGCCCCTTGCCTTGATAGCAGGTATTCGAAGAATTCATGGAAGTGACGCAGCCCAGAGACTAGCGCGATGGTATTTGCAGCATTGTAATGCAATTTTTGGTTGGGAAATAATTCCGCCGAGCATTTCCTCAGTGAATACCTTAATTCCAGGTCGGCAAGTGTGTGACTGGTACTGTCAAGGAACTTGTAGAAGCGCAAAGCATCTTCTTGTGGACCAAGATCAATATATCGTACAATTGAAAAGTCAACATCCTGCAGGACCGACGGGTTAACCTGGGGACGGATGGGAAAGTGTATACGTAAAATGTCCATCGAATAGCCGGGACTGAAATAACGTTCTGGGAGACGGACGCGTTTAAGAAGACCCATATACGTTTGACAATAGGCATCAAAAGGATTAAAAGCGGAGTGCTCCAAGTCCATCTTCCTTTTCAGATATGGACCTTCCAAGAACTCCACGATTGACCGATGTGTGAAATGAACCATGTTTCCTAGTACGTTCGAGAATCTGGACGGGACGCGTGCCTTTCGTAGTTCTAGGAACCCTTTACACACACCATATACTCGTGTCTTAGCCCTGTCCAGTCTCATTTCGGTTTCCCTGGTCGTAAACAACTCGATGACTGAGTCTATTGCGAAATTCCTGTTCTCGGCATATTCTTCTAGGAACGAATGTTGCATCAGGGATACTTGATGATTGTACAGACTGCAGAAACGAGCAAGGGAGAGCATACTATATGCGAGTTTTCGGTTATTGGTGGGAATCGAGTCCGAGAGTTGTTGAAGCACTTGAATGACTCATATTAGTACTTATTGCCGATTGGGAGAAAAGCAGGCAAGTAACGTGTAGATATCATACTCATGGTGCACCTGAAGTATGAAGGGACGCATATAGACATGAAATATAACTTACTGGGTTCAAGCTCAGTTGGAAGGGACTTGATAAGCCTCATCAGATCTCCCATCTGGTCACCATTGTGTAGTCCTTCCTCTACGTGCCGAAGAACTAGCGAAACCCATAAGAAGACACCGTCCGATTCTTCAACAATCGCTTCCTTGAGCCGGGTGATATTATTCACGTCGTTGTAGCTATGGCCATGGCAGTTCATTGAGGCATCGATATCTATCTCACGAAGCCGATCGCTGACAAACTGTCGAATATCAGAGCGTGTAAGTTCATGTAGTCGAAACTTCGGGCAGTCCCGAAATTTATGTTCGAATATTGCCCATTCCCGGCTAGAAATGCATAGCTTTACGTTCTGTGTTTTGTTCGACCATTTGAACAGCTGCCGAATGAGATGTGCGTGATCGCCTTCGAATTCGTCGAGGCCGTCGATGAAAAACATGAATTTATGCTCTGAATCGTCCTGGCTGTCGGCAATAAGCTTCTCGAAAGCTAATTCACATTCGTGGTGTTCAATGTGAACGACTTCTCTGTGCATTGCAGATTCCCACTGTGCTGGGAATGCGAGAGGGATAAGCTCGGGACATTCTGAGAGAAGGCGGTGTAGTAACCCTCGAATGAGACCTTTCGTGTTCTTCTGGAGAGCGGAGCCTGGCTTCCAGAAGAAAAACTCGCCAGAAACGAGTTTCTTGCTGTTTGACCAAACCTTCAGATGACTTTTGGTTTGGGGGTGTTGAGTAAGATATTTCATAAGCGTTGATTTGCCTGAGCCAGGCTTTCCCGTGATATGAAATATCCCGTTGCCTTGTTCTAGCCAAGTAATGAAGCTACTACGAGCTTCCGCCAGGATTTGCCATAACGAATCAGATACTACTCTAGCGTCTGTCGAAGCGGGTGTCTGAGATGATGAATAGTCCGAAGCTGCAATGGACTCGTCGTCCTCCGAGCTAGATGAGACTTGGTCATCATCAATTGGCGATGGCTTGTCCACAAACCACTCAAAACTTGAGTCTGAGTTCTCGCCCGCGCCGTTCTCTGGAACAAATTGGACAGTTCCACAACCAATTTTGGCGAATCTGTATTGGGAGGTCTTGCACTGGGACTTATCCGAAGGTGTGTTATCGTTTACAAAACTGGAGGCTCTGCTTGACCCGATAGAGTTTACTTTGCTGTCGTGTTTTGATAATCGTGAGGTCGTTGCGCAGCTTTGATCATCTCCCGTATCTATATCGTGGCCACTGTGATCTCCCAACTCCTCATCGTTGTCATTGCTGATCTCAGATTGGGATTCGTTGTCAGCATCCATGTCACTATCAAGAGAGGCATCGCTCTCAGCAACGCTCTCAGCTCTACTGTCGAAGATCCAGTCGAAAGTCTTCTTATGGGCCACCTCGATATCTTCGAACCTCGCGTTCATCAATTCAAACCGTACTGAATCTAGAACCCGAGCCTGGCGAACTTTCAGAACGGCATCGTCTGTCAGGCTCAACAGCGACTGGATTTGGCGCAACGCTTCATCACCAAGACAGGAGGTGGTGTTGCCCAGACGCAGAGCCTCCATGTTCCTTGTGAGCGACTGCATGTCATCGCTACTAGCTTGGCCATGACAAATGAGCTTGTCAAGCCGTTCCAATGATTCGGTTCTGCATTAATTCATAGTCAGAAATAGTGCAGACATTATTTATAGCTCCCATCTTACCTCGTTAAGCTAAGAAGCTCCAAGTTCAACTGCTGCCTGCAACGATCTAGCTTTTTCTCCAAGGTATCCTTTTCATCTTCCTTCCGCCAATTGCGCACTGCGGCTTTCATAGCTGCTCGTTTAGACTTGGGGTTCCTAGTCTTCAGCTTATCGAGTAGCTTTTCAAGGTCTCCGGATATGTCCATGCATTGATCAGCGACGTCGAGAAGAGAGCGTTCTTGATCCGATAGAGAACCAGCTTTGGAAGCCTTTAGGCGACCTGCCAGCCGCCGAAGCTCCAGCGTCCTAGTAGAAAGGTCATCGTTGTCTGCGATGGCGCCCGAAGCCGATGAGTGAATATCCTTAGCTGTATAAATAAGCTTAAAGCCGAAATCTACAAAAGTAATCAAGTTGCCGACGAAGCCAATTGCCGCGAATGGATCCATATTGGTTGAAATTGCAACTTGCTAGTCGTGGATAGAGTAAGAGTTGGGAGTAGAGAGGAACCCCTCAGAAAATCGGGATTTCTCCAGCATTTTCTCGCCCCCCCCTCTTAAGCGCCAGCCTGCCTTAGGTGGCATCAGTTACTTTCCCATGAATTAGGTAAGTTTAGCAATTTATGGTGTGTTACGCAAGATCAGCAGTAGGCGTAGGCCGGCTGAGCCAGGGTGCATAAAACCGCCTCGCCTCATAGGCTCTCTAGAAGTGTCACCCTCTTATCAAATGCCTGCTTCGTCCGCCAGGTTCCATGATTACCACCCCAGTGATACGGGGGAATACGAACGATTCTTCCTCAAAATACTCCTTTCATTCATCCCCATATGTTCTCGATTACAAGCTTGAAGAATTTCGATCAAGCTAAAAAGATGAATTCAGCCAGCAGCACAAGTACATGCATTGCCCTAGGCTACCTAACCGGCACAGCCCACTTTACCTCTTGATTGATTTCAGCAGCGACGTTATCCTGGTCCGTTTGCTAAGGCCGACCCGATACGGCACTTTGGGCTGAGACGGGGTGGCCGTAGGCGTGGGCTTAGGAGTCGAGGCTGCCTTGGCCACGGGCTGATTGGGCGGTAGGTTCTGGTCGGAACCCGCTTTCTCGGGCACCTCGTCTGTTGGCGTGGATTTCTGAGACGACGTTCTAGAGTTGCGACTGATTTCTTTCAATGGGGACACATCTCTATCTTCATCTATGGCCTGTCCATTCATCGTCTCGTCTATTTCCTGCTGCGCGGGGGCTTGCTTCTTCTTCGTCTTCTTCATTTTCGACTTTCCCTTATCTATGGGGGGTTTCTCCGAGGCAAGTTCATCACGCTGGGTGTCATCCTCGTATGGCTTAGGCGTAGAGATGGCCTCAGGCTCAGGAACTGCCACGGCATCCAGTTTCTCTGTGTCTGACTTCCGTGGGCGGCCTCTTTTCTTCTTAGGCTTATCCGGCTCCGGCTGCGTCTCAACGGTTTGAACAGTAGAGGTCTGTTCTTGAAGGGCAGTATCTTCGCTCACATGCTGCTTTTTCTTCCGTCCACGCTTCTTCGGTTGGGGCGTTGGCTGAACTTCAGGTATACTGGGCCCCGGAACGTAGGTAGGCGGAGGTGGTTCCGTCGCAGGAATATCAAGGATAAATTCATCGGACCCATGAATTTCGTCCCTAAAAGGCTCGTCGTGGGGATTTGTAATGAGTTCGATATCTTCATCACCTTCATGTGCATTCGGCAAATTAGTGTTTTGCTCGCTGCGCCGGCGTTTGTGGTCTTGTCTAATATCAGAGCCCCAAGGTTCATCTTGGACGAGCTCATCTTCATCTGCTGCATCCTTCGATCGCTTCTTCTCCTTCTTTCTGGGGCCTTTCGGAATGGAATCTCCGTTTGATGCTCCAACTTCATCGAGCACTACGCTTGTCTCCATATGCGTCATATCTCCTGTTGCTTCTTCGGCGTAGCCATGGCCAGCTGCAATGACATCTGGAGAAGAAGTTATCTGTAATATCATTAGCCCAAGTCGCAATCCTTATTTGTATGAGTATACCTACATCTATGACAGTAGAATTTCCAGGCTGAAAATCAGCAGCCGGACTTCTTTCCCACGGGAGTGGTGGGCCAGAAGAAGACGCATAGCGGCTAGGTGTTGGATACGCGATAGTTGTCGCACCACTCGACTTTTGAGTATTGAGAGGGTCGGGGAGGCCAGGATAACTATTCTGTGGCGCGTTGACCTTCTGATACTCAAGCTTCTGCATCGTAGTAAGATTGCTCTGAGCAACGTAGAAGTTTGCCACCGTGGCAGCTTCTTGAGCTACAGAGTCGTGGAGTGAGACCTTCGTCTTCTTTGCTGCGGGTTGCGGTGACGGTTCGACTAGGTTCAGAGCAGGCATCTCATTATGCGTACCAACATTGTGGACAACCTCTTTAGATGCTCCGTCTTCTCCCATGAATATCTCAGCTGCCGCAGGACTCGAAACCACTTTCGAGCCTCTCCTCCGCTTGCCATACGACTTCTCATTCTTCCCTCTCGAGCTCTTCACACTCTTTGCACTCTTTGCACCTTCGGGGCTGCTAGGAACATCCCATGCCCCAGGCGCGCTCTTTCGTGGCGTCGTAATGTAGGATGCACTATCGCTAAAAAGCGAAGGTTGATTCCCCGGCCTACTCAAGACCGCGGGCGAGGTGACACTCGTTGCTGAAGAAGCACTGGGCTTCTTGCCTTTGCCTTTAGCAGGGAGTGAGATCTCACCACTGCTTCCGCTAGCCTTTTGGCTCTGGCGGATGATCTGCTCGATCAGTTCAGACTGCTGAGCTGCTGCCCTGCCCTGCTGCTCGTCGTAGACGCTAGCAAAAAATGACTGGTCCGTGGAGTCGGATGGCTGATTGTGAGCGCCCGATGTCCCGGAACTTGATTCTTTACGATGCGGACTCAATGGCTCTACCTCTGGAGGGTCCATGATATCCTCTCCGGCAGGACTTGGTGGGTTGTCGCCGTCCTCGTCATCGGAATCAGCAATTACCCGGCGATGCACCATTATTTAGTCAATTGACGCGTTTTGACGCGACTCGTGCTAGTGCCTGTAGTATCCAAGTACCGCAAAGGGTAAGAGCTTGTGTTCTCGAGATAGTAAACAGTGGCACAAGCTATCGAAATGCTACTAAAAAAGGAGTAAAGAGTAATAATTGAGTCCAGATCAAAACTTATGAATTGCATCTGAGAATGAAGGGTATCGTCGCTTGGCACCTATCCAGCTGCATGCGAGGGATGTATACATGTGTACATCCCTGTGTGTACCTGCAGATGCTTAAGAGTTCAGTCTTTCTCTTACCTGCATATGTGGGGTTAGCTCATGACCCGTGCAACACTTAAAGTTGCAGTATGCAGTGCAAAAATACATATAATGAACCATAAGAAACGGATCAGATGAATGCAAATATCCACGAAATACTGAGTGGGCAATCAAGACCAATGTTGTTCACAAGAAACCTAGGCCACAACTGGACCTCGGTGTCTGTCTTCATTATAGGTATTTCTTAATCAACAATGTACAGCTCGAATAATCAACGATCCCAAGTATAATGTATGAGCCCTCCTTAAGAGAACAAGACAGGCCACTAGCCCCTGACCCGTCGTCTTTTGTTAGCTTCTCCTGCTAGCTCATCCACGTCGTCCTCCGCTGCGTTGACCTCGAGGCCTGCTGCGCTCATGCTGCGACTCATTGACGGTGGGACACCCGTCGGCGGCGGCGCATTACGCTCCACCTCATTGCGAAGATCACCAAGCAACTTCTCCACCTCCCCAAACATGCTGCGAGTATCTTTGACAACCCCATTCTCATCCACCTCGTAGCCTCTATAGTCCTCGCCATCGCCTTCCAGACTAGCACGCCGATTAGACCTCAGGAACGATGGTCCAAATCCTCGATACGGATCTGGGTTGTACATGATGGCATTCGCAAACATGTGCACCAATTCCCTTTCCAACTGAGCGATGTTTACTATACCTCGCGGAGGGACTAGGTCTATTGATATCGGGAGCCACACGTTGGTAGCACTCGGTTCGATATCCGGCATTGTCGCCACGGCCGCAGCGGCCGCTTTGGACCCTGCTGTGATCGCTTTCTGGATGCCTTTTAAATCCTGTGGTCGAAGCACGATCTCGAAATACCCCGGCGCCGTCTTTGGCTTGACAGGGTGGGCAAACATATTAGCGTGGCGGTGGCTGATAATCTGATCTAGCGCAGATTGGCTGATCTTATTGAACGAGCGTGTCCATAAAACATGTGTGGCGGGAGTTGGAGAAGCTCGATTCGGAGGACTATCCTGCCGCTTGCGTTTGTGCGACGCTTGGTTCAGTCCAGTCTGAGTTTGAGGTAGACTCGACACGCTTTCATCTACGGTTGCCGTATCGCCAATTTCCTCAAGCCTTTGGGGAGTTGCCGCTTCATTCTTAATGTTGCTTCCAGCAAGATCCGGTTCTGTCGGGGTCTCCTCCGTTTGTGTTTGAGGGGCCATTTTCTGTACCGTGCGTGGCCGACCCCGAGGCCGGCTAGCTGATCCATCCAACTTTGATGCTACCTTATGCAACTCTTTCTTCCTGGCATTGTCAGGAGAAGCCTTTGGTAGCTGGGTCGGCTGAGGAGGAGGACTGAGCGGTTCAAAGAGCGGACTCTCGATATCAAAATAACCACTTATATTCTCCAGGCGGGGTGTTGCAGGAGTTGGTGTTGAAACCCATTTCGTAGCATGCCCTCTCACAATATGAGGGGAACCAGAAACTGGTGTTTGTGACTGGTTTACTAGCGATTGTTGTGTAGAGCGAGTAACGGCTCCTGGAGTCTGCAAAGGGGGCACTTGCGGGCGATGGACTGGTTCGGGAGCATCAGCCGGTTGAGCCTGTTGGTTATATGGAGAGTTATAGGACCTTGATGGTACTTGTGGTTGATTCTGTTGAGGAGCTGGTGTAGCTTGAACAGGCGTCTGGGGAGAATAAGAAGGCCGAGTTGGGCCGGGCGCTTGCGGCCATTGAGTCGGTGGCAAGGGAGGCTTTGCGGAACCGACTGTTGGGTGTGTGGTTGATAACGCTACAGGCGGCCGGACGGGAGTTTGAGTTGGCCCGTGCTGGCCTGGATGTTGGGGAAGAAGTGCCGGTCCTGCAATAGGATCGGGCGAATTCGATGTAGGTACAGAAGCCGGACGTCGTTGCTGGCTTTGCTGCCCTGCGCCATCGGGAGTTGCGTTCAAAGGTAAAGATGGTAGGGAAGGTGGTATTTGACCAGCATTCTGCGGAGGTAAAAGAACTGAAGGAGACGCTGGCGTGGATCCTTGCACGGGAGGGCGAGGTTGCTGAGCATACTGACCAGGAGTCTGTCTTCCGCCTACGTAATTCTGGGCCAAATGAGGATGACCGGTGGAAGTCTGAGCAGGATATATCGGAGGCCGAGCAACACCCGTGCCATACGGAGGGCGGGGAGACGGAACAGGCGTCTGATGGGGAGGCTGGTGTTGCGGCGGTGGTTGTGGAGGTTGATGGGGAGGTGGATGAGAAGGCTGAGGGGAGGGCTGATGGGGAGACTGGTGGGAAGGTTGTTGGAGAGGTTGTTGGAGAGGTTGATGAGGAGGTTGATATGGAGGTTCCCACTTCAAAGCCGGAGCGGGAGTCGGAGTATGGGGTTGATTAGACTGTATTGGTGTAGGGCTTCTACCTTTCGCTATGGCCACAGGCTGTTGGAGACCGTCCGTAGCTGGCGGGTGTGGTGGCACAGACCCTGGCCGTGGGGTATAGCCCTGGACCACCTGGGGATGTTGCAGAACCGAAGGCGCGCCACTTATCGGCCGGCTAGGTTCTTGCGGCCTATTATCAGGGGTGGCATGGCGAGCTTCACTAGGGGGTCGCGCAGTTGGTAGGAGGGGTGAGGGAACTTGAGGCACGGTCTTCCGTTCCTGTGGCGGCTGAGGAGTACGCGGTGGCTCGACTTTCCTCCCAGGGTCCTGAATTCTAGGTGGAATCGGAACTGGTGTTGGTATTGGTGTCGGCGTCGGTACTGGTGCAGGCGCTATTGTCGACGCCGAAGGTGATACTGCGTGAGCTTCCGGCTTCGCAGGTATTGTATCCTTAGTATTGGAAACCCCGTTCTTGCCATGATCCGCATGTTGTTCCTGACCAAGCCTATCATCCCATTCGCCTCGTTCGATCTCGGCAAGTTCATGTTGAATTTCCTCGAACCGCCTCTCGTCCGCCCTGATCTCCCTAATAAGGCCATCTCGGAATCGAAAGTAGAGTTTCTCGACCAAGTTCGGGAGTTTGTCCTTTTGCTCAAGAGCTTCCTGTATGGTAGGTAAGGGTGGACTCGGGAGCTTTCTCTTCCTCGAATTTGGCGACAGACTAGCGCTGTTTCTATCAGCAGCCGCAGCCTCAGCTTCTCGTCTCTTCTCCTCCTTAAGGATCTGGAGGACGAAGTCCTGAAGAGATTCGGGGCTCAGTCGGCTGGCATCATACTCGTCTTGCTCATATATCAAGGGCGTGTGCTTGAGCGTGTCGGAAATGCGACCGAAGGTGCCAATAACGAAGCCGCTTTGAAAGTTTCGGTTGAGCTCTTGGAATAAAGCAAAGGCTTCGAGGAGTGTGTAGGCGGTGGAGTTATGATTCATGCCATAAAATCCACCTCGGCCGTGGTCGAGGGGACCGTCACGTCGCTGTGAAAGGTGAATCGGCGCCACGATCTAGTGTCATGGTCAGCAAATTTGAAGGCGCCTTTCGCAGGCCGATCCGAGGGGAGAAACACGACTTTGACGCGTACTAGAGTATTTAATAGTAAATGCACGAATCGTTCAAAGCAACTCCGACCACTCTAAGGACGAAATGGCGACGATTAAGGCCTATTTTAGATGAGGCTATTCGCGTTTGAATATTTTCACGATTCCTTGTCGTTGGCGACGGATCACGTGATGGGCATAGGCGTGTTCGGAAAACTGCAGATAGCAGTTGTTACAGCGTTATGATTCGTGTGCATCTGAGGGATCGGCCAATGTTGCCAGATGGATGGATGGATTGGGTGGGATAGCGCGGGATCCTGGGGGTTTCGTAAACGAGTGCTTAGTGGTCTGTGCGTAATAATTTCTGTATCTAATCAGCTATATCTAATCAGCTAATCCGATTGCTACTTACACGAGCCCTGTACTTACATTTTACACTCTTACATTACACTCTTCCACTTCTTCCAGATGAGTTCAAGGCCAATCTTCTCAATCATCTCGCTTTTTTCCTTCTTTAAGAGGTACCTATTAATTCTACTCGGCAGTATTATAGAACCATAGGGAGTGGATAGACAACAGGCAGAACCATTTCCACAGTCGACGCTTCTAGATCTATTGCAGGACGTATCGACGAGACAATGTAGGTTGGTCGAGCCTAGGGAGATTTCCATCTGTACCTAGCTATGCTGTATCCCAAATCTACCTTATAATGACATAACTTGAAAAAGACAGGTTACTTTTCCGGCTATGGTGGTATCGTTTGGATGTTTAGCATAACAAAAAAAGACAAATAGCCATGCAGCCTCAAGCCAAACCCTGAACACAAAGGAGTGCTAATCAATCGTAACAGAGTGACTAGCAAACATAGAGAATAGTTGGCAAGGTCTTACCACGAAGCCATTCGAATCACCTATACTAGTTATTCGTCAACTGGCAGCTGATGCCCGGTCCAGATTCAAATATACCTTGAAATATATCAAGCATGACTCTATCGCGTTCCATCTCGTAGTTGGCGAAATACACATATTATTAATCTTCATACCATACTTTGGTCAGATTAGCCTGGTAGCACAAGCCGCCATATCCTCTGCTAGTTTCCTAGAGACAGTCTCTCAGCTTATAGCAATTAGCTGGTCAAACAATTCCCACGAGTCAACTCACCTTAGGTGGTGTTTCATAAACTTCCCATAAGCTTTGCCACTCATATGCTTCAGAAGGATTCCATGGAGATCGTTGGTCTCATCAGTTCGATTATCCTTACCAAATTCTTTTGCTAGAGCCCATCAACAGTGCTTACGTCTTCCAGACGTATATCAAATACCACTAGGCTGTACGAGAAATCCGGGTTAACTAGTCACGTAACTGCATACGTCGAGTTACGAGTCAAGAGAGTTCAGTAATACGGAACCTCTGGAAAGATTGATGGTATTGAAAACTACTCGTATTTGTTAATAATATCCTTGTGTAGGCTATGAGCATTGTGAATTCTCACATAGTCGGGAACTATCTCTACGAAACTCCTACAATACCGTACCTACGCACGCATGCCTCTCTTATCAATGGATGGCATAATGCATGTATGGGTGTCTAATATGATCGAAAGAGCAAAGAGAGTGAACGATAATACTAGACACTCTTACCTATGATCTTACCAATAGGGCATAAGTGGAAATGCGTTCTGGTACTGGGCTTCTCGCATTCTCTGATATCTTAATAACCAACTTGAAAGTTACTGCAACGGGAAGCGGAACATATCCAACCCCCAGAGTTGCACCTTACCGGTGCCGAGCACATATGAAACCACGTACATTGAGTAACGATCTGAAATCGGTACTATCGCTAGCTGCGTCGGCGCTGAGTCATGTGTTACGTGCTGCTTGACGGAGATATCCAATTTCGCGGTTGGCTGACGAAGTTCCACCCTCCGGAGTAGGACCGCCAGGGGTCTGTGATCGAGGGACAGGAGCCGGCTCCCGAAAACTCCTGGTACTGTATTCCCCCGGACCCAGCGGCTGTCGTATAGGGTTCCCATCTGCACAATGATGGTTGATGAGCTAAGGCTGGCTGCCGGGAGCGACGCTGCTGAGATTTGGCCGATGCTTTGTTCCGTTGGACCCGAAGGAAGGGTATGACACAAACAGGCTTCGAATTAACAGAAACGAGAAGAGCGTTTACAAGCGACCTTGTGATCTCTGTAAATCAATGAGGCGCCGCGTACATCCCGAGTTCTCAATATTCTATAGCCTGATAGCTTTCAATTTGATAAGTGCAATTCGCATCTTCGAGGAAGTGACATGTGAATGCGACACGGGATCCAATCCAAGGAGTGCACGTGCCTAAATTTGCTTACATCGATGTCATAGGGGTCGAAGTCACACAACCCAGTAAGACCCATCATGCATCACCGTCGTAAACTCATGTGAGGCATATTTGCTGCTTTTCAGCTTGAAAGTCATTACCTACAGGTAGTGGGGGTGGAAAAGCTTCTAGGTAATTTAATACACGGGCAAAGCTAGAAGTTGGGCGTCAAGGAGAGAAAAAAAAAAGGGGGTGAGGGTCGCAATTTAGTTCCCGCGCGTCAAACCTAAGGATCTTGCATCGGCCGATGAAAATAATACCCCAGAATGATTTTCAGGGCGCTGCAAGAATAAGGGGGTTCCGGTTTGTGAGCCGCATGCTATGCACATTGTGTAGCGCATGAAAGCAAGGGAGATTAAAGTAGCTTCCTTGGGAAAGCTATTTTACCAAGATAGGTTCAGGAACATCGGGAACGTCAAAGCACTTTGTCGAAACAATGATTCGGTAAGGGGGCGCCAATTCATGCGCAGGCCATTCGCACGTGTAAATCGTCGTCCTACAATGCAATGTCAACATTATGCACGAGTATCGTAATTGTTTCCTTTGTCCTATCTGCCTATCTATCAGCCGCGGATGCCATTCCAAGACTACCAGTAACTCAATGGCGAAATGGGTAAGGGCAAAGTAAACTAGGAATGGTACATTAGGACGCTACATCTAGTCGAGTTAGTCCGTTGATTTGGATCATCGTCGAATTCAAAGCGGATGGGATGAGTGATGAGATGGTCCTGAGATCATCACTCTAAGGACCTTAGTAGCTAGGTTAGATGCCAAGAGTTGTAATTATTACCCAAATACCCGTGTGCATCCTCGAGTTAGTGAGGTAATCTCTTTATCCACTTCGTTCAGCTTTTGATTTGAATAGTAGAAAAAGAGTTGCCGACTTGCCCGGATCCGGAGCTGATATCAATATTCCTCGCAACTTTCAGCTCCCTTTTGTCGTGAATGCAGAATGCATTGTGCCTAATAAAACTTGTTTCCCAAGTCAGCAAATCAGCAACCCTCCATAACCTCAGTCAGATACTGGACAGGACAGGCACAGGACAGGCACAGGACAGGCACAGGACAGGCAACAGGGCTTGAAGTTCCACTCGCCTGACCCCCCTTTTTATTTATTTATTCGGTCCCTTTAGTCCACCTGGGCAATTAGTTCATTCGATCCAGTCCATTTTCATAGTCACGTCCCGACTTTCCTGCGACCCGCCTTTCGTTCAACTCTCCCCCACCGCCAACTCCAACGCCAATAATAATAACCACCGGCGTTGCTCAAGCATCCCCCCCCGACATTCCGAGCTGGTTCAACTTTCTGCCACCTTTTCTTCTCTCTCCCCATGTACCAAGACAGCATCAATTTTCTGCCCAAGATGAACCCGACCGACGAGGAACTCGACCGCGACTGGAAGCCAAATGGCCGTCGTCCGCAATCGTGAGTTCCTTGACGTTTGATTGCTTCCATATCTCTGTTCTTGCCATTGCTCGTTCCAAGGCGAGGTTACACCCAATGGACAGATTGTTCGACCAGGAAAGACAACTGACTTTTTTTTCTTTCTCTACAGCACCATCGCCCGCTCTTTTAGCCAAGAGCTGATGGATATTTTCCGAATTGAGAACAGTATTGCCGACCTAGACGAGCAGGTAGACAAGCGGTATGTTTAATTATACTCTCGACCCCCTTAATTTTTCAGTGCTACTTTTTATGTGACCAACGTGTGCTGATGTGAGCTTTTCCACCGGCTAGGAAACAAGTAGTCACAAGCGGTCAAACCGAATTAGAAGCCCTTGAGGCCAGGATCAAGGAGATGGAGGAGCGACTCAAGAGGCAGCAACCCGGACAGACGGGCGGCATGAGCCCCCGGGCTCAACGGCAAGCCATCGGCGACGCCTTCGCCAAGAAGACGGCCCTCGAGAAGGACATAGCGCAGCAGCAGCAGAGATCCCGGCCAGGAACTGCCAAGCAGGCCCAGCAAGCCCCTGGACACGGGGGCGCCATGCCTCCCACTCCCACAGCCAGCGAAGGTGAATACGTGCTCGTCAATCATAGTTCCTCTGCTGCCCGCGCCGCCGATTCCCGAACCTTTACTGACTATGTCTTCGTTCCTAAAGATGGTGGCGACCGTGATAACTAAAAGTCGGCCATTTTTTACAGATTAAACGACCTTTTCCCCTCGTCCGTGAACCTCCCCCGTCTCAACCGGTACGAACTTGGTTCCTCGCTTTGGCCTCCGTCATCCAACTTTGCCTCGCCATCTTTTTTCCCCCTCGCCCCGAGAGGTTGGACGACGTGCGTAATGAAACGACGACCATGACCCTCACGAGCCGAACTTGGACAACCACACAACGTGCCCCCTTGGATTGCTTGGATACCGCACACCAGCCCAGGAGGTTCTGGTCGCAGACGCACCTCGAACTATACTGTGTTTTGCCGGAAAAAAAAGGAGGAGGAGGGGGCAAATGAACCGAATTTTTTCTGGTCTTTCGTGATCCAAATTTTACAGCTTCAAGATATCCCCTCGTTTGAAAGAAAGACGCGACGACACCGCTTTTCCTGTCCCTCTGGCGTTAAAGGCGTCCATCATCCCTTTCTCGTCGACTCGTTTCATCTTAGAAATCATTTAGTAGTACCATGGATGAGGAGGCGGCAGCAGTAGATATTCGAAAGGGGGGCGCGTGTGCGTGTAATGGGCGGAGCGTGGTGCACGCTCAAACGTTTTTTTGGCACGGCAATATGGCTTGATGTCTTTGGGAGGGGGGAGCCTGCTGCCGGAGATGGGCAGCGCGAAGCAAGACTACTTCATGAGTTGGATGCATACATTATCGAGGTTTACTTACCAGATGAGTATTATTGTACATATCTGCCTCTTATCATTTGGAGGAGCACCGTTAATGCGCATTCTTGGATAAAATTATCTCTGCTGACTCGATTCCGTGTCAATGATTATATCACCCTGATCTCTCGTATACAGCCCCAATTCGGTCCCTTCCCGCCCTTGTTATGCTCTGATCTGGCAATTCCTTACACAGGTAACGCAGCTAATTATAAAGTAGTGCAATGGAGAAGTCGAGCGAGTATCAAGACGAGAAATTAAGGGGCTTGCAAACAATCTTAACATCTTCCAAGCGAGATCCGACTCGAGGTTATCGGAACATACGTATTCATCCCAACTTCTCAACGGGATCCTCGTGTAAGACTACCTCTGCAAATGTAATGAGAGCGGTATAGGACTAACTGGGCTATGGCCGCTTGCCTATAGAAACCTTGCGACCGACCAGCTAGAAGAGCCACGAAGGACTAGCTACCAGTAGAATAAAAAGACTACTCGAGGCGTCTCAATATAAGACCACTATCCCGGGACTGTCTGATGAATGCAACTACGGCAAATTCTGTATGTCACGATGGAAGAAGCGAGACACAATAATTCATATGAACTCAGCTTTGATTCATATCTCTCAGAACTATATCCCCTTTTTTTTGGTCCATCTGGACTTCAGAGAAAGCAAGCGCATACACATACATAGGTATCTAGGTGTGCCTAGACATCATCAAGGGCTGCATTGCAGGTAGCTAGACGACGCCCACCGAGGATTGCAGCGAAGAAAATGAACACCAACCCAACTTCGAATGATCCTCATAACGCGAGGCAGCAAAGAGAAACCTCAGACTTCCTTCAGCGACAGCCACCCTTGGGACCAGTTTCCTGCTATTTAGTTGGTAGTGTTCAGGTGCTTATCCGCCATACCGAACTTCTTGTTTGCGATGTCGAAGAAAGCAAATCCGCTCTTGAGGAACACATCGCCAAATATGCCCGCCATTTCGCTGAACTCGCCGAGTGACTGTAGGCCGGCATAGCACGACTCATTGGTAGAGTGGGCATACACGAAATATTCACCAGGCACCGTACCGGTGACCTTGTTGTTATTCTTGTCGCCGAGCTCGTAGATGAAGTCCGGCGGGGTCGAGTTGCAGGGAAGGACCCATCCATACTCTTTGTACGAGTAACTGGCGCCGGGAACGCTGTGGAAATACGTCGAAACGGCCTCGTCTGGGGCGAAGAAGAGGGTAGAACCCGTGTCGATGATGACACTACGCGCCTCGTTGTACTCGTACTTGATGTCTGATCCTCCGATGGCGAAGCCGGTGTTCAGAACAGACCAGAAGCCATCAGTCGTATCTACGTCGACAGACTGGATAGCTGAGGTATGGAGGTTGTCGTCGATGTATCCGAAGTTGAATGATCCTTCGCTGCTGTTGTGGCGCAAGTCGACTGTGAAGACAGGCTGGCTCAAGACTTGGGGCAGGAAGTCGAGAAGGGACTTCTGGGGAGGGAGTGTCTGGATGATGGACGGCCAGGCCAGACCCATAAGGCCAGACATGCCTGCGGTTTCGGTGAACATGTCCGAGACCGATGTTGCCGACTCAATTGTCATGCCGGGGATCGAGAGGTTTCCAAGCGTGAGGGTGTCCTTGTAGCAGATACCTTCCGAGGTAGAAAAGTCGCCATAGATGATAGACCATGTGCAGTTCTGGATCAGGTGGGATGTGGAAGACTTGCTGGGATCCCAAAGAGCCTGTCCTGCCACCTCGTCTTTCTCGGTGTCGGTTGAGAAGATCCAACTGTGGCACTTGTTAGTCCAAACCATCTCATATCGCAGGTATATGGAGTTGTCATACGTGTCGGAGGAGCCAGTGTCAATATCCAGGTTCAACAGCTGCGGGGGCGAACCGATGCCAATGGGGGTGAGCCAGAGGAGATCGCCATCGTGCGAGTCAGCTGGAGTAGAGCCTCCTGGTGTTGGTGTTAGTTATAAATGCCTAAGCCGCATATCGATGGGCAGGTATTGTTTAACTTACCAACTCCGCCAGCGACGGCCTTGTTGTAGGTGGCCTTGTGGGCATCGACAACCTGCTGCAAACCCTCGGGAACGTTAAGCTTGTACTTCTTCAGGGTCTTAAGGTACTCGGTTGGGCCATGCTGAGGCGCATCGGCATTGTGACCAAGAGTAAGAGAGAGAGTCTTGCCAGCCTTGGGGCTAAAGGTGGGAGAGGAAATGACGGTGGTGGAAAGTGAGAGGAAGATGGCTACTGCCACAAGGACACGAGTGAAGAAGGCCATATTGATGTGGACAATTGGCAAACTACCTTAAACGTACCTAAGGTAGTGTGAAAAGTGTGGAAACGAGAGTGGAAGGAAGATTAGAGGGAGAAAATGTAAAGGAACGAAGGTCAGTGGAAAAGAGTGTGAGGAAGTGGACGAAGTGGACGAAGACGAACGAAGACGTGCTGGACGACGTTTGTTGTGCGTTCCAGGTTTTGAGATGGGAGTTGGGAGAGATTAAGTACTTGCTTCTAATCTCAAGGACGCATGGAGACATGTAAGAGGTATGTATATGTACATGTACTTACTGCAGTATGCACCTGACCTTACAGGACGCGACGGTGTACCTACCTCAGATGCTAATGTGATGTGTTGCCTGGGTGACTCCTCGCAGTTGCCAACTTGCCCCTTCTCCAGCTACTCAAACCTTAAACTCCTGAAAATGGCAGGGACTGGCCAGAGTTGATCGTGTTGCCAAGGCGGATATGCGCATATGCCTCTTGAATTTCAGGAGCCGTGCCATCTTGCGTAACGTAACTGCGGCTATGAAATAACATGTACACGATCAGGTACGGCGGTCTGGGACACGGCCTAAAGCGGGTAAACAGGCAAACACATCTCATCACTGTCAGATAATCGGATGTACATCTGTATAATAATATATAACGCAAGATCGGTCTGATCAAATACGGGCTGTAATTCCATGGATGAATAAGACAAACCCTCCCGATCATCCTAATCCTATGGAATACTCCGCATCTATTTCCTGATTCCTGATTTGTATTCCCGTCGTTCCAAACAGGCCTCCGCGAAAGGGGCATTGTGCATCGTAAGACATGACAAACGGCTCGCTGCAGGCTCTGACGTTACGAATAACAAACTCAGGTGGAGCCTTGTGCGAGCTTCAGCTACTCCCCGGACCGGGCTGACCGGGTAACATCACCGGGAGACAAACTTAAGCCATACAAGACATTACACCACATCTGGGCCTAGCATTTTGCCAATCAGCGTATTGGTCCCGAGATGACTACTCGATGAACAACGATTAAGATCACATCTTTCGCGAGTCATATCTCGTCATGCCATTAGTTCAAATGTCTAACTGTAGCTTAAATTACAGCTCGTCGTGCTTTGCCCTAGGTTCATCCTTGTTCTGCTGCTCCTGGGTCATGCGTCTGATCATCTCCTCGATCTCCTCCGCCGACGGGCCCTTACCGTCATGCCCGAACTTGATGTAGTTCTCCCCGTCTTTAGCATCTATCGTCGGCTCCGAGCCGTCGCTACCCGTCTTAGTGGACCCCTTCTTAGTCTTGGTCTTGGTCGACTTCTTTGTGCTGCTCTTCTTCTTGTTCTTGACGCTCTTCATGGCTAGGTCCATACCCGCCTTCTCGAGCTTCTTCGTCTTCTCCGTGAGATCTTTAGCTAGCAGCACGGGATCCGCTGCCTCGGGAAGCTTTTCCTGTTCCGCGAGCTTTTGCTCAAACCACTCCAAAATAGACGCTGAGAGATCCGTAATCTCTTTCAGGTCATCGAGAGTATATAATGGTGGAACTGGACCACGATCCTCTACAGCGGTCGCGGTTGTCGTGGTCGTGGTTTCATCCTCGAGACCATCAAACTCGCCAGCTTCGTTCGAAGGAGCGGCGGTGACAGTTTCGCTTGTTTCGCTTGTTGAAGAGATACTGGCACTGAGAACAGAAGACATGTGCGCCTCTGCTTCAGCAAGCTTCGCCTTGAGAGTATCAATGAAAGTAGTTGTTTGATCGAGTGCGCTCCTCAAGCCTTTGACTAGCTCCGGTCTCTTTCGAGACTCCTCGATTCTTTTATCAACTGGAGAGACAAGATCTTTCAATCCCTTGAGCTTAGACTTGAGTTCCTCACGGGGAGCGTCGGCTCCATCATCGTAGAGCCAATCGCTAACTTCGCTGGCCTTTTTCTCTAACGTGGCTCGCTCCTCCGAAGTAGAAGCAGCTACGAAAGATTCCGTGTCCAGCATATCTCTGACTTTGTAGGTGAAACCCTCAAGTTGGTTGAGGGCTTCTTCTCTCAACCGTCGGGACTTATCGGATGCTTCAAACGCCTTGATACGATCCTTTGCCTTGGTGAGCTCCGCTTTTGGTAGGGATGGGATGCCTGCTTTTTCTGTAGTAAAGCTGATTGGAACCACGACAAGCTGCTTCTTCGGAATAGGGCTGCTTTCTGCGGATTCGGTAGATGTCGAAGTCGAGGTTGTTTCTGTAGTGCTAGACTCTGCGACTGACGTCGCCGCCGTTTCAGTCGATTGAGTAGTCGAGGCGCTCTCGGAAGCCTCACTACTAGCACTCTCCTCGTCATCCTTTAAGGGCTGTTGGTCTTTGTCCTTTCCAAACCCGAAGAGGTTCTTGACGCCATCCATGACTGACCCTTTCTCTTGCACTTCGGCTTCGCACTCGACAGAAGCCTTTTCGACCTCTACTTCACCATCCTCGATGCTAAGTCGTAGCTTAACCTTGAACTGAATGTCTGGTTGAGAGCAGCCTCTCTCGACGAGGGATGTAACAGTCGCTGTTAAGTTCTTCGTCGTAAGAACCTTCATTTCCTTGTCAGCTGTGACACCTTCACTTGTAAGCACTTGCTGATAGAATTGGACAGAGAAATCCTCCTGGTTCGTGAAAGTAACTTCCTTGGGAACGGCACCGAGGAGAGATCGTTCGGTCCAGAGTCGCTGTTGTTGGAGTTTGTCATGGGGATTGGTCCATTTCATCCCAGCTGGGTAGTAGGAGCCGTCAGAAATTCTGATTTCCTTAACTCGGAACCCGGCGCTAAGCTCTGCTGCCCGAAAGGCAGCTCCAAACACCGCGGCCTCGTCCGAGTTAACGTTGCTACGAAGCTTGTCGCTAGTTGCGATCTTTTCGAGCTGCTTCTGAACGAAAGGCGTCCGAGACGAGCCGCCGTGGAGAATGATGGAGTCGAGTTGCTTAATATCAAGTTCGGCTACGTCCAAAGCCTTCTGAACAGTGGTGGCCACTCTTTCGGCATGCGCCTCTGCCATCTTCTCAAAAGCAGCTCGGGTAATCTTGTATCTGAAGTCAATGTCGTTGTAAAGGCCTTCGAAACTGGTCGCGGTCTCAGTGTTGGCGCTCAAAACATGTCTCAGCTTTTCAGCGTCCTTGAAGAGCTTTGCCATGGCCCGTCCATGACCCTGGACGCTCTCGGGTGTGACGGATGCCTTCTTCGCAGCGGACGTCTCGACGAACTTGGAGATCATGTCGTCCACAATCAAGTAGTTTAGAGCGTCACCGCCTAGGGTCCGATCCCAGCCGCTTCCCACAACTTGCACCTCCTGAATCGTCTTGTTGAATTTACCAATGTCCTTGACAGTTCGGCCCTGGAACTTCATTATAGTTGCCTTGGCAGAGCCAGCACCCATATCGAACACCATGTGGTATTCTGGCTTACCCCCTTCGTTGATGGTGGGGAATGTTCGGCTCGTAGCGTAGTTTAACCCGACAGCAAGACCATCACTAATCAGAGAGAGAACCTTGAGGCCGACAAGCTCGGCAGCCAATTCCACAGCGCGCTTCTCTTCGATGGTGTAAAACGGTGGGACGGTGATAACAACGGATCGGACACTCCCGTCGGGTCCAGCCATTGCTTCCGCATTGCGCTGTATGCTCTGGAGCTCCATCGCTAGCAATTCTTCTACCATCCACGCTTCTTCTTTGGCAGTAGCCTTGCTCTTGAACGCAACAGTACCACGAGTCTTATGCGCTTCTAGCTGTAGGTCCGGGTGCCTCGCAGCATATTCCTTCACAGCCGAGTCGTCCGTAGGAAGACCTAAGAGGGTCTTGAGATTGGGGTATACATCGCCGGGGAATCGAGCGGCGAGGGCAATGGCGTCTGAGCCATAGGCTCTTTCGGGATATGAACCGCTCTTCGGTGCATTCTGCGAGGGTTTGAATGCGACTGCGGAGGTCTCTTTTCTTCGTGAGTCTTTTGTCAGGACGATCTCGAGGGGAATACCGGGTTTGACGAGGGTAGCTTTTATGTACTCAGTACCAAGATCGATACCGAGGACTGCTGATATGGCGAGGACATTGGTAGAGAACAGGAAGACTACACAAAGTAGTATTGATCTCGGGGAGAAGGTTCGCGCCATGTTGGGCAAAATTAGGAGGGGTGGGCGAGTATCTCGCCTGTGGAAATTCGAGACCAGCTGTTCTTAGTGTGTTGGAAGCAACCAAAGATTGAAAGATTGATGACTAGCGTATTCCGTAGATGAAATGAATGCAGCTTTAATTGTGAGGCTCCAGCCTCTTGTATATAAAAGTCTCAGAATTATTAGAATCTGGCCTCAAGTGAAAGAATACCAGCTGCTCCCAGCGGCCACCTTTTTCTGACTTCACCGCACGAGCTTTTGACAAAAGGTACGTATTGTGCTATGCAAAGAGGACAACTTGTTGAAATTAATCCCTGTCCGTGGCTGATATTTTGCGCAAAAGCCACTGATAGGGATATGATTGGTTGGATAACGATAAGTGGAACCAGAATGATACGAATGTGGAAATTCCTCCAAGGGGAGGGGAGCTGAGCAGGGATGATGGGTGTGGCTTGTGTCACGGTAACCCCACGCCCCTCACCAAGTGAGGAGTACATTTCGATTGTAAGTTACCGACTGTATGAATGTTTAATAATTTTGCCTATTTACTTTCACAATGCATGAGATCGACAATCGAATCAGAGGCCGCTTAGCCCTCATAACGGGTGCTTCGGGAGGGTAGGTATGCCAACAGCGCTGTGTCCAGCTTGTACCTGCAGCGTTGACGTATCATAGCATCGGTGCTGCTTGCGCTCGAGCCCTATGGGCGCAAGGAGCCTCCCTTGCTTTGACATATTTCCGAGGTGCAGAATCTATCAACAATCTGACCAAAGAGTTGGTGGATGGTGACGAGACTGTACAACAGAAGTTTACTATCCATTGTGTCGACACGGGTTCGGCGGAATCTATTGAGCAGCTCTTCCTTGCGATTAAAGAACAGCATGGCCAGGATGGCCCGGACATCCTACTCTCGAATGCAGGCTACGGAAAGAGACGTAATGGCATCCTAGATGTGAGCCTGGAGGAGTTCGACTTCACCATCAACGTGAATCTGCGAGCTTCCTTCATCCTCTCCAAGCTGGCCATCCCGCACATGGAAGCCCAGAGGTGGGGACGGATCATCTTCATCTCTTCGCTCGCCGCGCAAGGAGGGGGCATCAACGCCTGCCACTACGCCGCTTCCAAGGCTGGCCTGACGGGCTTGATGAAAAATCTGGCGATGAAGCATGCGGCATCCGGGATCACTGTCAACGATGTAGCTCCGGCGATGATTGGGGAAACCGGGTTGATACCGGATGAGAAGTTCGTCGAGGGCACACCAGGCGACGTGAAGAACATTCCAGTTGGTCGGTTGGGGAGTCCGGATGAATGTGCGAATGTT
This sequence comes from Hypoxylon cercidicola, assembly GCA_022578845.1. Taxonomy (NCBI): domain Eukaryota; kingdom Fungi; phylum Ascomycota; class Sordariomycetes; order Xylariales; family Hypoxylaceae; genus Hypoxylon; species Hypoxylon cercidicola. The sequence goes on along the minus strand of MU399494.1, from coordinate 3,017,391 downwards.
GTTAGCATGATTTGTAAGACGGGTTACTTAACTGGTCAAAGTATCTTGCTGAGCGGCGGTCTCAAATAATCTTCTGTTCCTCTTCACCTAAACTAGTATGTATGATCAATTGAGGAGAAGCATGCCTGATCAATATATGCCTTTACACCCATTTTCTATTGCTGTCAGGGCCGTATTTTCGTAGGTTACAACGAATATGCAACATCATCGGGATACTTCGGCTAATTGCGCCGTGGGTGTTCGCCGGTTCGGGGTGGCGAAGTCCGACGCCGGGATGGAGCACTCGGCTCCGTTTGGGCGTCTAACATCCAATGCCTTTCGATGCCCGCATTCTGCTAACCGCGAGCCCGTGTAACCTTTCCCGCTCCTGCACGTTCTTCTCTGGATGACTTAAATCTTGGAACCTTGGCGAGGATTTTTGGTTTCAGACTGATCACCTGCAAGATTTGAAGTTCACTCAAACTCGCGCAAAGTCAACTCTTTATTAGTCACGGGCTTACGTTTTAAAGGGCCGTTTGTCTACGCGTCCGACCGTGGCGACGTATATCTTTCTTTGAATTAACAAGAAAGAATGTAGTCTACTCCCAATTCTTCTCGTTTTATCGGATAACAAGAAGATCAGCGAAAATCCAAGCGTCATATTCCCTTTTTCCCCAGGTTTCTGATAGGTAGAGAAGACACCGCCACACCTTCGGAGTAAATTCCGCCCCTCACACGTCAAACTCACCGCACTCACAACTCACCCGTTCGTTCACACGTTTATATTCCGCATCTACTCTCAGCTTCGAAAGGGAAATTGCCAAAATGGGAACGCCTTTCATCTCACACCTGGAGCCGACGCGGCTCGACGGGTACGACCCCAGCAAGCCGCACGACCAGCAGCCGGCTCACATACCGCCGGTGTTCCTCGACGCAATGGCGGTGCGCGAGGCCGTCTTCGTGGGGGAGCAAGGGACGCCGCTGGACTGTGAGTACGACAATGATGACTCGCGTTCGTGCCATTGGGTCATGTACGCGAGCGTGAACATGACGACGGCGGCCGAGCAGCGCGACCCATCTACGGGCGCCGTCTTGCGCCCCCGCCGCTCCGAGACCCGCTCTATGCCCATTGGAACCATGCGTGTTGTCCCGTTCCCACACCCTCCGCACCCACCACCCGGCGCACGCTACGTAGGCAACGTGCTGCAGGACGACGACGACGACGACCAGCCTGCTGCAGAGAAGAACGGGGGCGGTTCATCATCTTCTTCTTCTGCTACCGCGACTCCTGCGGTTCTCCCAAGACGCAGATCCAAGACCTTGACGTCCGTCGACGAGGAGCGCCAGGCGTCCGCGCTGCCCTACGGCCACGACAAGCCGACGACGTACCACGACGGCAAGGAGCCGTACGTCAAGCTGGGCCGCGTGGCCGTGGTCTCCGAGTTCCGCGGCCACCACATCGCCGGCCAGATGTGGCGGGCCGCCCGGAAGTGGCTCGAGGACCACCCGACCTTTTTCAACCCCAGCGTCACCGAGATGGGCATGGACCAGCTCAAGGTCGGCGCGGCCAGCGAGATTCCCAAGTGGAACGGCCTTATTTGTTGCCACGCGCAGGAAGGGGTCGTCAAGATCTACGAGAAGTGGGGCTTCAAAGTTGACGAGGGCATGGGCAAGTGGTTCGAAGAGGGTATTCCGCACGTGGGAATGTTCCAACGATTACGCATCAAGGCGGCGGACCCGAAAGTATGATATTAGGGAAGGACTCGAAAAAAAAAAAAGATCTGGGAGATATAGATTGCTCATTCGGCGTTGATAGGAAAGGTCTTACAAGCTGGAGTGTTACTCCGGCGTAGCTCTTAGTACACTGGCAGCTGTTGCATGTCTCACAAACAATGATACCAGGTCGAAGATGGCCAATCTCTTCTCATGCCTCACTGCAGTCGAGCAATATCAATGATCAAACCACAATTACCAGTTCCGAAGTCATTTTATTTGTTTAGTTCACGATTTGCCCCCACGGGCAGAGCCTTTTATTGAAGAGCCCTATGAGACTAGTATGCCATGGAACCGCATCCCGCCTGAGCCAGAAACGCACAAATGCAGAGTGTAAAATGCCCAGATCGTCCACGCCGAAGAAAACCCAGAAAGAACACACTGTTTATCGGTTGCTCTTGGCGACACGCTCCAGCTCGTCCTTCTTCTTGATAGCGTACGAGTTGCTGCTTCCCTTGGCAGCGTTGATCAGCTCCTCAGCTAGGCACTCGGCGATCGACTTGACGTTGCGGAAAGAGGCCTCACGGGCACCGGTGGTGAGCAGGGCAATAGCCTGGTTGACGCGGCGGAGGGGAGACACATCGACGGCCTGTCGTCGGACGGTACCAGCGGAACCAATTCGCGTGCTGTCTTCTCGAGGGCCGCAGTTGACAATAGCGTCGACGGCGATCTGGATGGGGTTCTGGTCGGTCATCAGGTGGATCTGTGCTCAGTTAGAACCTGTCGTCATAATAAAAATTTGCCCGTGTGCCTTACGATCTCGAAGGAGTGCGCGACAATGCGGACAGCCATGAGCTTCTTTCCGTTGTTGCGGCCGTGCATCATGAGGGAGTTGGTCAGTCGCTCAATAATGGGGCAGTTGGCCTTGCGGAATCGCTTGGCGGCATATCGACCAGCGGAGTGAGGGATGTAGACGGGGGATCGAATCTGGATGTAGTCGCTGTCAAATTTCCTATGTTAGCCTGGCGCACTTCATCTAGCAGCTCTTCGCATGTTTGCTATTCGGTTTTTCGAGCTGGATTTCAAATTGAATCGAGGTGCGATATGATCGGATAGTCGACTTACGTCAAGGAGATGTCGCGAATCTCAACGTCCTCGTAGCTCCCTGCGTAGTAAATTAGCTATGTCGTTTAATTAGGAATCGAGTCGTATGCGAGCAAAACGCACATCGGTTGAACAGCTTAATGCTGCCAATCTCGGAGGTCACATCCTTGGGGAGGACCTGGTAGGTGGTGGACTCGACTTCGACCTCGCCGCTGTCAGACATGTTGGCGGTTCTGGCGTTCTGGCAAGAGATGGGAAGTTGTTGAAGGTCGAAGGTTGTTGGTGGGGAGGGTTGCGATTTTCCACTGGCGCTGTTGAATGTTCAAGACAGAATAGAAATTTTGGCCGGGTACATCCGAATCAAAATTCGTGGGTGGAATTCGTGCGCTAGGGCTCAAGTTAGTGCAGGGGCCAATCAAATAGACGGTTTGCCTCAGGCGGTAACAGTTGGCAGCCGGCAATTCTTAGGTATTTGCTTGCTTGCATTGGCACTTTAGCGACTGTGCTGCGGGGCTTTGCACGTGATTTACTTGACGCGCCTGCTAGTACTAGAATACACAGCGATGGTTTAGGAGTCACCCCTCACAGAGCCCTTTCATATTATCGAAAGCTACATAACCTAAGGTATCTACCTAAACTAAACAATTTTATTTCAATTGAGTCTATATTGGTACGTATGTGGTGTGGTTCTATGTAAGGGCGTAATGTGGGCTCCAAGTAACAGTCTTCCAGCAATGCCCGACTTTATATACGTTAGGTAGTCTTCTGTATGTAAGCCTAGGGCCTACCAACAGGCAAGGCCTCTTATATGATGGCGTATACACTAGGCTCATGCTCCAACTTGCATAGGTATATAACATCAAGCGCTTCAAATATTCGAGGCGGCACGGCTATGTACTCACAATCAGAAGCCCGCTGGAGCTCGTCGATGGTGTTGGGAGGTATGGATGCTTCTTAAATGATATAACACAGATCTTCGCCGCGATAACACCTGCGATGCCGGTTTTTCGAGGCCCTGAGACGGGAGGGAGTTGTTCTAGAAGCCTTTCCAGCAGTGGTATATTTTCATACCAGGATGCAATCCCCACAGCCAAAGTTTCAGAGTTCACCGATATGTTGCTGGGTGGGCGGTTTTTCAACAGCTGATCGACGACGGGCGTCATTTCATCATTAGCAACATGTGTCAGAAGAGTCGCAATGCAAAGTGCATGAGGGTCGTATGCCTCTGGGTTTCGCTTAAGAACTTACTGGATTATATCCAGATTGCGACTTATAAGTGCCGCATGGATCATCGTCATCCCTAAATGTACCTGGGCGACACCGTCGTGATCTTGACGACGGATCCGTTCCGCAAGATCCCAGTTTCCCAGCAGGACGGCTTGGACGACCTCGCCCCCGACTAATGCAGCACCGCGATCCAGCAAAGCTGAGGCCATTGTTACGCGGGAGAATTTCACCACCTCATCGATTTCATCATGTAGGGTAAGAATGTCCCGAAGTAGCGAGTTGCCTTCGTTGATAGTCGTTCGCTATCTGATCCATGCATGATTCTTTGAGCTCGACGCATGAGCTCGCCCGGATATGCCTCAGGCATGAAGTATCGCAGTTCCTGTATAAACCGCGATATTGCCGAAGACGAAGAGTAAGCATTCTGGCAAGCAACGTACTGTGCGCCTTTGGTGATTGCACTCCGAGCGAGCAGATCGAGGAGAGCATCGGTAGCTTGTGTGAGAATCATCGGTCTCGATGGAATGGCTGAGAAAGTAAATTAATAGTGTCGATATCAATCATACAGGAAAGGTGAAGCCCATTACAAATCGTGAATTCGTCCAGAAATGTCAGCCAAGGAAGACTTTGCGGCCAAGTTGATTCGGATTGGGCTGCATTGGGAGGGAAGACAGATATTATCATGCCTTCAGGAGACCGTGGGCTAACAGGACCTATGATATCTTATTATTATAACATTCCATTAATAACTAAGGATGACTCTTGGCATGAATATAGGTACCTCGCTGGATTATCTCTAGAGAGCTTGGTTGGTTGTGGCTAATCTCTTTGGCCGCCCTTTTTGGGTCGTGAACTATGCCGTCGATTACCACCTGGCTCTCCTTGCCCTGCTCTCTTCGTTTGGCAACACGGTGGCCGGCACATTGCCAACCAGCCCTGCTTTTTTTTTTTTGGGCTGCTTTCTCCTGATGCCCAGCTGTGCTTCAAGCTGGTCCTTGCTAGTATCTATCAGAACAATTCCATACCTAAGTGGTTCGCAGCGAAAAATTACGTTGCTTCGAATCTTGATGACTTTAGACTATCGAGGATATTTCCATTGTTCAACTTCTCTCCGTATATCATGACTTCAATTCTGTGTTTGTAAAGGAGCCAGTCGGCTTCGGTGAGCTTCGTAGGTGCTGATGCCATCGCGTTATGCCTAAAAGAGGGAGCTGACAATCTGACAGCTTTTCTAGGTTGAAAGGGACATCTTTTTAAGATCACTTCTAACAGAGCCTTGTAATATCGAGCACAGGATTACCTCAAGATCGCTTCTTACTTGGCGTTAACGATCGATCCCATTGGGTACCCGAAGTACCAGAGTCTATTGGGAAGACCCAATAGAGTCGGCAGACAAGTGAGCCTCCAGTATTGGGATGGTCCAATAGCATCGTCTGCTGCATCAGCACTTAGACATGCGAGCCCCAACCCCCATGAAAAAGACGTGTGAGCCCCTAGCCTGCATGAAGAAATATGCTCGACCCCGATCCCCATGAAAAAGACGTGTGAGCCCCTAGCCTGCATGAAGAAATATGCTCGACCCCGATCCCCCCAAATCCCGATGGCGAAGCCTTTAATTGGTTAGAGACAAATACCGTAAACGCAATTCATGTATGAGAGGTACAGACCGACAATGAGATTCACGAGTATCTTCTTCTGAATTATCTTCTTCTCAAGTCTCTCTAAACATACGAAGACTATTTCCGTTTAACTTGACACCAACTCTTCAGGGACATTGCTCACTTTGTCAAATAATGACGGTACACTTATCGCCTGAGGCCATCATTGCCTTAGTGGCTCTTGTTCTCGGTCTTATCCCGGTTCTTATATCGTTATTAAGGTGGTGGCGTAGGGTGCAACACCGACGAGCAAGCCGTATGCAAATTCGTCCATTTCCTTAAAGCAGCCTGCCTACCTAGCTAGCCATGTACCTGACAATTATAATTACATTTAGGACAGCTTCAATACTTGCCTCGGTACTCGAGTCCACTGTCGAATATATTCCACCCTACGAGCTTGAGAGAGTCGGATGGCTCGATGACCATAAGCATATTCACATTAGTTAAGATTCATTATCGACGTGGTTGGGATGCTTGGACTGAGGGAGGTTTGCGATAAGCGAGAAATAGCTGGGCCGTTGGATTCTTCTTTTGAAGAGAGACCAATGTATCCTATCTCTCAAGCCAGGAACAACGTTGCCTCGGTTCTCTACTGCTCATATAGACTTTCACTAATATATATGTCATTCATTGGTGGTCTTGTATCTCGGGGGGTTTCGTTCTTCATAATTCTCATCAAATAGTCTCGCAGCAGAGCGAAGGGATGGCATTGGTTGAAAGGCTTTTAGCAAGCATCAATGAAAGGGTCATCAGCACTGTCCAGAAATGGGACATCGGCCATGAAAACCAAGAGGCCGCAAAAAAGGGTCATTGCCGGGTGCGAGTTCACCTACATGTGGTACGGCCTCATAACAAGGCGGTTGCTTACATCCAAGAGGCGACCGGAATCAAAGCGGTCGCCGTATCGCTAGAAGCAAGGCTCTGGTAGACTTCGCAAGGCAGATTCGGCAAATATGGGGGGGGGGGGGGGGGGGGGGGGGGGGGGGGCGGCGGGGGGCGCGGGGGGGGGGGGGGCGGCGCGCGCGGGCG